>JBANRG010000073.1:0-326155 GCA_037954225.1 Stygiomarasmius scandens | reverse complement strand
AGGAAAAGGAGGCAAAGTGCGTATTCGACGTCTCTGGCTGTTATGTCCAAGGCGTCTTACTATTGCTTTCTCTTTACAGGGTCTTGGAAAGGGCGGTGCTAAGCGTCACCGTAAGATTCTCCGTGACAACATCCAGGGTGAGTGACTCGGATTTCTGCTCGCCGTTATTGGACGTGAAATCGCGTTGACGTCGCGATTCGACACTGAACGCTTGTACTCATACATCTCGCCTATACAGGTATTACCAAGCCTGCTATTCGTCGTCTCGCTCGTCGTGGTGGTGTCAAGCGTATCTCGGGTCTCATCTACGAAGAGACTCGTGGTGTCCTTAAGATTTTCCTCGAGAACGTCATTCGTGACTCTGTCACTTATACTGAACATGCTAAACGGTGCGTGTATATCGTCCATAGGGTTTGTTCATGGATCCTGATTCTGTTGTTATCGATAGTAAAACCGTTACTGCACTTGATGTCGTCTACGCTCTCAAACGATCGGGTCGTACCCTCTATGGTTTCGGTGCCTAAATTGGGTGACACTTACGGTGCGTTGGTTGCATTTCTGTACTTTCTGTCTTATCCTGACTGGTATTTACTCTACAGTTATGCACTCTACTTGATACACATGTGCCGCTGGGGCGTCTGCTATCATCCCACTATTCTTTTTCCCTTTTATCGCTTTCTCGATTTGTATCTTGTACCTTATGTGTATGACTATGAATGGTACCTTATATGTCCATTACTTTTGGCGTGAGCGTGAGCTTCAGATGGCCTGGAGGCCGCGTGAATATGTGGCATGGATGAGTTTGGTCTGTTTGACACGTGGCTATGGAGTGTTGCTAGTTAATGTTTTTGGCGTGTCTTTCTGATTAATGCTCTGCGCCTGAGGATGTCACTGCCGTTGTCCTGTTATGATCACGGGAATCTGATACCACGGACGGTTTCATGCAAGTTGATCACGTTCTAGTAATAGTATTCAATATTCAATCTCCGCAGCTCTGATCACGGAGGAGTAGGTCTCGCTAGTCGTGGTCTCATGACTACGGTTATGGGAAAGGCAAGCAGTACCGGAACAACTCTAATTTGCTTTCGGACGCACGAGGACCCACAAAGCATAAAATCGGAGTCTTTACCTAGCGCCTCGTCAAAAACAATTGGCTGGATCACTCTACTCTTTCAAGCAATATATGTCCTGGACTATTCCTTGCCGCCCGAATACCACCCGCCAGGATTCCAAAGACTTCGTCACCGTGGCCCGTCGCGAACGTTAAGCATGTTTTGTCTCTGTACCTCGCTGTCCCTCTCCTAGTATCCATCCGATTGGCTTTTGGGCAACAGATGGCTAATTATGCAGCAAACGCAAAGTAAGGCCGGATCATGGTGTATAACGACCGACCTGGTTCAAGACCGACGTATCTGCGCTGAGGGCTTCTAAGGCCCCAGGTACACAATAGACAACATCTACCTTGATTGATTGATCCCTACCACTTCACATCGAACACCACTGATCTATGAATTTTTCATTACACGATTGTGCTAGTACGTGTACAAGTAACTTTTACGGATACACTGTGGCGGATCCTGCTTGGCATGTCCTTGCAAGGTAGGTCTACCGCTAGTTGCTGGAATGTTTGATCAAGCTCTGACGTACTTGGTCACTAGCAGTTTTCAAATATGGTGAGAACATGGCTTATTTCTGTACGTCTGGGACATTATCGAAATCTAACAGCAAAATGGTGGCCAGGTGTGCGCCTGGAAATCATAATCCGGCTACAATAGCTCCTCTGTAGCGGCATATGCTGTATGTTTTTATCTGCAGATGTGGCACAATGTTGATGTTGATTTTAGTTTGCTTCGACGCCTTGGATGGTACTGAATTTAGTGATGACATTCATTCCAGGGCGCTGTTTCTCACTGCTGGTCCAGATATCTGATAAAGACGAAGCTGGCTTCCTGCCGATACAATCTCATATATCAACCAATCCTTTCGGCGGACTGTCCGAGTCAAAAAAAAACCTTCTCAGTATCATATACAATGTCGATCGTTCTATACATAATTGGTGCCGCGATCACTTGTCAAGTTGTTCCACTTTCTCGGTTAGTTATCAGACGCTGAAAATGGTACGTATAGATGATGAACCCCATGCAGTATGCCGCAGCAGAACGACATTCATTCTTTAGATTTATGGTCTCAAATGAGGCGACGTCTTTCAAAACACAGTCACATGAAATTTATCCAGATGGCTCTGAATTGGATAGCGATTCGAAAACGATGTGAGTACGAGTGCAAAATACGCTCGACATTCCCTAATTCTATTCTCAGACTATCACTTGATCGTGTCTAGATCGACATGTACTTTACACCGCGCATGAAGAAGCGGTATGTATATATTTCATTACTTTGATTGAAAGTATATATGACTCGCAGAATTCTCCTGCTAGCTTCTGATATCACTTTGATGCATCACAACGATGCGCTCCCTATTCTGAAGAATCAAAAGGTGGTATGTGAACATTCTCACTTTCTGTTAAGTCTTTCATTCCATTCCAACTAGCCTTCACACCCTTCCACACGAAAGGGTGCGTCGGTTCTCCCATTTCTTTCCCGCCTATTCCGTCCTGTCGCTTAGTCTCCCTCCGGTCGGAGACTCACCGACCGCCAAACACCTAGCTATAGGTCGACGCACTCGGGCTACAAACCGATGTCTTTCGTTTTTCTAATATTTTGCCTATTTATTGGATTCGGGCTCAAGGACTTGACACTAGTTGAGGGAAAATTTGTCAATGTTACCATCGACGATACTCTTGGGGATGCGAGGACTGGTCTCAAAGTACAGTACTCTTCGTCTTCTGAACATCCGAACGCAAATGGTACAGTCTGGACGCACCAGACTTGCGACGACTGTCATCAGGTGAAAACAACCTGTCAGGATGGTAGTATATGTACATGGTCGAGTGCGACCCCCCTGAACGGGACAGAGGCTACAGCTACTTTTCAATTCAATGGTGGGTCTCATGCCATTTGGATTTTGTAGAACTTCCCGACACTCATCGTTTCTGTATAGGAAGTGCAATCTACATATATTTCATTCTAGTCAATAGTACTTCATCTGGAAACAGCTCAAACGCGACTGGCACCGACTTCTTACTTGACGGGAAGCATGTCGGCCATTATGAGCAGAGTGGTAAACACAGTGACTCCCTCGTATACAGCAACTCTTCAATTTCCTCTGGGAACCACCAATTCTCGATCCGATTGTCTTACCCATCCTACGCTGTCTTTGATTATGCCATGTACACGTAAGATCATCATCTCTTTTTGTCCAAGGTCGTTTTACTGACAGTCGAGCATGTTTTCTATCGACTATAGAACAGAGATGGCTGATGACATTGACACTACCAGTCAATCGAATTCGACTAATTCCACGGGGCCGAACAACGGCCAGGACTCGCCATCCGTCACATCAGTCCTATCATCTTCGTCTTCAAGCCAGAAGAGATCGAAATTGGTAGCCATCATCATTGGTATTGTCGCACCGCTGTTTCTAATATTCGCCGGCATCTTGTTCCTGCGGCGTAGATACCGCTCACAATTCTCTGCTGCCCTGGCTCGGGTTGTTCCCAGATTCGGGTGGATCAGATCCAAGGCCTCTCAGGTCTTCCATGAACGCAGGGAGGGCCAAGCTCGGGAAAGGATTTGGAGTCATGACTTCAAGCTGACTCCGCTACCTCGGCGAAACAAACGACGCAATTCGAATGCGAGTAGGATGCGTTCTTACACACCTGGCCTCGATATGCACTGCCGTGGAGATGATTATCCAGAGGAACTTGGCACGCCCCGAGGTCGATTTGATTTCATCTTTTCTTTGGGGGGTGATAGGACGCCACGTAGAAAGTCAAGGTTTGATACAACTGGTTTTGACGAGGCCGCTGTAGCAAATTCAGAGGCCACATCTGGCGGTGATCAAGCCAGCATCAGTGGCTTCAACAGAACGCTTTCTCGAAGCAGTTTGAAAAAGATGTACGACCTGCATTCGCGTCCGCTACCTCCAATACCTGCGTCACCTCCGATGCCTTCTCCTGAACATCTCCCCGCCGTGAGACTTCTTCCGAGTCCTGGAGTCCCAGGAATCATGAATGGGGTCTCTCCGATACCGGGAACGCCTCCTCCGGGGTATTATTCTTGAGTCACTGTGCAGGCAGTAACTGAAACCTTTCTCACCGAGTCCGGGACCTTTGCCAATGGGTTTTTTAGCAGTTGAAATTTGTTGTATATTTGGCCAACTACGTACAAAATTTCCCTTCTCTAGATAACAATCAGTATATATGTATATGAGCTCACAGCGCGGCACCCTAAGTCTTGCATAACTGTTGCATCGGATTGTAAACTCGGATATCGGAAGCTACAGTGTCTAGGCCCTAGTACGGCAGTTCACCACTTAGATCTAAAGCATGTAAATACTAACGAAGTAATCACTCATTCCGCTGAGCGTCTGTAGGTAATCTCCACCACTAAATGATTAAATAACTTGGGGGACGAAGTAACCACTCGTTCCGCTGAGCGTCTGTAAAAGCACCTGCTTCAGGTCTAGGTAATCTCCGCCACTAAATGATTTAAATACCTTGGGACGAAGTAACCACTCATTCCGCTGAGCGTCTGTAAAAGCACCTTCTTTAGGTCTAGACAATTTCCGCCATTAAATGATTAAATAACTTGCAATTGGGGACGAACATGGAATATCTGATAGAACAGAACTCCTAGGATGGTGCTTAAGAAACACTTCAACTCAACAACTGTAACCAGTATCCCGGACCCAGGGATAGCCCTTGTACACTTAGGCGAGATGAGAGAAGCTAACCAGCCAACGCAATCCAGCAACAAAGTACATCGTCATCCGGGGATATCGTTATTCTTCCATTTTTTTTACCTATGTACATCAATCTTCCACCAAGAAATTGCTCTAATGCACAGAAGTAACCAAGAAGATATGAACCGTAAACTAAGCGCCGTTAAAAATGATAAAATGAATATTCGCAGATAGGCATATATGAACAAGATCGTTGGGAAGCGACAGGAGATGAAGATGAAAAAGGCTTGGTGCGTTTGAGAATGGAAAGGCAGAAGAGATGAGATGAGATGCCGGGACAGTCCAATTGAACTGTAAGAGTAATGAAGGGCGAATAGATAGAGAATTTATTCGTAATGTATAGCATGAAATGGAATCGCTGAAGAGTTCTAGGTAGATGGTGGGGTAGCTCTAGGATTAATCAGGGTCTGGAATGATGTTAAAGTAGGTATGAAGAGAACATGAGCATAGATGGGTGAGACAATATGCCAAGGAGCAATGCAGCGACCCCGTGTAGAACATAGAACTCGGAGCGCTAGTCCGTGCGCCATTGACGTCTCTCATTTAAATGTTTCCGCATATCGTAGGTAAGTTGTCATTGTCGCAACCGCTCATGTTTACACAAGCCATGACGACACCACAGTGAGCAGTTTGAAGAATCCTAGCAGACAGCCTCCCGAAATGATTGGCAAGGTCAGATTGTCATCTAAAGAGCCAAGATCTGTGTAATAAAAGGGGAAAGACAAAATACGTCAGTACAAGGTCATAGCGGTAGAAATGCACTGACCTAATGCCTCTGCTACTCCACTGACCAACCCAGCAACCAATGCGATCAAAGCTAGCCCTGTCCATCCTCCAAATCCAGCAGTAGTACCCCCTAATGTCAAGCCTTCGGCCCATCTCCAGCTGACATCACTGGCCTGGTTTCTCATCGGAGCCATCCGTCCCCAGAATCCAGCCGCAATAGCTGCACCGGTGACTGATGCAGCCAAGAAGCCAGCCAACGATTTTCTTGGGGCTAAAGGAAGTCCCAACAAGCGCGAAGGAAGACGAGGCGTCAGAGAGCCCCAGGCACGACCAATAGTCGAGGCTGCAGTGTCAGCCCAGGACAGACTATAGATAAAGTGTAAGCTTGCTGAAAACACCAATCATCGTCGTCTACGCACATTAGGATTGCAACCGTCGCGATATCCAGAGGGTAAAATGTAAGTGCAAAATTGACTCCAAGAATATACCATATCACGCCATTAGTAGTGTGCTAGACAGGGATTCGATCAGTTTAAGTTAGGTACAATGATCGCGCAGCACAAAGGAGAACGAGACTCACTTTCTCGCTCTCCCGCATTAGGAATCCCAAAACACGTTCATAAATCTTCTCAAACCGAGACGAGCGAAGACGTAAAATGTCGGCAGGGATAATAATGCACAAGGAAGACCATAGAATGAGAATAACGTTCCGCGGTGAGCCTTGGGAAAGGTAAAGGTATATTGTGAAAAAACCTATCATTCACCGTGAACATGAGCAGACTACTGCGTTGAGAAAAGGGACGTACCAATAGATGAATGTAGCACTTTTCGGGGTATCTCCCAGTCTATTTTCTTCTCCTCCTTCTTCCCGTTGGGCCGAACAGAATTTGATGAAGATGACTTGGTCGCCGCTGCACCGTTGGCATGCCCATTAAGGAGAGAGTTTGCTACCTCGCCCATGTCTTCCGAGTCTTCTCTATCTTTTTCTTCGTTACTGTCGTTGTCGTTTTCGTCTACCTCAAGCACATCAACGTGCCCAAATCCTTCCAATTTTCTGATCACTTTCCTCGTGATATTCTGCACTCCGCTCGGTTCGGGTGACAACTTGGAGGAAGAGAAAGACACTCTAGGAGATGCTGAACGTCTCTTTCCCCTACTTGCCGAAGGTGACCGAGTAGACTCGCTGGAAGAATTCGAGGATAGAGACCTGGTAGAGCGGCGCTCGTGTGATAGGGTAGGAGGATTAACTAAAGTTGAGGGCATTTGTTAGCTTGATGGGTCGTTACTGCTATTTTAAGGGGACAAAATGCAATATGGACGAATACCAGCCGCTGTCGACGGCGACGGCGGCGACGAGGAAAGCGTTATTGTGGAGAGGAGGAAAGGAGGACGAAAAGAAAGGGTTACTCGGCTGAGATTGGAAGACAAACATTGCCTTGTTTGGCTACCGGCCGGGGCGACACCTAATCCGGCAGTTTATCCGGCCATTGGTTACGTGTGCAAAGCAAAGCGGAGTCCTCTCATAGTCGCGCAACCCCATATTGCATATATTGTAGTTGTGCCTTGAATCGCTGTTAGGTAAGGATTCTTACCCTATTCACCCTGCACAGGTTGCACAACACTGTGTACACTAAAACCGAACAAAAATCTAAAAGAATTCAATGAGAATGAATTCAACACGGATATACCACAATTTACTCCAGTATGTCCTCCCTGCTGAAAGGATACTGTGCTTTATCATTCCCCGACAAGTTTCTTGCCGTCTCGTGTCGGGAATGCCGTCGGCGTCAAAGATATGTCTATATCAACCATCTCTAGTCAACACACACTGCAATCAGGTCACTGATTATCACGGCTAACAAGGTTTAACTTTTTACCAGTTGTGACCTTTTTTTGGGGACGATTCACTCACGACTAAGGGTGCTGGGGATCTGCATCATCGGTTTGAGCTGTTCTATCAGACTTAATCTCGGTGTAGCTCACAACCATCACCTAGAAGAACCTTGTCATTGATACAAGCGATGATACCATGGTCTCGCTCTTCGAATCCTCCTGCGATTCTCGCTGACTTGGGACCAGAATTTGCTGGCAAAGAAGATGGCTGACCCCTCATCGCTTAGGCCTCTCTGCGGTATATAAACCGTGTGCAGATGGACAGTCAATTCCCAAGACCTGGTGTCCTCTCATATTCTCCTGCGGGTCAGGTGAATTCACATTTTACGCGGTTCATTTCTGCTCTTTTTTCTTCTGCTATATTCCCGATCCCTTACTCCTCCGTCTATCACTGACACCATGTACCTTCGCCTACTCCGCGTCGTGCTCGTTGCTCTATGTGTATCGAGTAGTCTAGCAGCTCCCAACCCCTTACCCACATCCAAGTCTAGCACTAAGGGTGTGACATCTCATAGCTCTACATCTTCTGCGAGGACCGCTCCAACTACCAGCACCACTTCTAGTATAAGAGGTGGTTCGAGTTCCACCACTGGTGGAAGTACCAGCGGCACCGCCACCTCAGGTACATCTAGCAGTAGCAGTGCTAATCCATCCTCGACGGTATGTATATTCGTATTGGTCATGGTCATCGTATCGGTATTTACCCTAGGTCTGATAGGGAAAGACAACATGTCCGGCACGAACAGGTTCTAGTGGTTCCAGTTCTAAGAGTGGAAAAATTTCTGCTAGAGATGGGACCACCATCTGTGGTGTGACCATACGTAAGAATGCTGTCTGTGATGGAAAAATCAAGTTTGATAGGCTAGCGGTAAGGAGTAACTCTTTTCTTTGATTCATCCTGTCCTGACTCTCCTACGCGTTTCGCTTAAAGGGACCTGGATCTTCCTCTTCTCAATCCCAGTCCCAGTCTCAGTCACCGAACCGGGGTGGTGGAAATAACAGTAACAGTGGTGGAAGTAACAATGGTGGAAGTAACAATGGTGGAAGTAACAATGGTGGAAGTAACAATGGTGACGAAGATACTGTGAGTATTTCGGCTTTTTACAGAAAGCGATTTACTCATTGCAATCAAGTCAATGCCCGACGCTCCCAATTCCTCGGACGCAGACGACGAAAGAGAATCGTCATCAAGTCTCAGTGATCCTCCGAACACTGACAGTCAAGAGGGAAATTCGGATCGGCCTCCAAGTGCAGGCTCTGGCAACTCTGGAAACACAGGAAACTCGGGTACGGGTAGCGATCCTTCTGATCCCTCTCAAAATAATCGTCCAAGTGATGGGGATTTCGATCCTGATCAAGAGTCTCCTGAACGTTCGAGTGACCAACAGGTGTTGGAGAGTTATCAATGCGGTAAGTAATTTCAGACAATCCTTTATAACGGCCGAATGACGAAACGCGTTGCAACAGAACATACTATCGAGCTTCAATTCGTCAAGGCCGCGGTCGAGGGCGCTGAGATTTGCGACCTGTTGGATGATTTAGATATCACCGCTAGCCAAAAGGAAACGTTCATTAAAACTTTGATCACCGACCAATTGCTCTACAGCAAGAAGAATCTTTACGACGTTGTGGCCAGTGTCAATGGCGAGGTATGCCGGACTTCTCCAGAACTAACTGGATGTACATATTGATATTTTTATTCCTCAGAAACGCCGTCTGACTGCTCAATTCATCAAGTATATAGACTCTACCAACATCCCGAAGGTCTCCGACTTGAACAACCCTGAAAAAGCCGGTCTATGGATCAGTATCAAGATGTACATAACCAATTCCCGTGTAGCTAGCAACGTTCGGAGTCTCGTAGCACCTCTCGATACGGCCATAGAAAAAATCGTCACCGATGCAGCAGGATGTGCAGGTCCTCAAGCAAAGAGTGCCGCCAAGACGAAAGCTCAGGTGGGTGTTTTTTCTCGTTATCAGACGGGGGAGCTGACAGAACGTATCGTGGTATGCACAGAATTTCAACATGCCGAGCAAATACAAGATTGCGACTCTGTGGCCGAAATACGTCAAGTATGTCGAGGATCAAGCCAAGTTGGATCCTTCCTCCGAGAGTTCGCAATCTGACAACAACGGGGGAGGATCGCAGGGCTCGGCACCTATGGATACGAGCTCTGATTAGAGTTGGAAGGTTGTAAACAAGTTAGCAGGGTATATTGTAAAGTAGAAATAAAACGAGATATCTAGATTATAGTATCTTCGAATCGAATAATGGGTATCGAGTCGGACCAGTAAACGTTCGAGCATCATCGCATAGTTTGGGTGCCAGCAATATCGCGATATACGTATTTATGTACATATAAGCTGCCAGCAATCCGCTTAAAGTTACATGAGCCTGGTATCCACGGCATGCATTGATGCTGTGCATGTTGCGTAGACCCCGACTTCATCCTTATGTCGGGCTTACCTACCTTAGAGCACAAAAAAACTATGATTTAAATTACATATAACGAGTACAATACGAACGTTACCAAGAAAGAAATGAAAGGACAGAAACCATCAATGCTGCACCATCTCCTGAACCCTCTTCCACTTGCCCACCTGAAACTTTTCAAAATTCCACACTTCCGTCATCTTCCCCACATCCAGAACCAAAATATGCATGTCTCTAGGCGTAGCTATACAAACTCTCCCAATACCCTCATCCCAAGCAATCGCCGTGAATCCCTGCTGCTTGATATAATCCAAATACGGCGAGTTGATTTTAAATTTGCAAAACAAATTTGTTGGTCTCTTGTACCGCTTCTCTATTACCACTTGTTCGGGCTCTGGATATCCGTAAGGTGGATCAGGGTAACCCGCTCCAGGGAAAAGAGGATTATGATAACGTCTTAGGGCGAGGAGCTCTGGATCATCCGTCCTGTCATCGCCCGGGACGGTATAGACCAAAGCTCTGTGCACCCCAGGAATGACTCTCGCATCTACAGGTTCACTAACATGTGTCGATTGCAGTATAGCCCAGTCTGTTCGATATATCCACTCTGAAACCTCATCTACCCCACCGGTACCATCCATCCGAACATCAACGACCAAACGTGAAGGACACAAATTGTAGTGCATGACACCTCGTGGGTTTATAGTTTTCATGAAGATAGAAATAGGAGGTGGACATGCTTTTTCGTCGTAGAGGTTTGGAAAATCTGGACCGCTAGGAGGAAGGTAGTCGTCAGAGATGTGGAAGCTCTCTGCAAACTTTCCTTCGATGTAAGCTGGACCGTCTGTTGGCTCTTTGAGGAGGCCGAGGACACCGAGTTCTGGGATGGGGTAGAACTCGATAGTGTGTGTGTCGTTGACGAGGTGTTCCCAACCGGCGGTTTGGATGGTACGGACGACGAGGATTTCTTTTTGGGCAGGGACGACGCGGAAGGCCATGATTTTCTGGACCTATGAATAAAAAATTTCGGTCGTTTAGGCAGTAAGGAGAACAAAATGACTTGTAGCTTACGCATTGGTCCATTCCATTGTCCTGATTTTTCTTACACCTAATGCTACTAATCTGCCTCTCCTCTAGTTGGAAAACAAAAATTCCATCCGGCCTCTGGAAGATAGCACTAAACGGCTTGCCATTTGCCTCAAACAAGCACGGATGTTCAGCAGGTGTGTCCGAGACAAAATGCATCACTAACTCAAACGGTGGAGGCAAGCTCATAGCCCGTTGTCTGTATTCCTCAGAACTGGGAACGAGCCATGGATCGGTTAAAATTTCAAGAGAATCGATGAGGACGTGCTCCCAATAACAATCGTAAATGAGATCCTCGGGAGGATCTATTTCGGTACGAGCGCTCCATTCCGAGGGGTCATACCTGAAGTAAAAACCTTGAGAATATTGAAACCACACGCGTTCAGAGATAACTCACCCTTTCGGCTTCTCGGGCTCAACACCTGGCTTCCTCATCGAAAACATGATCATAATCCCTTGTTTCCCTCTATACTCCATAAACTTGGCCCTCAAATTAAACGCTTTCGTCTGGACAGCCTTCCTTGCTAATCCATATCTTCCATCATGACTCGGATGATCCAACGAGAAAATCTGTATATAAAACCTCGTTCTGCTATAGTCGGTGAGACTGGCAACAAGAAAGTTTCCTCCTGGGAGCAGGATCATTTCGAGGACTTGATAACAAGCAAAGATGATTTCTTGATGTCGCAGTTTTGGAGACCATTTACGGTAAGTATCGTCTGTCCATATGGCGCGTGTGACGAGTTGTTCGACTTCGAAAGATGTGGGGTCGTAGTTGTAGCGGAAGGAAGGACGGATGGGAGGTAAAGGAATGGTCATCTTTTTAAGAAAGTTTTTCCAGATGATGGGTTCATGTGTGAGCAGGTAAAAATATTTGCTGACCTGGGGACGAGTCTTCAGTTGGATATGAAATGAAAAGAGAGAGGAAGACGCGTACCCTGCGCAATCGTATAATGTCTTCTACCTTTAAAAGCGGAAAGACCCCGTCTATCCAAGTGTCGGGATCCATACGGTATGAGTAGCAAGGTGAGTTACGTCTGAAAGCCTTTTGAATGATAGATGGAAATATCCTATCAAAGGATGGGACGAGAACGTCTGTTGTTGTTCTACCAGGCATCGTAGTATAGTTCTATTAGTACCAGACCAATAGTTGAGAGTATAATATGTGTGAGTCGTTAATGGAAGTCGTAAGAGAGTTAGCCCCAAGCCACTGGAAAACCGTAAAAGACAGAAGCCCAGAAAGTTGAGAAGCAGACGAGGAATTTGTGAGACGAGGATGATTCTTATAGGTTTTTGTCATTTTCGAGATCCTTGTATTCAATACTTGCAGCAAACGAGGCGAAAGAAAGCCAGAAAAAGCCCTTGTATTTTTTGCCGTCGAAGTTCTTGAAGACTCAAGTCCTTCCCTTCTGGGTCATCAACAATACATTCGGCAATAGCCGGAGCAGAACAACGAACCTCCTGTCCTTACCTACTCACAACCTCATCACATCTTTGACGGCTTACATTGCTTACAACGACCAATTACAGTGTACAGGTCACCATATCATATAGACCATAAGCATGGAGTACATCATACAAAACAATCAACTACGACATATTGAGTCTAGTAGAAGCCCAAGAGCTTGCCTCCGACATTTTTGCGACGAGCCTCTTCGTGGTCGAGGATACCAGATGAGGTGGTCTATGGAACATTGGAACTTGATGAAGGAAAGGAACAAGGGCCGTTGCTTACGAGGATGATGATACCGAAACTACGAGCAGGAACTGAGGAAGCAACTGAGTGTTTTTCCCTAAATATCAGGCGGATGAGCTGACAGAACGTATCATCGTGATACAGAATTTCAACATGCCGAGTAAATACAAGATTGCGACTCTGTGGCCGAAATACGTCAAGTATGTCGAGGATCAAGCCAAGTTGGATCCTTCCTCCGAGAGTTCGCAATCTGATAACAACGGGGGAGGATCGCAAGGCTCGGCACCTATGGATACGAACTCTGATTAGAGTTGGAAGGTTGTAAACAAGTTAGCAGAAATAAAACGAGACATCTAGATTATAGTATCTTCGAGTCGAATCATGAGTATCGAGTCGGACCAGTAAACATTCGAGTATCATCGCCAGTATCGATATATTTATGTATATATATAAGCTGCAATCCACTTCAAGTTACACTAGCAGTGACTATGGGCACCCAGCGCAAAGAAAAGTGTTACCTTAGTAAGCAGTCTCACGGCCAAAATCGTCTCCGGCTCTCATTCTGCTTGTTGCGCTTCTGTGATTGTTCAGTGGCCGTAGTTTGTGCAAAACCATATCTATATATGCCTGAGATATAGCATGGAGGTAACTATAGTGAAGATTTCGATTGATACAGAAGGATATAGACACGAAGGTATTGTTTACTCTTGTTTTCACTGTCTATTTACCTGCTCCGAGGATACCCTTCCAGTTTCTTACATGGACCTCATAACGCTCCGAAACCTCTCGGGATTGTCAACTATAAACAAGATAAATGTATTAAACAGATTTTTTTGGATAACGCGGTTTTTATACGTGAGGTTTCTATCGATACAAGATGCACTCTCTCGTTTCTGGGAAATGTAATCTGTTTAATACACAAGGATTGCAAAAATCAAAAATTTTGATACCAGATATAAGGGATAGCGGGACTCGTTCAGATTGTGGTAGGGGGGGAGAAAAGATAGGGGCTATTTTGGCTGATTCCTCGCTTCAGAACATCGCGGGGCGGAGTTTAAATTTCGCAGGGAGTGCCCATAGTCACTAGCAGTGACCCGTGCAAGCGAGTAAGTGATGTCATCTAAAGGCCAGCAGCCAATCAGATTACAGGTTTGTCTCGAGGACAAACGCATGTCCAGAGACAAGAAGCGAGCGACAGCATGTGTGATATACATCTACAAAGCGGGATCCAACGACAGCAATGTCCAGAAACAAGGATAGAAAAGGATAGAAAAAGTCATCAATGCCGCACCATCTCCTGAACCCTCTTCCACTTGCCCACCTGAGACTTTTCAAAATTCCACACCTCCGTCATCTTCCCCACATCCAAAACCAAAATATGCATGTCTTTAGGCGTAGCTATACAAACTCTCCCAATACCCTCATCCCAAGCAATCGCCGTGAAACCTTGTTCCTTGATATAATCCAAATACGGCGAGTTGATTTTAAAGTTGCAAAACAGATTCGTTGGTCTCTTGTACCGCTTCTCTATTACCTCTTGTTCGGGCTCTGGATATCCGTAAGGTGAATCAGGGTAACCTGCTCCTGGGAAAAGAGGATTGTGATAACGTCTTAGAGCGAGGAGCTCCGGATCATCCGTCCTGTCATCGCCCGGTACGGTATAGACCAAAGCTCTATGCACCCCAGGAATGACTCTCGCATCTACGGGCTCACTAACATGCGTCGATTGCGGTATAGCCCAGTCTGTTCGATATATCCACTCTGAAACCTCATCTACCCCACCGGTGCCATCCATCTGAACATCAACGACCAAACGTGAAGGACACAGATTGTAATGCATAACACCTCGTGGGTTTATAGTTTTCATGAAGATAGAAATAGGAGGTGGACATGCTTTTTCGTCGTAGAGGTTTGGAAAATCTGGACCGCTAGGAGGAAGGTAGTCGTCAGAGATGTGGAAGCTCTCTGCAAACTTTCCTTCGATGTAAGCTGGACCATCTGTTGGTTCTTTGAGGAGGCCGAGGACACCGAGTTCTGGGAGGGGGTAGAACTCGATGGTGTGTGTGTCGTTGACGAGGTGGTCCCAACCGGCGGTTTGGATGGTACGGATGACGAGGATTTCTTTTTGGGCAGGGACGATGCGGAAGGCCATGATTTTTTGGACCTATGAATAAATAAAAAAGTTTCGGTCAATTAAGCAATAAGGAGAACGACATGACTTGTAGCTTACGCATTGGTCCATCCCATTGTCTTGATTCTTCTTACACCTAATGCTGCTAATCTGCTTCTCCTCCAGTTGGAAAACAACAATCTCATCCGGCCTCTGGAAGATAGCACTAAACGGCTTGCCATTTGCCTCAAACAGGCACGGATGTTCAGCAGGTGTGTCCGAGACAAACTGCATCACTGACTCAAACGGTGGAGGTAAGCTCGCAGCCCGTTGTTTATATTCCTCAGAGCTGGGAACGAGCCATGGATCGGTTAAAAACTCGAGAGAATCAATGAGGACGTGTTCCCAATGACAATCGTAAATGAGATCCTCGGGAGGGTCTATTTCGGTACGAGCGCTCCATTCCGAGGGATCATACCTGAGGCAAAAACCTTGAGAATATTGAAAACACACGACGCGTTCAGAGACAACTCACCCCTTCGGCTTCTCGGGCTCAACACCAGGCTTCCTCATCGAAAACATGATCATAATCCCTTGTTTCCCTCTATACTCCATAAACTTGGCCCTCAAATTAAACGCTTTCGTCTGTACAGCCTTCTTTGCCAATCCATATCTTCCATCATGACTCGGATGATCCAGCGAGAAAATCTGTATAAAAAACCTCGTTCTGCTATAGTCGGTGAGACTAGCGACAAGAAAGTTTCCTCCTGGGAGTAGGATCATTTCGAGGACTTGATAACAAGCAAAGATAATCTCTTGGTGTTGCAGTTTTGGAGACCATTTACGGTAAGTATCGTCTGTCCATATGGCGCGTGTGACGAGTTGTTCGACTTCGAAAGATGTGGGGTCGTAGTTGTAGCGGAAGGAAGGACGGATGGGAGGTAAAGGAATGGTCATCTTTTTAAGAAAGTTTTTCCAGATGATGGGTTCATGTGTGAGCAGGTAAAAGTATTTGCTGACCTGGAGACGAGTCTTCAGTTGGGTATGAATGAAAAGAAAGAGAGGAAGACGCGTACCCTGCGCAACCGTATAATGTCTTCTACCTTTAAAAGCGGAAAGACCCCGTCTATCCAAGTGTCGGGATCCATACGGTACGAGTAACAAGGTGAGTTACGTCTGAAAGCCTTTTGAATGATAGATGGAAACATCCTATCAAAGGATGGGACGAGAACGTCTGTTGTTCTACCAGGCATCGTAGTATAGTTCTATTAGTACCAGACCAATAGCTGAGAGTATAATATGCGTGAGTCGTTAATGGAAGTCGTAAGAGAGTTAGCCCCAAGCCAGAAAACCGTCAAAGACAGAAGCCCAGAAAGTTGAGAAGCAGACGAGGAATTTGTGAGACAGGGATGTTTCTTATAGGTTTTTGTCATTTTCAAGATCCTTGTACTTGTATTCAACACTTGCAGTAAACGAAGCGAAAGAAAGCCAGAGAAAGCCCTTGTATTTTTTGCCGTCGAGGTTCTTGAAGACTCAAGTCCTTCCTTTCTGGGTCATCAACAATACATTCGGCAACGGCCAGAGTAGAACAACGTCCTGTCTGTACCCACTCACAACATCTCTGACGGCTTGGGAGTGCTTACAACGATCATTTACAGTGTACAGGTCACCATATCATATAGGCCATAAGCATGGAGTACATCATATAAAACAACCAACTACTACATATTGAGTCTAGTAGACGTAGCCCAAGAGCTTGCCTCCAACATTTTTGCGACGAGCTTCTTCGTGGTCGAGGATACCAGATGAGGTGGTCTGTGGAACCAAACTTTAGAACTTGATGAAGGAAAGGAGCAAGGGCCGTTGCTTACGAGGATGATGATACCGAAACTACGAGCAGGGAGCAACAAGTTGACCCAGGGCTCAATCTGGGAGACTTGGACGTTGTAACGAGGAGAGATGACACCGGTCTTGTTGAGTCTTCCATTGAGTTGGATAACAATTTTGCCTGAACGGTGGTCGTCGATGATCTCGAATTCACCAATGTAACCTAGCAATTCGTGATTTAGTTCAGGTTCTTCGGTCACAAAGGAAAGCCGTGCAAAAGTAAAAGCCGAAAAGTAAGAACATAACAAAAAAAAAAGATGTAGTCTCATCCGTGAACTCAACCCCGTGAAGAAAAAGCGGAGAAACGTTGTTTGGTTATGTGAGACGCAAGTGCATTCGTTTTCCGGGACGTTAAAACGAGGGGCGGGTGGAAGCGAGACCTCGTCGATCGTAGTTATCATCCCGGTGTAAAAAGGAAAAGAGAAAAGATGTACAGTCAACTGGGTAAATTACTCACCGTGCCTCTGCATGACACTCAAGAATTTTACAACGACCTTGGAGGAAGGTCGGACGAGAACTTGGCGCTTGCCACGGCGCTCAGCATTGACAATGTTGTTAAGGCAGTCGTTCTAACAAATCCACTAAGTTCTACGCATAAATTTGACTGACCAAATATCACTCACAAGGACGGAGACGCGAACCATTTTGAAGGACGATTGGTTGGAGAAAAGAAGTCAATCAAGTATGGTTCCTATCCAAAGATACGTGAGCAAGATGAAAACCCAGTCTGAGTGTCGCACTACGGAAAGCGCGAGTCAAACGGGCTGTCGGATGAGGTTCTCCCTGTTCCCTTGACGGGCTCGAGCAGCAAGTTGAAGCAAGCGCAGACACAGCGACACCATAGCAGAGACAAGTACCTTTTGAGGGGATCTTGAGGACAGAGGACGGACGAGTATAGCCAGCAAACTTTTCCCGACGAGCACCTCGATTTCGATTATGTAAGAACTGTACAGTACACGCAAGCCACAGAAAGCCGGAGAATGCCGAAAGTGAGCCAGAGTTCCCACACAACGCTGTACCGGCAGCTGCAAAAGTTCCAACACCCACCTCGACAACTTTTCCGACGACAACGACAGCAAGATGGTTCGTTTTCAAGGATTCATAGAAGAAATTGGCTTATGTGTTCTGTAGGGCCGTGTCCGCACCAAGACTACCAAGAGGGCTTCCAGGGTGTTGATTGAGAAATAGTGTGTATTCTTGCTTTTATTTTCAGGCTGATTATCGACGTCGAAACCCCTAGCTACCCTCGTCTCACTCTCGACTTCCACACAAACAAGCGTATCATCGATGAAGTCGTGCGTATACTTCAAGTTTTCCATAGGCGATCTTTGCAAGTCTAATAATGCGTGCTAGGCCGTTGTTCCCTCGAAGCGTCTCCGCAACAAAATCTCTGGCTTCACAACCCATCTCATGAAGAGAATTCAAAAGGGTCCCGTCCGTGGTATCTCGTTCAAGCTCCAAGAAGAGGAGAGAGAACGAAAGGATAACTACGTTCCCGAAGTTTCTGCCCTCGATACCTCTGCTGGTCTCGAGGTTGACCAGGAGACCAAGGTGCGTTTGCTCGTTTCTTTTTATCCTATTCATTCAACTGACAATTTTTCTACACAGGACTTGCTCCGCTCCCTCAACTTTGACAACATCTCCGTCAGTGTTGTTACACCTGTCGTTGCTGTTCCCGAGCGTGGACCCAGGCGGGAGAGGCGGAACGTTCCTGGTGCTGGCCGCTAAATTTAAATGCGTCGTTAGGTGGTTATGGTTTTGACCTGTATGACCTGCCTAGGACATGGGTGGTTGGTCGGTATGCACTATTATATTCATGTAGTTTTCTCTTCTTCCCACTGCACCCAAAATCATATGCCGACTATGTGAAAACAAAGAGAAGTGTGTTACAGTGTACCTCTCGGGACATTTAATCTTGGAAACCCAAATTGTATGATGCTCGTCTCAGACGAACTCGAGCGTGATGACATGACAATGCCCATGGAATTGACACAAAGTCATAGCTACGTGCTGAGCCTGAATTAGCAGAAGACATCAGGTACTACAGCTTGCCTCTCACTGCATGATAGGCTTACTTGACTTCGGTTCTACATAACCTCAAAAGTGTTTCTTATTCCATCGTCTTGGGTCGAGTATAGCCTGGCCTTGGTCAGAAATTGGTTCAAAGACCAGCTCAAAGTACTTGTACACGTCGGTATAATAGCATGAGTACGTACGTATAGAACACGATCAGATCTACATCTTCGACGCGTATTTATACTCTCCTCCCTTATCCATAGCCTGTTGTCCAAGTTACCAACAGATGAGTTCTCAGTTGTACGATAAAGACTTGAAAACATACCGTTTGCCAGGCCGGTCTGATCATCATTACTTGAATGAGTGCTTGAAGGAATCCAAGGCAAAGACGTCAACTCACCGAGCTTTGACTCTTTTCACGTACTCTTTCACAGATGGTCCAGCCATGTCGTTTGACGTTAGTGCGTCAATGACCATAGCCATGGAAAAGTCAGCACCACTCGGTCCGGAGCCACCTGCGAACCATTCGTTCTTGCTAAGGTGTGCCTCGATCTATTCGGATTTGTTAGTATTCGAGATGACAAGGAATGGACGGAAAGCAGACAGAAACGTTTCAATAGTTAGTTCGTGCAGTGAACATACACGCAATCCGAGTCAAACTTACATGGTCAATATGTTTTTTGATTTCAGGATCCAAGTATCCAGTAGACATTCCATTCAAGACGAGACGAACGAGAGGGCGAATGAACCAGGGAGATTGGTCAGGAGCCATCGAGAAAATGAGCTTGTTGACAAGAAGAGGCATTACAGAGCCTTCAGAGTAGTGCAGGACTGAGTGTTGAGCGAGACGCAGAATAGGGGTTAATTTCCGCGAAAACAAGATAAGACGTATATGGGACGTACAATACAACTCGTTGACTTTGCCAACCTCGGTATCGGGAGGAGCGAGCTTCCCATTTGCGTATTTCTGAATGAGATATTCTGCATGTTGGGTGTTGGTATTCCAGCTCGGATATGTCAATATAGCAGCATACCGATGATAGCACCACTCTCAGCTACGGTAACATCCCCATCTGTGATTATAGGTGATTTTCCCAACGGATGCACCTTGGACAGTTCGGGCGGGGCGAGCTGACTAGGCAAACGTTCATATTTCTTGATCTCGTAGGGAATTCCTAGTTCCTCCTATTATCGAGTTGAATGAACAGGGGCGCCTAAGGCGTGACAGATGAAACCACGTACAAGCAACCAAAGAATACGTTGAGACCTAGAGTTGTTGAGGTGGTGCAGGACGACAGTCATGGTGGAAGTACCGGTGAAGGTTGAAACCGGTTCGTGTGGAAGAAATAATCAGAACCCGCGGACTGATCGTTATATATAGCCGGTTTCTCCTTGCCACGCATACACATGCTACCAACATTCTCATTTGTGAGAGAAAGATACCGAAAAAAAAACTATAAAAATGGAGATACAAGAAAAATTCAGTCGATGTAGCTTCAAGATCGTTGTCAGTGTACGAAACTGTTAGGAACCCATGAAGATCTTACGTTTGCAATGTAGATACGGAAAGTCGAGATCTTGACGCCTTTTGTGCACTGACAGATCCTTTTATTTCGGACAACATTCAAGTACAAAGATGAATTGTTTCGACACCATTCACGTTGACTATCTGTTCCCGTTTCTCATCCACAATGACATAGTCATCTTCCGAGTCCTTGGCCAAATGTTCCCTCAAAGCACCGCCTAGCACACATACTCTTGTGTAAAACGCACTGGGATCCCCTATATAAAACCCGAGCAACTCTTCCTCCTCCCATTTCCTCAGAACTCGGATTATCCACTGCGCACAAGACCACCCTCTTCCTTGTTGCACAAAAATGGGCAAATCTGGCGTGTCACCTTGTTCCGCCGGCTCTGATTTCATTCTGTTCTGAATATCTTCCTTGCTTAGAGACGTTGAGCCAAGATATAGGCATCCATAGAATGGCCTTGTTGATTCGGGTAATACTGTATTCGTGTGGGCCGTCTTCCATGGCTTTTCTTGCGAATCGGATAGAACAATTTGATAGCCTCGAACGCGACCGCTGAGAGTGTCACCCCGTACGGGATCTAGGGGGATAAGCATCCAGTGCAACTTGGTATACTCGTCGGGAAACCGTTTGGACCGAAAAAGGGCGATGAAGAGTTGCGTGTTTGAGGACATTATAAGACTGATATTATTTAATGTAAGAAAACTAAAAGTCTGAAACTTGCTGAATCAAATACCTATGTCTGTGCGCTGTGTTTTTACGATGGGAGTAGTAGAATAGGAGCTCTCGAGTTTTTCGGAATAATCCGGCGGGGCTTGAAAATAAACTCAACTCGGATGGTAGCTTTCGACCAAGTCTGTTTTCAAACGAAAAAATGGTCTCAAGTCCACAAAAATTTAGTGAACTCCACAGAGTGTAGAGCTTCATTGAAAAATGTATTTTAAACATAAAGATAATTCCTATCCTACCGCATCCAAAAGGCCACATCGTCCACATCGGAAATTCAAGCTTCCAACATCATGCATTCCATGAGCGGAAGGCTCCAACTTTTAGATTCAGAAAAATGCACTCTGACACGGCTTTCCTGGTAGATAGACATCCGGTCTGATAGGCCATTCATCGTCGTCTCCATAATAGTCGAGAGCAAAAACTGGGGATAATCTTGGTACTTTCTTCTGTTGAAAATCATGGCGCTGGCGTTGCCGAGTGTTCTTAAACCTGTCAGTGACGCAAAGATCAGCACAAGCTTTAGACAAGATCGAGGGGAAACCTGCCAAATTCTGAGCATTCTCGAAGGTACTCCAAAGAGGGTTGCAAGGTGTCGTCTGCGGTCGAGGGAGGGTTTGTTATCTTCTTCGAAAGTATCGACGAGAATGCGGTGCTGCTTGGGACTAAAGTTGGGAGTCCGTGGAGGCCTATCGGTGGAAAGTATTACTCGGATAGATGCTAACGGCGGGAATCTCTACGAACCTGGTCGGGGCTGGACCGAGTGAAGGATACAATCTGTTGCTAGTCATGGAGGTTGGTATGACTAGATACGACGAGGTCGAGAGGAATTTTTTAGTGAATGAGTCCGCGAGACCCTTCGCATAAATACAAGATGATTTGCAGATGAGAAAGTTTAAGTTTGTTGAATGTTCCAGACAGAGAATTGTATGACAACGACATCTTGCGTCGGAGTAAGAAAGGCTACGGACCTGCAGCGAAAGGATTTGCTCTAAAAAGGAAAAGAATTCGACTTTCAAGGGTAGTGCATGTTCTCGTGAGCAACCAAGTTGATGATAAAAATGCGCCTTCGCGTATATGCTGTGTAAAAACCCGACTGCAGAAAGAGCTAAACTTCCTTGAAAGGCGTGTAAGTACGAGGCGTGTTGGAAATGTTTTACGGCGTCGTCAGGTACGAGTCGGAGTTGAAGTCTCCAATTTGCCACTCCACCGGAAAGTCGATGCGAATCCAACAAAGACGATGACAGTATGTGGAAGTTCTCCAGGGTCATGTTATCCTATCTGGAGTCCGCGAGGAGGTCCGGTTGAAAGGGCGCAGGCAACGGCGATCTGTAAAACTTCACGGAGATTCGCAGCCACTTCCTTTGTTCCCAGTGTTAGGTCATCTGCTCGGTTTAATCTTACAGATTTTGGGAACGGCCCCAAAATCTAGGGATCTGATGCTTTCATATAGGCTAAAATCCACGGAAGATAGGATGAGCCTCCGTTGGACACGCATGAACACATGAACTGTTCAGCTAAATGAAATGCTACCGTTCGTCCCCACGATTCGTGGTCCCGCTCCCGAGGAACTGCAATGTCCATAATGTCCAGTTGACTCCGAGGAAGAAATACTAAATCAAGCTAACGAATCAACGAAAATTAGTTTTTGGTCTTGTCAAATAATTTATCGCATTATCAAAGTAAAATTTAGTGGCTCACGTTTAAAGATCCGTAAGAGTAGATAGCAGTGAGAACCGAAGTCGAAAATGAACTAGACTATCTGAGTTTTAATCAAGACGTCGAAATTCTCGAAGCTGACCCTGGAAGTAATCATCGACGGCGGACGGCGAAGAACGTCTTTGAGATTGGGGTAAGATCTGACTCTCTGTCCATCTTTCACAAAGATTCATGTTTCGGAATCTCGGGATTGCGGAGGGTGGCAAAACATTATATCCTAGCTCGGGGAAATGTCTTCTTGAATCTAGAAGCGATCTTCTACAATGTTATGTCGTGAGATATCGCTCCAATATTGATCATGAGGACCTACTGATTTTCAAAGTGTCCGGTGGTAGGGAAATTCTTCTCAAGAGGCCGCTCAAAGGTAAGAACATCATGTTACTGCCACTGTTCCAAGAACGGACGTAACTGCGTTTCAACGTAAGGATTAACAGGAGTGGGACTATGCAGAACATCCTTGGAGGCACCCTTTTCTCGACAGTCCTTGCGAGTTTCGGATATCTTTTCATGTAGATTAAGCAGCTAATAACAGACTGACACAGCGAATATTTACTTACTGGGTCGACTCTGAACATGGTCACTACAAGCTCATGATCATCCTTAAGCAGATTAAGAAGTCGAAACTGATGAGGTCGTTACCTGCTCACCTGTCGTAAAAAACTGGAACGAGAGTGGCAACTAGAACGTTTAGGCTTCAAATTTGCATACGTGCACTCTATACCAGTATATAAGAGCGACTTTGAAGCATGAGACCATGCTTACTAGAGCGTTTTTTCTGACAAGCCTTGCAAGGGAACAAGACGTTGGGTTTTATACACTGGATATGTTGAGCGGCACATAGGTCACAACCTGTGGAGCTTTAGGGAGGATCTTCAGAGAGAAAAAATTTGTGGCACACGTCGTTTCTTGTCGAGAAGCATCCCGGTCACTGTGGTAGACGATGGATCCATGTCCAGTAACAACAGAGGTTGTGTTCAGGAGTCCACGTCGAGCAAAGAATGACCACCGGTAAAATTCGACGCCAGCAACATCCTACACGAACTCTTGTTTAAATTAGATCATGACAGCTTGAGGTGACCTTGGGCTTCAGCCAACATGGACGATGCGTGTGGCTCAAGATAGCTCCCGGTAACCCGCGATGTTCATTTGTGTTGGCTTCCACCGACACACTTCCAATGGACGCATTGATGAACACAACCTAATGGGGTCATTTGACAACCACCGGGCACCCAAAGCCATCGTGACGAGGAATGGAATGATTGCACGGAAAAATAAGAATGGTAACGGATCTCCTGTGCGCAGAGATCCATACATAGAAACAGTAATGCAATGTGTATTCAACCATAGTCCAAAAATGCAAGTCCAAACCAGTCTAGTAGACAGTCCAATTAGAAACAACAAGAAAAGCGACCCAGGAAGCTCTGTCCGATATGAGTAAAATCCCTGTTTGAAGTCCAATAATGAATGCAGTGACCACATGCCTAAGCAAAACAAAAAAATATGTCGCCGGGATAGCAGACGGCGAAGGCAAGAAGAAAGAAGGACGGTTGCGACAATCCTGTACTTGAAGTCAAGCAAGCGCAAAATCATCCCATCATTGGCATCAGATACCCTCAACCCCGCTCCCGACTGACGAGTTCATCCCTTCCTGTCTTCTCGCCTCTGAATAAATCAACACCAAAATCAAGAAAATCTCGTCTTCTTCCAATGCCAACCTATTCAAGGTAAGCGTACAAGACGGAGGGTGTTTGGAGGAGAACAGTTTCGGTCTGTATGGGACAGCAAACGTGCCTGCGTGTGTCGGGGATTTGTCTAAAGCAGTTTGTGAAGAGGATGTAGATAAATCAGTCGGCGCTGAAGAGGTCGAAGAGGCAGAGCGTTCGTTTCGAGGGCGGGGTGACTTGGAATTGGAGTTGGCAGAGGAGGAAGAAGGTTCGCGTCTACTCGATGACTGGGGCCGCTTGTCTTTGTCTTTTGGCTTGTCTTTCGACACGGTGGGTTCGGATTTGGATTCGGGTTCTTTGGATTTGGCCTTTGGCGATGTAGAGGTCGGAGACGGAGCTGGCGGTGGACAATATGTTACAACCCATTCCTTGTCCCCGTCATGCCTAACCTCGTATTCCTTCCTATCATCAGCCCATTTCCAGTACCGCGATTTGCTCAATAACCCTTTCTTTTTCTTTATATCACCAATGTTCTTCTTCACTCCCTGTATCTCAAACACCTTTTCCCGCCAATGTATCACTCCTACTGTTACTGGTTCCTTCTTTGCATTTGTATTCGTCGAGTGTCGCGCGTAATGTCGAGTAGGATTGGAAGAAGGTGATATGGGATTGACGTCTTTTAGGAACGTGAGCTTGCGTCCTGTGAGTCCAAAGGTGGATTTAAGTTGGTAAATCGGTGAGTTGTCGTGTTTCGTGAGGAGTAGAGCTTCGAGGATGTTAGTTTTATTGGAAAAAATAACCTCCATAATGGAATGGAGCAACTGAGAGTTATTGGCCAAACGGCAAGTTGGATGCGTGGAAGCGCGAAGGCAACGTTAACAGTGAAGTCATCAAACCCCAAATGAATTCTCGAATAAGTAGTAATGTTACAAGTACGTACAAGCACTTTGTTGGTACTAGTAACACAAAATAAATCTACTAAGGCTACAGAAGTCCAGTTATACAACAGAAAAGAGAGGTCGTCAACGCGTAGCGTAAACATCAATAGTCGCTGTAATCTAATACCGAATCCTTGCGTTATATGTGCGTGAGTCCATCACTTCGTGAAAAGCCAGACCATTTACAAGCTGCGTCGCTGACCGAGGGCAAAGGTGGGCCTGGCGGCTTGCGTGCTAAAAACGAAACCGCCTTGTTGGGTTGAGGCCGCTTCTTCACTGGCCGATGAGGTCTCGCCTTCAGCGGCGGCAGATGAAGTAACAGCGCTGGAAGTGGCACTGTCAGAAGCGATAGTTGCGGTGGCGATAGAGGCGGAAACGTTGCCAGTAGGGATTGCGCTAGAGTCGGTAGCAGAGGCACCAAAAACATCGGTGGAAGCTTGCGAGTCTGTAGCAATACCAGTCGCTACTGAAGAGATGGCCGTCTCGGTGGCAGCACCAGAAATAGCACTCTCGGAAACTGCAACACCTGAGACTTGTGCTCCAGTCCCGGTAGCGACAGATCCAGTTACTGTACCGGTCAAGCCGGGAACAGCAATGAAAACGGTAGTGGTGACTGTCTGGATGCCGTCCGTAGCTGCGTTGTTGATTCCAGAAACGGAGGATACAGCAGCGGAGGTAATAGCAGAATCGACAGCGCTGGAGCTTACACTAGCGATAGAAGAGATGGCGGAACCGGAGGCAGAAACACCGGATGATTCAGGAGTGAGTGCGCTCTCAGTGGTGAGTTGAACATTAGACTGTCGGCGGTTGAGCTTGATAACAGAAGGCATGGCACCAGTCCCAGCCCCGGCATTGTTAACAGCAGAAGCAGTAGAGGATGATTCAGGGGCAGACGAGAAACCAGTAGCGGAAGGAGCAACAGTAGCAGAGATAGATGCAGTGGCTTCAGAGCCGGTAGCGACAACAGCAGAGGAAGCTGCGACGGACTCAGATGCAGAGGGAACGACGCTAGAGCTGGCATCAGAGCCATCTTGAGCATCATCATCGCCGTCGTCATCACCGCAATCCATCCCAGAGTCGTCGCCATTGTCGTCTCCAGATTCGGCAGAGCTATCAGCACCAGAGCCATTGTTGTTCACGCCGGGAGCGGCTTCAGCGTTAGGACCCTGAATGGCCTGAGCAGCCCTGTTGTTGGGCTGGGGATCACCGAAACCACAACCGCCATCACGTTCTTGAGCAATAACAGGACCGGCACATTTACCACTGTGGAAACCACAGCAGCCAGAAGCACAGTCGGCATCACTAGAGCAAGCTCCAGTAATAAACTGGGTACCAGAAGCGGCAGGTGAAGTAGCAGTAGAGGAGGCCATACCACCATTATTCGCAACGACGGTAGAGCTGACAGCAGGAGCAGCGGATGAAGAATCAGTACCAGACGAAGTACTGTTAGTTCCGGACCCATCCACACCACCACTAACACCAGCGTTTTCAAATCGAGCAGCAGCGTCCTCTGGAGTGTCGCAAGTAAGAGAGGTGCCCTCACTGTTAACAAGCGGAAGGGCGAAGCATTGAAGGCCACCAGTGCAAGCTTGCACCTGCCACTTTCCGCCCACACACTGAGCAAAACCGTCCGAGACGCAAGCAGTCTGGCCCTCTACAATGAATAACTGTATTAGAACATACGTGAATATCACAATTTTTTCAACGCACCATCACAACTGTCGGATTCAGACATAGTAGCGAATTTGGCATTGAGACCTTGGGCAGTGATAGCATTTTGTTTAACAAGCTCAGCATCCGCCCGAGCCAAAAGGAGTGTAGATTTGTGACTGGGTCGGCTAAGAAGAGTAGGAGCAGAATAAACTCCGGCAAATGAAGCAAGGAGAGTCGAGATTAAAACTGCGTTAATCGTGATTGGAGCCATTATTGGAAACGTGTTCTTGAAAAGATAGTCGAGTTTCGATACACGAGAGGAGCGCCGGGCTCAGAAAAGTCTATAGGAGAGAGAACGTTGAAGAAAAAGTCGTCGAGGACGTGAAAGTTGTGAAAGGCAACTGAGGAGGCACTAGAATTCATCTTCACTTTTTATATCGACAGGTTCAAAAAGAACAATAGTGGAACAATGGCAAAGAGGCTTATTGTTTACTTTAACGACGAGGACAATGTCAGAAGCGCCGAACGCGTCAATTCAAACTCCGCGCTCGGCTATGTATGTTCATTGTTCTGACGCGCTGACGTGGAGTAAGAATACAAGGGCTCTTTGGATAAATTCGGTGGTAAGAGGTCCTTCAAAAGCTTTCGCATCTTTTAATCAAGTCTCCTACCCCCCGACTAGATGTCAACATTGATACGGTCAAAGTGCTTGGCCGACTTTGATGTGTCGACCATCGTACTTATAAGTAGCCTCCCCTTGTATCTGAACTTTGACCGTTACTTGTCATCTGTCACCAAGAGACCAATATTCTGAATAAGTAGTACTAAACCAAACTTATCCACGGTGTGGGAAGATTTGTCCGCTCCCAGCTTACAACCGCGAACGGTCCAGAACCCTTCAGCAATCTGCCCGGATCCTTTGTGCTTTGACAGTGGTACCGGTACTCTGTAGTCCAGACTCCACCTTGGGTCAGCAGTTTACCGTCCTGAAGCTCGCTTCAAATATAGCATATATGACTCTGGTCTACTTCTGCAGGCACCAGTGGAGTTTTGGGGACCTGTGACGGTCAGGTCCAGAATTGAAATCGCTCTCATGAAAGCCTATAATGACAGAGGGACCAGACTGCCACTGACGTCCAGTTCTCTGTCTAGAGGTTCTTGCTAGCGAGGTCTGTTTCTTTTAGCGCTACATGTCAAGAGCAACTAAAGCTTTGCTTCTCACCGAGCTGGATCGTTGTTTGTTCCAGACTTTACCCGAACCTTAAGCTACCATATCCTAGAGCTGCCATCTGAATATGAACTCCAAATCCAGTTGATTTTTTTGTACATTAAATCAACGTCAATTTTGTATCCTGATGCACGAACTCAAGGTGCGGCTCCGGTTCTTCACTTTGAGTTCTTGTTAATCCACCTGTGGCGTAATCTTTCAAATCGATCATGGGTTTTGGCTCCCAAGCTCAATCATATCCAAGCCCAGCGATTTTCAAATTACTCCAGCCTTCGAGTTCTGTGCTAGGCAGTAAGTATCCACCGTAAATGAATGTTGAAAGGAAAACTGCGAAGGCGAAGGGTGTTTATACATAAATGTGGGGGCTGATAGTTCCTGCGGCACTCCATAAAGAAGCCCCTGACACTCGGAGTGAACCGTCAGTGCACTCGTGCTAAGTAACCTCGAGCATTCTTTTCTTTCATGTGATCGTAACGGTGTCATTTCAAAGCTCCAAGGCCCAACAGTGGGATCAGTGCGGCCACCTGTACTTTGATTGGAATTCGCAGCACTATTGCCTGTGATAAGAAACGAACCATGTTCATTTTGTATTCTTGTCTGTACACCGTGGCGAGCTCAAAATACTTTGTATCTTTCCAATTGTAGTGAGAACGTCACAGTGCCATGGGTTTCTGGCTTTTAAGTTCTCTCGTGGCTCCCACAAACCATGGCTTTCGAACTCAGCGGCGATCTGTTTCTGTACGGGTTCCAGCCTTCGAGTTCTGCGCCAGGCAGTAGGTGTGCATTGCAATTGAATGTTGGAGCTACTAGGGACTTCGCGCAGTGTTATTATTTCTGTAGCATCTTCAATGTGCATTGGAGCTTTATGAACCCACTCTCTTGATGAACGGGAAGAGAGACGGCGTTCCCTTGCATGAATAGCCAAAATGGATTCATTCAAATAGATCCAAAAACAGATCCCAGCACTGATCTTGTTAAACGCCACTGACCAGAACTAAGGCAAATGCCGGTCAATCACCCAGTTGAGGAAGGTTTGAATGACTCCTTGGCAGGCGCCACAAATCTTGCATTCGGATCTGTTCTTTGTGGCACTTATGTTGGTTCCGCTCGATTCAAGCCAGAAGAGCGCTTTACGGTGGGTCTGAGCTCACGAGACACAGTGGCAGCATTTTAAGATATCTCCAGAAATCCCGTGTCTATTGCTGATGGTCCAACGATACAATGATAAGTAAGCTAACAACTATGAGGAATACATACATGTAATGATGCGCGAATGTGAAATGCCCAGAGGATGCAACAAGAAAAATGAATGGTATGCTTGAAACCCAGAATAACAAATGAATACTAAGCCCAAGAAGGAAGTAGATATTGCATGTGTGAACGAGTCAAATAACGATGTGAACCACAAGCCAAAAAAACAGCTTCTTGATCCTTATTTTATTTCAGAGGCGGGCCCCTGCTCAGCTCCACCCCAACCTTCTGCACTAACTGCATTCCTAGGGGCTCCAATGTTTCTCTCCAAACTTTCTTCCTCCTTCTGCCGTCGAAGATCCACTTTGTGCGTTCGCCGGTTTCCCCCTCAGGTCCAAAGACAAATATTTTGTCTTCGTTCCAAGGGGCCTCGCCGTGAGCGAAAGATAACCACCGTTCTTGCATGGTGTCCCTGACCCGTGTATATGAGTATTCGTCGACCATAGGGATCGCCCATGCTGATGAGAAGTCACGGCCTTCATAATCTACTTCCATCGCTTCAATGTCGACATCGCCTTTGGCAACTGAAGAGTACTTGACCTCTTCAGCATCGTCATCAAAGGTGAATGACTCGGGCCACATGTCATCTGGTGATGAACCCGCCAAAGACATTGTTGATGATGAAGGCTCATCGCCACTTCGGGTCGAGTTTGAGTCAGGTAGAGACACATTGTCGAATAGATACATGAGATCAACAGCGTGATGGGGTATAGGTCGAATAGGTCCTTCCTGATCAAAGACATAACGCCATACACCCCTACCACCACGGAGAGTACGGGCGTTGTTGGCAAAGCACTCCGTAGGCCATGCTATCCGAGCATCATTGACGAGTTCAAGGACGTGGTCCCCAATTTCCTCGTCGGGGGTATATGATGAGATGTCGTAGGCGTGAAGAAGGCCGTTAGCTTTTGATAATGAGGTGCATATGGCCTTCAGCCTTCTGGTCACACCAGCAGCAGTCCAATATGAAATGGGTGTTGACCATAGCAATGAGTCACCAGCGCAGTCACCGATGATAAGTGGTTGTAAATGTGAAGGGAGACGTATTGAAACGGACCCTGAAGGAGTTGAGGATGGACGGACACGAGATCGTGACTGAGAAGAGCGTGAGGACCGTGCAGCAGCTTTCGGAGCCGAAAAGTGGTGCTCGGAGTGGTGGTGATGCTTGTGAGCATTCTCAGGTATGAGACTATCTTTCCATCCATGCCTGAGAAAAACACCATCATCCACAACACGCAGTGTTTGACCGAATTTGACTAGTTGATCTGCATCTAGATGGCGCAGTTGGTCAATAGTGGAGACGTGGAGTGTCGACATGAGCCGCGATAGCTGCCATCCCGCTGAAGCAGCGTCTGGAAGATCGTAATCAATGACTGCACTCTGAACAATAGCACGGTGGAAGAGCGGTCGAGTCTCGTTTTCAGCGGAAAGGAGGTGATAGATGATATCAGCGGCACCCGTTGATTCACCAAATAGAGTAATGTTGTGAGGGTCACCACCAAAATCGGCAATATAATAGTGGAGCCATTCAAGGAGTTTGCGCTGGTCACGAAGCCCTGAGATTGAAAGGTTAAAAGCAAGAATTGGGAGTGGGACACGGTAGGCATACCATAATTACCGACACCTTCCTCACCGACAGAGCGGTTGTCTTCGCGAAGTTGGGTCCCAGATGCGAATCCAAATAAACCAAGGCGGAAACTGAAAACAACAATTAGTATTCATAGCACGAGACAGAATCCGAATACGTACTTGAAAGTGACCATAATGACAGGCTTGCCAAGCAGCACACTCTTGCGAACAAGCGCACCGCCATCATAAACCCAACTAGATCCACACCCTCGGTCACCTCCGCTAATTCACACGTGAGACAGCATCTAGTGAGACATGGCACACGACATACCCATGCACCCAGACCATGACAGGAATATGAGAATGGGAGTTCAAGCCAGCAGGACATGTAATATTGAGGTTGAGGCATTCGAATTCGTTGTGCTTGAAGACCTGTGTGGGGAGGTCCTCGTCGGAAAGGCCGAATATTGTTTCCTCGAAACTTTTCATGTTTTTCACCTGAGGACATATTGGGCTGCGGAAGGTGTCAGATATGCCGCGTAGACATGATAATATCGGAAAACGTACCCGTACTTAGCAGCGTCGACCAAGGGAGGGTACTTTGTAACGAGTTTCGACTGACGGAAGCGAGCCGGTACTGAAGCATACTTGATACCGCGATATTGATGTATGGGTACATCAGCAGCAGATAGAGGGTGTTCTATGCCACGAAAGGTCGTGTCCAGAACAACATGATGAACCTCTGGAACGAGTCCAGGGGTGATAATTTGGCTGACGGGCATCACGCGTCGGACGCAAGGAGAAAGGGAGAGGAAGGGGGATGTGATGGGGAAAGGAAAGGTATGAAAGGCTGGACAGCACGAGGGTAAAGTAGTTGAGTGGTCGGAGAAACCAGGAATGATATTTTAAAGTCGAGAGCGCTGGGCTTCGCGAAAGCCATCAACAGAGACAAGTTTCTCGGCTAATCTAAGCAAAACGGGAAGATATAGGCTCGAAAATCAAGCTGTCTTCCACAAAAGGAAGCCTCTCATGCTTGATCGATGTTTGTGCACGTGAAGCGGCCAAACCCAGAACTTCCTAGAACCTGATCAGGGTCCTTCCTTTCGAGGCCCGACTGAATAGTCCACCATTTCCATGACTTTCTACGTGACGTTTTTTTTTACTATGATGCGCACATAACCAAATCATAGACAAAAATCTTGTACTCACCTCCAACGTCATAACTCTGAATCTGTCAAAGTCTACCAGCCCTTCAGTGAACGGTATGGAAAGTTTCCACCAACACCAAACTGACCATTCAAGATGCTAACAATAGTTGGCGAAGCCTGAAGCAGGCTGTGACATCCATACGTATAGCAGTACAAGAACCCTGCACCCGCGAAGATCCGGACAAAGTAATGATCTCCAAGATGATTGTGGTTGCGGTTGCTGTAAATATCCGTGTCCGAGTACTCACCATTTCGCTAACTCCCAACCAGCCAGAAGATGCCGAAATGATCTGAAGCCTCTGGCGAGTACGTCTCAAAAAGCAACTTCGCGAGACGACCGAGAAGTTCGAGATCCGAAGATGATGCTCGATAACTGCGACATCAGGGCATCTCATCTTCACACCCTCAATGCATCCAGAACTTCCATGAGAAAGGAATAAGTTGGGCACAGCCGCACAACAAACCTTCCCTGTCGAAGAGTAACAGGTCCGTGATATATGAAAATATTGGAGGGACGAGCGCTGGGCCAGGAACATCCATAAGTCGTAGATATGGTCACGCTATGTCCAAGAAGGTGCGAACCATTACGGGAAACAGTCGCGACTTCCTTGGCAGAATTCATCGGGAACTGAATGGCGTTAACGACCAATAAGACCAGGTTGCTTTGAGCACGTTGTAGACACGTCCGTCGACCTACGCGACATGTCCTTACATGAGAGCACGGAGATGAAGACAAACGACAGTAACTTACCGGCGTAACAAGACTGCGGACAGCTGATGGACGCGCAGGATAAATTGGATACTTGAAATCCGAATAATCTACCAGGGTCAACGAGATGCGATTTGTATAGCAGTCATTAACACCAGCAAACCAATAGCACGAGCAAGCTTGAAACTGAGTAGTACAGAGGTATAGAATTGGAATCATCCATATTATTCTGACCTTATACGAACAAGGAACAAAACAACACAAAATGACAATGGGAGCCTAAGTGAAGTCTATACGAGACCATAAGCCCTCGGAATGAAAGGGGAACAGGCATAGAATGCAAGAAGACTGAAGAGGATAAATCAACGCTCTATAATCCTACCCCACTACACCTAGTACATATACCTCTTAGATCAGTTCCTGGAATATTCTAATGAGTGATCATACCGACAACTTACCGACAGGGACTCGATACGCAGAGTATGAATCGATTTTCAAGAGAAAACTTCTGCAGATTTCAATGCGCAAGCGCACTTACTGACATGAAGGTCCGATCGTAGAAGTCGTACACGCTTCCGTAGCGCACAGAAGGCATATACAACAAAAATATCTCATCGCATCACACAGAATACGAACGATGTTATAGTTTTATTGAGAAGAGGGAAGAGGAACATAGTGAAAGGGTGGAACAGTGGTGGATCGATGAAGAGTGCAGCGAAGCAAGGACTTGATCAAGCGATAACGTTTAGTTTCCTGTTGCACCGGTCCATGGACCAACCTCATTTTATTTGGTACCAGTCCACAGGACCTATACTGAATGGTCCACAACACATATAACTTTGAACTGAACGACCTACAGAGTTGCTACAGAGCGTATATCGACACATATCTACACATACTGCATCGGAAGTAGTCCTAAGCTTAGTATCTCGCTATCCGAGACATCTTTAGAGGGGTATGTTCGCTATGGAAGCTGAATGGAAGCATGGTTCTGTCCCCCCGTTTGACAATGCGTGTAATTCTCAAACGCTAATTCTGGCCTGTACTTAGATCTTGACAATGCCATCCTATCATTCCCAAAGGCCTGTTATAACCGCCGACAGTTCGACTTGAGTTGGCCACGTTATACTTACCTACCCGGCGCAAAATCAGAAGTAGACAATTGCGCGGGCAAGACCATCCGACAGCTTGAAAAGCACGAACGTTTGATGAACACCGAAGGTTAGCGAATTTACACGGATGGATACAGACACGCGAAACGCTCGCGCAGTGTCAGGCGACGTCCAAGTATTCCGACTCGCAAGGAACCTGCGATGAAACAAACGAGTTCTGCACTGGCCTGCAGAGACGAGCCGGTCAGTCCTTGGTTACGGTACATCAAAAACGAAGAAGAGGAAGCTTTCTAAGGAAGCGAGATAAGTATGGGCTTCTCTTTTCGCCGATTGAACGGTTAAATTTTCTCTGCGACTGCGAGGAAAATTTCGGCAAGTCGAAAGCACCGTGATATTTTGGAGCTGCATCTTGCCACAATCTCTGTCACGCACTCTCATTCCTCCGTTTCACTGGCACTTGCCAGATAATATTCAGGATTCTGTCGCATAAGATCAAAGTAAGTGAGTATGATTGCGTTTGTGCATCACATCAGACCCTCTGTCTCCAGCACAAAGAAGTTTATCGTACGTTCTATCAAACAAGGTGATAGCGCACGTTGAGTCAAACACAAACTAGCTTCGCACCATCTACAGAGAGACTAGAGCTGACATGACATAGCAAAGCTCTTTAGCTTGCACCCAACTCTAATTGACCCAGTCCTAAAGTCGGTTGTCTAGGCCGCAGATAAAAACACCTCGAGGGAATTTCATCTAAATTCATTTAGATTTTCGGAAACCGTCCATGTTCAAAGGAGGAGTATAGTATGTTCTATTAAACAAATTGTCCGAGCGATACAGTAATGCGTTGACATACTGCATTAAGATGAAACAGGGATTAACTTTACGAATAAAGCCTGCAAAGAACCAACACTTACAGTTACATAGCATAGCAGAAAACTCTAACGCCTGCCAAGCCCACTTCTAATCAACCCAATCCTCGCGGCCAACTGCCTCGCTTGCATTGCATGCAGTCTTCTAGACCGCAAGAAAACAACAACGATAGACACGACGGCAAAGAGGAGATTGCACCCCACAAACTCGTAAAAGTCGGCCCGTTCTTGACCTACGATACGTCCGCAAGCTTCCCATGCGAGAGTCTCGCCTAAGGGCAAGGACTGAGATTGTCGTGGACCTTCATGAAGGTCACGATCATGGGAAGATGGACTAGTCGCGTTTCTACAGTGCATTAAGCGTCTGTTTCCGAAAGGCTGGCAGAAAGGCTCCTGAAGCTGTAAGAAAAAACTCTTTGTTTGTCGACGAATTTATTCCACAGAGTAAGGATACGCACTGCATCGGGCGGACAGGGTTCACATAGGCCAAAGGGCTCACAGATAAGCTGGTTCCCTGAATGAGTATCGTTTCCAGGAGATGTTGGTTGAGTCTGGGTCTGGAAAGCGTAGACTTGTCCTAGACAAAGTAACCATGCAAAAAAGATTCTACAATGGATCCAGCTCAGTTTATGGCTCCCAAAGAAAGAAAGAGGTACATGCATGTAGATTGTCGTAGTCGTTGCCAGCGTTGGCGACAACAAACGCATTGAGCCAGCATCAACGTTGGGTCGAAGAAATAACACGTGGGAAGCGTAAAATGGTTTTCGAGTCGCGTCACCGGCGACCGTCAAGCCCTCTGCATAAACTTATTTGCAGAGACGACAAAAAGACGAAAGGCAGATTAATCTTCTCTCTATTACGGGTCTCACATTCTCAAAAGTAGGTACCTCTGTAATACGGTGTACTGTAATCCAGAGCGAACGCACTTTTTCTTCAAGCATCGAAACCTCAGCAATAAGTCACTGACTAGCGACATTATCTTTTGCCTTTAAAAGTTGCTGGTACTCTGACTGGGTTTCTTTGACACTGCCTGGATCAGTCATACAGCCTAAACGCGTGTCCCCAGAAACAAAGCCAAAAAAAAGACATTCCATCATAGAACACTCGATGGAACAATAAGAAATGAAGCTACTAAAGCAATGACCCTTTTCCCTCGCATCGTGCCTAGGCACCCGGTGTAATCTTGTTTGGTATCTGCAACATCTTGCAAAAAGCTTCTGTTTGAGGGTTTGGGTACAACGGGGCTATCGGAGCATGATAGTCCATAAGTACGGTTCACAAAATGATGCGAAAAAGAAACAGATAAGCCGTCAGCAAGACCCAGTCTACAAGCCAATCCAAACGACGAAACACCTACGTTGCCGATTCTTATTAACTCCTTCCGAACCCGGTCCAGGAGCCGTCATGACAAACTGTTGTATTTCCGACACTAGAAGGACGGGAGTGTCGTTGGTTTGATCCTGAATATCGGCCTCAGTTTTGGCGCTGGTTTTGGGATGAAGTAAATTTTCCTCGACCCATGACAGTTCACGTTTCACCATTTCCCTGGCTTCAGATTCGTCTGGGAATGGCTGTTGTTCTTTTGTGAGAGAGAACCAGGGATGAAAGGCCCGAGATATCGCAAGCCATTCGGGATCGAAGGAGAGGGTTGTTGGAGATGAATCAGAGGACGAGGATGAAGATGAAGATGATGGGACGTCGGGGGAGATGTCGATAACCTGGGTACAGATTAATCTTGTGACACGAGGAGGTATTCCTAAAACACTCACCTCGAGGAACTTTCTTCTTGGAAGACATTTATCTAATGCAAGGAAACGTGTCACTGATGGTGGTGGTCGAGCTTCAGGCTGAGGTGCAACATCTTCCTCTTCATCGTCCAGTTTAATCTCATCGGGATTTTCTGATGGTTTAGAGGGTGCTGTAGCTGCAGGAGCAGAAGCTTCTCCCTCAAAGTCATCGTCATCGATAGTTATCTCGTCGGGGTTTGCTACTTTGGGAGGAGGGGATACAGTCGATGTTACGTTATTTTGAGCACCATGACGTCCTTCTGAACCATCGTGGACAACGGTAGCTTCAAACCGGACATGAAGATGTGCAGAAAACCACCATTCGGGCTTGAGTGTCCGAAGGAGGCCCATAAGAGGAGGCGAGCCCAAAGTCCCAGTATTGATCTCCTGTCTGAAGTGCGACTTTTGGCGTATCAAAGCGCGATAGTCTCCATACTGATCAATAGTGACAGGCCAGTCGTGTGATAGAAAGATTTGAGGGGATGATAACTGAGAAAATGTAAGAATAAACCTTGGCAAGAGGCCTGCCACAGCAAACGCACGAGGGAGAGTTTCCGGACGTTAAACTCGCGGATATGATATATGCTCCTGATAGAGTCCTTGCCATAGGGAACGGTCTCAAAGTATCCTGTCAATATGGTGAAAACAAAGAAAGGAAATAAAACGGACGCACCACATACCTCGAGAAAAGTTGTAGCCTTTGAAGATCCCCGAGGCTCCTGCGATGCGAACCCCGTTGACCTGGACGCAACCTGCATGCCCAAGGAAGTAAATGTTTGGGGCTAGCCATCCACCATGGTATCTGTCCAAAAGTGAGTACTTTGTCAAGGGCGACTATAACTACGCCGCTCACAGCTCCCACATATAGTTTGAAGCTTCATGATTTCCGCCAATGACAATAGTTAGTATAGGAGCCTTCTTCTCTCCAGTGTAGTACCTGTTGTCTTGAGTGTTAGATTCGACCAGCAGGGATCCACAAAACACACTTGTAAAACGTCTGCAGTTGCTTGTACTTGTCTGGAACGGCCATACATTGCAGATCTTGCCAGTTCCTCACAGCTTGAAAGTCACCACAAATAAGGAGTAAATCGACTTTGTATCCATTCTTGGACTCTAAATCCGCAATGTGCGCGTAGATGTTGTCGAGCTCGCCGTGACAGCAGCCTTCAATTGCAACCTGAACAAGTTTGTATCCTATCCTACACATCTTGAAGCAATACACACCTTCATATCAAGTAGAGTTTTGTTACTAGTACCGCACCGGGTGTATTGAGCCAGAAAGGGTGGAACGTGGGAAGCCTTGCATTTTCATCGCTGACCTCCACCACAAGTGACGAGCTCCCCTCATCATGTCTCGCAGAGCAGCTGTCGTGGAAGAATTTGACGATGATACCGACCTTCCCCTCCCAATCGCTCCATTACCCAACACCGGTACCCGCGGGCCTTTGTTGGAAGAAGTTGCCTCGGACGACGACGACCTCGAATTTCCATCTCAGCGTGCCGGCCCTGCATCACCACCATCGTCTCAACCATACTTTAGAGATCCTAGTCAATTGAAGAATACAGTAACGGACATCACGCCCTACAAGTCGTATGTACAGGCTACGTGATGACTTGATATTTCGACGTCTTATTCGAATTGTCACCGCAGATGGACGTGTATCTATCCTATTTACATCGATGCTAAACGGCCTTATGGAACCGGTCAGAGAAGGGTGGAGAGAGCAAAGAGTGTCTGGTGGCCTTTGAGCAAGGATATCGCAGAAGCAACAAACAGACTTGGATTGGGCACGCTACACGAAGTGAACAAGTCTCATCCTCGCGATTGGGAAAACCCTGGTCGTGTGCGGGTCCAATGGAAGAAGGATGGTATATTGGTGAACCCAAATATCAAAACAAGTCAGTCTTTTTTTTCTTTCATCGTGCCGTTATCTCAACATCCGCACGGACGCAGAAAAACAACTTCTCGAGATGATCTGTATGCAAATACAACATTTGAAGCCCGAGAACGTACCCCGTCCACCATACAATACGTCTTCTTCGAATCCCAATCCCACGGCTTCTTCTGCATCTTCAAATACAAACCCAACATCTTCCTCGAACAAGGGAAAGCAACCCGCGACGGCTAAATCCAAATCGCCCATTGCGCCTCAACCGAAGCAAGCGGGAGGAAGGCGTTTGCCGGTTCCGCCAGAACCTCATCCTCCTCTTGCGAGTCGCGTGTCTCCTTACTCTCCTGCCTTGTCGACTGGTGTCCTCATTGAAACGGTCAAGGCTGGCATGAATGCCCAGGAGAGTAATCAGGGTGCTGTTGGTGGTCCTGGTGGCGCGGGAGTGCCCAACATTCCTTCTAAAGGCAAGCGCAAGGTAGTGAGGGTACGAGGATAATCATTAGGTGATATATAGGAACGAACGCACGGTGGTGTTGTACGACTATGAAGAATATCATTGGTTTTTTTGTTCTGAAATTTGCGCATCATACTGAGGCGAGTATTGGTATGAACATTAACTGAGGGTATCGTACACAAAGCTACAGATTCTAGATATAAAAACTAATGCGAACACTGTCAATGAATTATAGTGTATATATGGTATCACCACGTTCGTCAATTCGTTTCCTCTTCAAATGTCCCGATTCCAATAACCTACTTTCCTCATCCAGACAGCACGATACACTCCTCTTTCTCACAACATCATCTCTAGCTCTCACCGTAGGCCTAACATCCTCCATAACCACATTCAACGGTCTTCGCCCATTCGCATCCCTTACGGGCCGGATCCCCAAAGCCTTGTCCTTCCTGAGGATAGTCTCGTATATAGCCGTAATGTCTTTCAACGGCACCTTGTTGATACCATTGCCATCCCGAGGCTGCGGAACTCCTACCGGCCAATTATCAAACATGAGACCATTCTCTTGAAGTATATGCGGCAGAGTCCGCCATGGGAGTTTGGGTACGCCTCTGGCTGTCTCGATGGGGACATCATGTTCCTCTGTAAAAGGAAGCGAAAAGAATTGGGATACACAAGAGAAAGGGAAGAATAGACCAAAATCGTCAGACGACACATGTCAGGCACGTAAACACAACGCCACGCCCACCTAAAAGTCGCAAAAAGTGCTTCTTGATTGCCTCAATCATATCGGTTTTGGAGCGAGTTTTGGACATTGGGCAACACCTGCCATTTTTTGCAAAGGCTCGAGAGTCAGAGATTAAATGCACATGATAAAAAAGATGATAATCATACTCTGCGTTTAGGGACTCTCTTTCGGACGAATATCGGAATTGTAGTGTCGCCCCATAAGTGCTTTCCCTCGTGATAGGAGTGGTATAGTCATTCTACAGACAAAATGCGTTTAGGCTTGAATCGTCCCGAGAGACACGACAACTTACTGTGTTAATGAAAGTAGTCTCATCAAGGCGATCTGAAGAGCTCCATGGAGGAGGAGAGACAGTCCTGTCTTTGTTACCGTACTGTCTGCATGTTATTTCCTTTCAAGGACATTTAGTATTCAGCGCGGGACATTTATCCGACCCACTTACGGAAGAGGCATCATCAGACTCATCACCATCACCATCGCATTCCTCTACAGGGCGCTTTGGTGGGGGTAGATATGAGATTGGGACGGGAACCTTGAACAGCCGCTGACCAGTCGACATGAGTGTCCGACACTTTACAAAGACCTTTAGTCGCTCACTGCAAGTTCAATCAGACGGGGCATCAAAGCTGCTATGTCCTCGGAAGTCGTAGGTTCTGCTAGCAGCTTGGAGCCATCGCGATCTTGCAAGCCATTCTATTGAAACAAGCAGGTTAGCGCGACAGCTCTTCGGAAAAGCTATAGAGGCGAAAACTAGATGTACTCACCAAGAGATCTTCAGGAGATGTTAGTTGTCCTCTATCAATAGCCTCTCCGAGATCGTGCAAGATATCGGCGTCACGACACGAGACACATTCCCTTTCAGTAAGGTGCCAATCTAAACGCTTGTCGAGTTTCTGTCTCCTCTTTGAAAGTGAGCCAACCGCATGTTGCGATAGGTCATCCTGGCCCCGCAGTAGGGAGACCGCAGAGGAATACAAATCTGCAGAATATGTCGACCAACATGTATGTGCTGACAGTTTTACGGCATCCCGGAACGAGGACATCGCTTGAGTAGTTGCAGATAGCGGAGCACAGTCAATGAGGAATTTGAAGTCACCAAGTTGGATAAATTGCGCAAACGCTCGCGCCGCAGAGCTCTCGGTCCCGAGCGCCACTGACATGGAAGAAAGCACTATTGCAGATATCCAGGTCCGGATGTCGAGATTCTTGGATGACGAAGAATCATCTCTAGATACCATAGCGAGTTCGTTTTCGATCTCCAAGACTTCTTGTTGGTTAGCGAGACCATCGGAAGAGGCTGTAACGAGCTCGATCCAATCCAATGGCACCTTCACGTTGTCTTTGCGTGTGAGAAGCTGTTGTTCGACCCAGTCATCGACTTGAGTCAAGGCCGCGGTGGTAAGCGACATTTTCCACCTAAAACTTCCTCCGAATAGCTGTCGAGCCCACGACTCGTCGGTAGAGCTGTTTTGAGTGGTGTTCTGAAGGAAATTTCGAACGATCTGTCTGATGTACTGCAAAAGTAGGATATGATTTGGTATTCTTCGGAAGTTCTGACCGCAATGACGGCTAGAGCTAACCAAAGTCAGTATAGCGGCAAGTGAGAAAAACATTGCGAGATATACCTTTCCGTACACCGTTGACATCTAGCGCCTCGTGATATCATGTTCACGGCTTCCATTTCGCGATTGGGGTATAGTAGTGCTTGTACAGTGATCCACGCCTTCCATTTGTCCTGGTTATCGCGTTCGAGATGGCAGGTGTGCCCTTCTTTCGACATGGTCGCCGAGAATTTTTGCCAAGCTGACAAATCGGACCTAGCTTGCAATTTGTTCTGCAACCAGTAAGGCATATTGTACCACCACTCCAGGACCAACGCAGAGCTTGTCTTTGTACCCATCACTCGTTCCGTGCAAGTCCTCGCCAGCCAAGCTACCGCCGCCATTCTTATCTCTATTGGAGAGTTGACGCTCTGCCGGGGACAAGTTGTCTTCAATTGGCTAGCGCGGTCGCAGCCCTGTGACTCGAGTCGGCGCGAAATCGTGTTCGAAGCAATTCGCCATCCATACGACGATATTGTGCACGCCGGCGGAGAAGGTAGTGCGCGCAAAAGGTCTTCGTCGCCATCCATCCATTGCAGCCAAATGTCGTCAGACTCCATCAACGACCTCCAAGAAGAAATTAGATTTTCCGTTGAATAGACCGAACGCGCCCAATAGAAAAGCCATTCCGCCCTGCGGCAACCCGTCAGTCGACCTTCAGAAAAACTCAACACAAATGTTTCGTCATCGTAGCGGCAGAGATGGTGAAGAGAATCATGAGGATTTCTGTTCGGCCGAGCGTCCGAATTGATGGGTGGCAAGTTTCTGAACAGGAGGGAAGATTCTGGGAGAGAGGTCGAAGTTCTGGGAGGATGTAGCAGCATGTCGTGAGGAGTAAGAGTTGAAGGGAGAAGATGAGGAGCCCACAGCCCCTGCTTTTAAGGGAACGGCTTTTTGCGCAACCCGTTTCTAGGTACGATACAAATTTTTACTGATCCTCCTCCGCCTAACGAAATAAGGCGGTAAAAGTGGACCGGTTCCCCGAAGATAGAGGATGCACTAGTGACATCAGCTCGGAGTCCACCGGCTCAGTCCGAATCTAGATCCCCTCCTCCATTTTGCTAACAACAGTCCACCCTAGACTTTTGAACAGTTGTTTTTGTTTTTTGAAGTGCTTAAAATGCATATCGATTCCGCCATTCAGACGAAGAGATCAGATGTGTCCATACACAGTGTTCCGCGCACTAGCCCTGACTTGTACTCCACCCAGTTCGTTGCATGGCCCGGGAGGGTATCCCCAGAAAGTTGAGAGATATGATACGCCGTGTTCTCGGAGAGTCATCAGTAATTAGGGTCCTGATGTGGTTTATCCATCCGGAAATAAGCGTGCTGTTGGTGAGTTGAGGTCCAACCAAAAATACTTGTGTACGGGATCTCCATTGTTGAACGTTGATGTGATGAATCACTAGCACCGCTGACGGCCCGGGAATCGAGACAGAGACTTCGAAAGCCATGCCGCGACACGTACTAAATGCCCCGAACAAACGCCATGCCTGCCGTGTCATACATCAGCAGCAGGAGAAGACAGAAAACTTGACAAGGAAGGGGAAGATAGCTGTAAAAGAGACATCAGACCCAGCTAAGAAGATTGCGGTGCGAGTTCCGTCAAGTTGAGGTCGGAGGGACAAGACCGGACTTGGTGGTTGCATAGGATCTCCCACGTCGATGTCAAGGGGACCGACATTCCGAGATATTCGTTCTTCACAGAAACCCCTTCGGTATCTCATCGAATACATATCCCGAACCCTGTTTCAATACCTTCCTAGACTAGATTGCCGGTGTTCGATCTACGAGAAAGACAGAAAGTTTCTAGGACACAGACGTTCTACCAGTCAGACCGATATCAGTAGACCCTGGTTAATTGACCCTGGCGTGTCGGCCCGACGCAAAAAGGGATACATTGAAGGCTTGTGAAAGGCGAATGGAGAAGATCGCAGCAAAGAAATATCCCTTCAGAAGAGCCAAAGTCAAAAGCCTCTAATGATTGACGATGAGAAGCTGAGATTCAGCAAAACTTCTCGTCTTCGTTGGCCACGTGGCGCTGTGTATATGACGCAGACGCTCGGACCTTTGAACCGACAGTGTTCAAAACGTTCATCATAGCTTTATCTGTAAATGTTCTATGAAGGTGAGTAAATGTGATCTTTCAAGATGTGCAGTTTCTAACCTTCTTTGGCCTAGGATTTGCTCTTGACTTGTGCTACTAGTGGAGTTTGTGATGGACGTCCGTACTTGCCTCTTTTCCGACTACTAGGATCCGACTTGCGAGGCTCGGTCAATCTTGCTATCAAAAAGTAAATTGTCAGCTAGACGGACAAAAGCAACGTGCATACGGTCATATGGTAAGACAGGAAATCGTTAATTCTTCCATTGTTGCTTGCCCCGCTTCGTTACTCTCGGGAGATCCAAATTGGTTTTTAGACTGTCATGCAGCACCTAATAGATAGGGAGAAGGTATGGAAGGTTCAATATTAACGTTTCGCGGTTAATTCAGACTCGGACAGTTGCGAACGTAGCAGTGATTCAAGATAATATTCCTTCTCTCCTGAGCTGTGGCGCTTCTGTGCACTACATTTCCGTATACTTGTGTCGAAAACTTTGTTATACTTGAAGATAAACACATGTGGTTACTGCACTCCCAACATGCCAACGCCTTGAGGTTCGCGTTTATGATATGCCAGCACACTCGGAACTCGCGGGTATCGACAACACAAGTCTTCTCTTTCGCGCTGTGGACATTCATATATTCATACTGCTGAACTATTTTTGCCATTGGGTGTTGATGGTTCAATCTGAATGAACAGCTCTATAGCGATACATGTGGGCTTTTGGGCTCACCTCATGCCCGACGCGTCCACCTCGCAACAATTGTCTTTGAAATTCTCACCATTACCTAAAAATTTTCCTTTTGTGCCACCGAGCCTCGTTTTGGTATAAAAGTTCCTTTGAATTACCATTTTCTTCTTCACCTTCTTTCTCCTCTTTCACGAACGTCAACCAACTTTCCTTTCTTTCCGGCGCTCATCAGGCACCATGTACACTCCAACTTTAATGTCCCTTTTCGGCGCTCTAGCCATCTTTCCAACTGCTTTTTCAGCTCCGACTTGCGCTCTCCGCTCTCCTCCAAAAGCTACTAACGCGGCTGCTACTACTGGGAGTACAAGCAACGCCAATTCCAGCGATGCCTCCGACTTTGTAGCTACTGGCTGGTACCCGGGTTGGCTCGGAACAGAAAACCCACCTTCCAATCTTTCATGGTCCAAATACACCGCACTCACTTTTGCTTTTGCTACGACCACACCCGACACCTCTGTTATTGCACTGGATGATGTGAGCAAGCAGGTCTTACCTGACTTTGTCAGCAGCGCCAAAGAGAATGTTCGTTTCCTTTCAATCTTTTGGAATTTGAATTTCCCTTACATCCCTGATTCTAGAACGTTGATGCTCTTTTGAGTATTGGAGGATGGACCGGTTCACAATATTTCTCGACCGCTGTAGGCTCTGCCGAGAACCGTACTGCCTTTGTCAAAACTGTTCTCGGTCTCGTATCACAGTATGATCTTGATGGTATTGATTTTGAGTGCGTGGCATCTTTGGAGCTCTTCAGAAGTTTTTTCCATGTTGACCAATTTCATTTATCCACTTTTAGCTGGGAGTATCCTAACAAACAGGGAGTTGGCTGTAACGCTATTTCTCCCGATGATTCGGCAAACTTCCTTTCATTCCTACAAGAACTTCGTCAGGACCCGACCGGTTCCCAACTAACCCTCACTGCTGCCGTTGGCATCACACCTTTTGCTGGTTCTGATGGTTCCCCCATGGCTGATGTCTCTGACTTTGCAAAAGTCCTTGACCGCATTGGTACGTTATCTTTTACTTGGATACTTTTAGCTCACTCCCTCATGATTTTAATCACAGGCATCATGAACTACGATATTTGGGGATCCTGGTCATCAACCGTCGGTCCCAACGCTCCTCTGAACGATACTTGCGCCACCACCCAAGCCGGCTCTGCCGTTTCTGCTGTTAAAGCTTGGACCTCTGCCGGATTCCCTGCAGATCAAATCGCACTTGGAGTTGCTGCTTATGGACACTCGTTCCATGTTACTCCCACTGATGCACTTGATTCCTCCGATACCCTCAAAGTCAACCCTCCATTTGACAAGAGCCAACAACCCCACGGTGATAGCCAGGACGGTGAAGCTGGTGTAGATCAATGTGGTAACCCGGTTCCTATCGGAGGTGCGTTTAATTACTTTTCGTTCTTTATTCTTAGTCCTAGACTAATCTCGGATATCAACTCTAGGGATCTTCAACTTTTGGGGCCTGATTGACGGAGGTTTCCTTAAAGATGACGGAACCGCCGCAAACGGAATCGACTATACGTTTGACCAATGCAGCCAAACGCCTTTTGTCTACAACCCAACTTCGGACGTCATGGTCTCGTTTGACGATGCGACGTCATTCAAGGCCAAGGGTGAATTCATCAACGATGCAGGTCTTGCAGGTTTCGCCATGTGGCATGTCCTTGGTGATCATAATGACATCTTGCTTGATGCTATTAGTGGCGCTATTGGGCAATGAGGTGCCTTTTTTTCTTCTTGATTTTTGAAATGTGTTGCCTGCGTGGCAGCACATCGTATACATACGAGACACGAAGTAACGAAAATTCCTAGCTGCTGGAGGCTAGGCTGGTTTTGATATCTTGCTGGCTAGATGCCCACACTATCATTTGTATCGGTATCACTCATTTTGTGGGGCTTGTTGTAAAATAATACTATCGAAATATACTTGCATTGAAACTTGTATCACACCGCCGAGCTAGTGGAATCATTGCATCTGGACATCGTTCCGGACTGTCATTTCCAAAGGGTATGGATACAAATCTGATAGTACAAGTCCGCGTCCCATCTCTACCTATAGATACCCTTCAATCTATTCTCAACTTCATCCGCCGACATCTTGATATCTAAACATACAAACGCATTAGTCCCAAAACATTCAAGTTGACAAACACGGAACACATACACTTTTGCGGATCTGCATGAAAAAGGCAGCAAAGAATCAAATCAGTCAATCAGTCAGTCAGCCTTCCATTCCACATAACAATCAACAAGCGTAAAAAAACACTCACTCTTACTAAACTCCTTCTCCTTATGCTTCTGCGTAAACGCTTTGAGCGACGGAATCACAAACTTGATCACATCACTCCCAATCTGCTCTCTACTCTCATCATCGTCTTCCAACACAGGCGCAATCTTGTGTCTCTCCAACACCTCGTCTAGAAGATCATAGAATCTCGTAAACCTTTCCTTTGTAGCCGTCTTGCCTTTTTCTTTCGGATCATCGGTCAATGCTTGCATCAATGGTGAAAAGTTGGCATCAAAGTAGGCTGATTTGGCTGTACGAAAGTTGGAGTTTAGGATTTCTTGGGTGGGTTTGGAGAGGTAGTCGATTAGGGCGTCGTGCTTTGGGTCGAGGGTGATGTTTCTGCGCAAGTGAGAAATGTTGTTGAGCCGGAAGACGGTACCAAAGGGAGGACGACGTTGGGTTTCGGCAACGTTATTGATGTTGTTTACGGCGGCTACGACAAAGTCGTCTGTAGAATTATACTTTAGTGTCATGAAGATACAGAATGTACAGCCACCCACAGATGTAGTGTTCGAGAACGTTTGGATTGGACTCTGTCTTTGATTTGGCAACTCGTACACCTTCACCCATTTTCCAGTTGCCGTCACCTAGAGAAAGAAGGATATCCGTTGAAGCACTGAGAACTTCTGGTACACGATTCAAGAATGCAATGGTCTGTCGTGAAGATTTGGGTTAGTCAAAGAAAGCACAGTGAACTGCAATTTCGCATACGTTGGTCGTGGTATCCGCCAGCCCAGTATTCGTGTCCCCGCCCTTTGCAGACATGGAAGGAAGTCTGACATCCGCTAGAGCTTCTGGGAACAGACGCAAACAAAGGTTCTTGATAGACTGCAAAGTATCCCTAAACTCGTTACTCTCCTTCCTCCCATCTGATCCTCTAAGCCCAGCCATTTCGTCCCACAATGGCTGCAAAGACAACAAAGACTCGTACGCGCTAAGCGCCGTAAAACCATACTTGTGCAATGAACGCTTGATAAAAGCTACCAGAGAAGTCGATGTCGTACTAAACATCACCAAAATCGGATTTAACAGCGTATTGTATGAAGAGGCGATCTGAGAAGGTGTACCGATAGCGCTGAGCTCCACGAGGAGATCATACTCGTCCCGGGCTATTGAGAGTACGGATTGCGTCCATTCGCCGAATTCTCTGCCTGTTTCTAGAGGATCCACGCTTTCTGCGCGATCGAGGATACGTTTGCCTTGACCTTCTAGAAATCGACGAGTCCATGTTCCACGCATGTCAGCATAACCTCTTTGAGCTTCCTTGAGACAAGAAAATATCGACTGCGCTGCAGGATGAGATGGATGAGTGGATGGAACGGGTAGTGTTCGGAGAAAGGCGACGATTGGACGGAGATTTGACAAGAGAGGTGCAGGGAAGGGATTGCTGTTTACTTTTGAACCTGGTATAGGCGTAGAGCCTGAGGATCCTTCGGCTACGAGCTTGGTGTATAGTTGCGCTAGTTTCTTTGCGCCCGTTTCGACAAGTCTTGCCTAGAAACACGTATCTCAGTCGAGAACAGCGTATAGACAGAAGGAAACGTACTGTGTCTGAAGAATCGCGAGCATTGGCTTTGAAAGCAATAGAAGCGTTCAACCTCTCCAGGGCATCTTTGTAGGTATCGAGTTGGTTGGGCTGAGGCCTACTCGAGTGATCAACAAACTTTACATGACAACCGAACAACGACGAACGCTCACCCTCTTAGAATCAATGCCTCTTCTGCAGCAACACCTTCCTGATTACTGGCAACTTCATCTATCTTCAGCAGGGCCTTCTCGATGTCTAACACATATCTGTGTCAATATTCGTTCAAATCAAGCTCAAAACTGCAACGCACTGCTACCGCGTCTATTCAACACTTGCGTCGAAGTGTACAAGGGTAAGATGGTTTTCTCCAACTTGGCTAGTCGGGTATCGAAGCTATTCAATATAGCTAGCTAGTAGGTTAAGTCTAGAGCGGGATGACCTAGAGCAATATACATACATGTCATTCTTTGGGATATTTGGCGGGTTTTGGCCAGATTCTGCTCGAGCTAGGGTGCATTAGTATTCCCCCTTGACAGCAGCATTCGTCTAGGATATTTACCAGTTCAATTTCTGCAGATTCGTCGTCCATGACTGGGTATGGATGTCGGTAACTGGGGAAATAACAGGTCACGCTTTCTCCCGACTTTCTTTCACACCAACTCCTTGCTTGTTTTTTTCTCAAATCTGGGCTAGACTCGAATCTCAAACAAGCTGTTCCTACGAAATCTTGCGGGTCCGAAATGCCTAACGTGGCCACAATTACTACGAATCTGCCAATGGAATAGCTATAGTGTCGCAACCTCCCGTACTCTGTATCAGAACCTTCTTTCGTCATTGCCTACACGTTTTCTTCGTACTCTGGGCATACATATTTTCTCATCTTAGTGCATGCCAAGTACACATGCGTCAAACTCTTTTTGGCAGCAAACTGCGGGTTCGGAATGAGGAGACCTTTGCGGCTGTACCAGTGTGGTCAATGGAAGGATCCAAATCCAGCCAAATTCGGGCAACTAATACCATCGTGAAGGAAACAACAGCGATTTGGGCATAGCATGATAGTAGTAAGTAGCTGCGGATGGAAGCTACTGACGTACTGCCTCGACGCAGATAGCAAGTGCTTTGGTCTTATCGTGGTGCGTATCGCCTGAAGGTGGAGTTACAGTGATCTTCTTGATAGTCAAGATGTGAGGATGGCAAGGTTGAGAGGATAAGTTATGCATGTAGATTGTCAGAGGATGCAATAGATAGGAGTACAGTGTTATATGGTTTTGGATAGTAATGCAAAGTCATGAATGGGCGTACACGAAATGTATCGATAAATAAAGTAGGTAAAGTATGGAATAGAAGGTCGTAAGGTATCGTTATGCAGGATATATAAGTAACATTGTCAAAATGATTGTCTGTAAAGCTTGAAGAGTCCAAGGAGATAAAATCTGTCTAAGTGTAGCCTACTGGCAAAATTCAATGAGGTCAACAGAAACAAGACGGTGCGTATGACCCACATTTCTACTATGATGACGATGATGCTCTTGCCAAGTCTAGAATGGTTCTTCTCTGTTCCTCTACCCCCGTTTCTATCGATCTCCGTGCTATTGAGTAGGACTCTTCTTTCGCCGGCGGCGAGATTCCTCTGACGGATATGAATATAGGTTCCTCTAATGCACGTTCTGCAAAGATATCCAGTGCTCTGTAACGCAAAAAGAAACTGATGAGCAAAAGGACCCTAAAATTTGACAGTATGACGCACTCTTGCTCATTCTCTGAGCTCAACAATCCAGGAATCTCATTCACATATTCCCATATTCTGGCACTCGCCTCATGCCCAATATTCTGAATTCGATGCGAAAAACGCGTAACATAGGGGCTCTTCGGCACATCTGATATGATTTCGGGAATGTCCACATCCACAATCGGAATGGGTGATGCAAGGACAGAAGAAAAGAGGAAGGGAAGAGGGAGAATATGAAGCAGAAGGAACATGAAGGGCGAAAAAATTTGCAACATTGTGGACCAGCCAGTATTTATGCGAAACTGTAGAGGCAAGCGAGACGCCAATGCACAATTTCATGTCGTCTTGTTTTATCCTCCGGCTCCATGCACACGTTCCCACTCCAGTTTTGGGCTTGGCACGGCCAAATTGCTAAGTTTAGCATCAAACACCGCCGAAAAAGATCTTGTTTCGTAAATGCTTCCGTCCCCCTCCGTGCCACAGTATTGGATGCATAGCGGTAGAGCAGCTGCGGCGACAGTCGTTGGGGCCAAATGTCAATTAGTACGAGAACGAGACTTGTCTATACTGTCTTTGGCTGAAATTAATGTGGCAATGTCCAAGCAGAGTGTTTTTTCAAGCCACCGGCTATGCATCGCACTCGTGGTTGTCAAGACTATAGAACTTGTTCTCGACACAGACTGGGACCTTATCGTATCACTTTGACACAGGGCCTTACAAGCGTCAGGGGCACAAGCCGACACACGTTGAACCGATCGTACTCTAGTTTGTGACTAGTTTTGTCCGAGGCATTATCGACCAGGAGATAAACCTTGGCGGACTAGGGTAAGTGTAACGGGTCCGCCGTACTCGCAGATCCTTGTCCGGCGCCTATGCGAATGAAATTGAAACTCCATCCAACTCCAGGATCAACAGAAAATGTGGATACCATCCCAGATAGTCATCAAATCACTCTGCCAACCTCTCTAACTGGCCTCTCAGGCCAGGATTAAAATTACGACGCCCAAGGCTTTTGATGCAATTTGATCGAAACCAAACGTCTCCCCGCTGTCAAGGACATTGAAAAGGGTGCAGCAAGTGCCATTGATTGATCACGACGTCCGTCTACAAAAATCAATGCACATCAAAAACTAAAGGAAAACATCAAAATCGTGATGAGCGCCGGCCCTAGGTCCTTATGGATGTTATGAGTGAGGCAATTAAACCATCTCCAATGTTATTCATAAATTATAACGATACAAAACTCCAGCGAAATTTTAAAGGCCCAGGTGCTCTAGAGTCTAATGGGCGCCCCGAGCAAGTACCGGAAATCAATCAGATTCACTGATACCACTTTTCCTTCAACTTTTTCCTTTGCACCATCGGCTTGGTGATTAAAATCGCAACAGCCAACGCAGACACTGTTAGCACAAGCTGCATCTTGTTAAAGTTCTCATTGAGAACATCAAAGGTACTCGAGGGCGCTACTCTTGTCAAAAAGAGGTCTAAACCATATGCAAAGACAAGAGAGGTCGATTCGAGGAGGGCAGGGGATGTTACGATCTGGCGTGTGTTTGCGACCTGTATCAATAGTAATAGCGGCGTTAGTATAAAGAGAAAGACACGATAAGAGGGGAAGAAAAACGTACCTCGTAACGATGTGATATCACACGACGAGGATCGTCGGGGAGTAGAGAATCATATTGAATCAGTTGCTCTTCTGCTTCTTCGGTCGTGGGCTTCCGGCCCACAGGTCGACGGGGATTTAAGAACCGGCGTGATAAAGAGTGGATCTTGTTGTTGGTGTTCGCAACTAGAAGTAGAACAATCAGCGACAACGCTTCTAGTCGACACTAGACTAATCCCTCACCAATGACATCTTTACTCGTGATCCCGAATTTAGTAGAAGTCGTAGCAATGGCGGTAACACCGTGTAGGTATACAAATGACTGTGCATGAGCTGTAATGTCTAGGTTTTTATCAGAATATGAAGTCATATCAGAGCTAGATAGTTAACACTAGTAAGTATCGAGCGGGTAAGGAAACATGGAAAACCCACCTCCTGATCTTATCATCGGGTTGCTTGCCCTCATACAGCTCCACCGAAACAATTCTATACCCTTTTGACTGGCCAGTCCCCCGATAATCATCATCAAAGTAATGATACACCAACCAATTCTCCGTCAACACGGCTTTAACATTGCAAGAACCACCTGGAGAAGCGGGAAGCTTCGTCTTGTAGATAACACTTCCTTTTACACTATCGACCAAGTAAAGTCCACACCCAGCTTTGCTTAAAGAAGTAGCAGCAGATGAACGAGAGTGAGGTTCAGTCAACAAGACAAACATGCGTTCGTTCAGATACTTGTACAATGTTGTTCTGTTGCCGAGAACCTTTCCTATAGATGCGACGGGTCCGTGGGTAGCTGGTATGATGGATTGAATGTCTTCTCCTTCGGGAAGAGATAATGTCCAGGCCGGGTAAGCAGAGAATTCGGGTTTCTTGGATACTCCTGTTGAAGAAGCAATTTGATGACCGACGACACGGTATTGACCATGTGCTGCCTCCGGAAGACGGACGGGTACGGCAAAGGAGGAAGTGTAAGATGAAAAGAGAGATCGTGTCGAAGGTGTGTCAGGGTAGAGATGGACCTAAACACGAATGTTACTGCTTGGAAACCCTTGGCAGGATTCGTGCATGCATACCTTCATGTCACCGTCTAAAATGACAACAACTTTACCCTTATCTTCAGCATTCAAAAGATATGCGTCAACTAGAGAATCAGCGACGTCTGCCCCTTGTAACAGTCCAACATTCGACTTTCTTGATGTCGTCGCGTCTGCTCCGGTCAGTGCGTTGAAATGATAGAGAAGATTGCCAGTTGTCGCTCCCTAAAACAAGAAAGGTCAACACGATATCACCTATCTAGTCAAGCAAAAGTAACTCACACTTTTAAGAACCCTCTTTCCAATCAACACCAGCTCGGGCACACCAGGCCCAGCAGTCTCCGCATCTCCATTAACATCTCCCACTGTTTTCACAGTAAACATCTTGTTCTCAATCGGGACAACATGAGCTCCATCCTCAACGACAGACCCCAATCCAAGTATCCGACTCCAGAGGATATTGCCATTACTACTATCAATCCCATACACCTTTCCATGCGACGTTGCCGCAACGATAAGCTGCCTAAACCCAAACGTATCGCGAGAGGGTACACCAGAAGTGGTAGTATGCGCAGCAGCGGCAGAAGAAGCCGATTCATATGACCCCGTAGCGAATCGCTTGATGAAACGCATGAGGTATTGTGGAAAGTCCTGTACAGAATCCAACGAGTTACAAACTTTACTTGGGTAGTGAGAGGCCTCGTACCTTGGCATCACGCAACTGTCTTCCGAGTCTACTAGAAAACCCTTCACGTTCGCCTCTCTCACTGCTATCGGAAAGTTTTTCTGGAAGCTCGACAAATTGCACTGCGTTGATATTGGCAAGACTTTCTTCGCGAACCCATTGTAGACTGTCTTGCTGCCAGAGTTGGATGGAACCGGTGCTTGTGGTTAAGCAAACGCGTGCTAATACTTGATATGGTTGAGGATTGGCAGCATCAAAGGTGAACTAGATAGCAAAATCAGAAAGATTAACGGAATCATTGAAATGGAATGAATACATACGTGCGAGACGACACCATGTTGGAAAGTGTCAAAGGCGAATGAAAAGCCTGTCAAGAGACCCTTTCCATCTCCGTGATAAGGTGAGTATAGTTCCACGGAAACGAGCTATTATTCACTCAGGCCAAGTTAAACAAGCTGACAAGCTTTTCACTTACTCGAAGGGTGTGCGACCAGTACACTCTTGCAATGTAGGGAGTCTCGTTCTTGTCCAGTCCTCCTGCATACATGGATTCGGTGTTTCGATCCGAGTGACCCTATCGTGACTCTTGATTAATGCTTTCGTCGAGTAAGGAAAGTAGAAGGAACATACAGAACTCTCAAACTCTTTGATCGACTCCATAAAACCAGAATTAAGTCCCATGATATGACCGGTCCCGTCTTCCTTGATAGCAACAAACAATCCGCGCGATCCAAGACCGAGATCTACGATTTTGCTGAAGAGTTTGTCTTTGGGATACGAGGGTTTTGCATTGAGTGCTGGAGTCAACTCGATGAACTTGAGCGTGTTGTCTTCCACCCAGACAATATGTGGTTGACTAGCACTTTGGTCGAGAACGACAAAGTCTGTCAGGCCATTGGAAATACTAGATGAAATGTGAGAGGCGCTGATGATTTCGCCAGTAGCTGGAGACAATGCGGTAACGTGAAGGGTGTAGGAAGCAAAGGATTTAGCTAGGCCAATAGCGAATATTGACTGGGAGGTCGCAACGAGGTTGGAGTATGTCACTAGAGAGCTATGAACGACAGATGAGACAGGAAGGTTTGCAAGAAAGCTAATTGGACACAAACCCTTGATCCTCTGACGTCCATGACCACTTAATTTTTCCACCAACTATATGCTGCACGGTGTGACCATTGGTCAAGACGAAAAGTTCTGGAGAGCCCTTTGTCTCGTTGCCAAACGAGATATAGGTACCCAGATGATGAGGTTCCGACAGTAAACCAACTTGAGGGGAATGTAGTTGCTTTTCGAGAAGGAGATCACCAGTCAAGGCATCGAAGGTGCGAAGATTTGCACCGCCTGGTCCTGAAAGACTTGTAACCACTAGAGAAGAGATTAATTCAGAAAGCAGCTCAGTGGTGCATGACGCGTACCAGATCCGCGTTTATTGAACCTTGATATTCTGTCCTCGGGCTGGAATACATGTCTCCAAACTATACAGTACTTGTTAAATTTGCAACAGCACAATGCATAAATCTCGTACCTAGAGAACCATTGACTGGACTGACAGCACCCAATACATTGCTCTCGGTCGCAGTGATGACAACACTCTGAGTGTTCCTCCCCGGAATACGATGGAAAACAGGTGAAGTTGCTAAGGACCCAGCTGATGGAACGCCAATTAATCGTTTGTGCCAGTCCACGACGCCAACGTCGGATTCATGAAGCGCGAATGAACACGTCGCAGAGAAAAGAAGGAACAAAGCCAGAGAAAGACCACGAATTGTACCGAACATTATAGACCAATACCCACAAATGGGCAGTCTAGTGTGTCGTTGATAGTCGAGACGTCGCCGTCGCCGTTGCAGACAGTGAGCAGCAGCAAGTAAGTATGAGTTATTTCCGGAGGAGGTTTGTTTTGTAAGCTGGGTTAGGGTCAGCACCTTGAATTTATCTTCCACAAAGTATGCCTGATTTCGTACCCGACCACTGGATATCAGACCTCAAACGATGCAAATTTCTTCAAGAGGACGACATGAAGATTCTCTGTGACCGAGTACGGTCATTGCTCATGGAAGAGTCAAACATACAACCCGTCTCGTCGCCAGTCACTATTTGCGGGGATATACATGGGCAATTCTGGGATCTTTTAGAACTTTTACGGAAAGGAGGAGACGTCCCAGAGACAAGCTATATCTTCATGGCACGTATGTGTTATTTTGCACTGCGTGATAGGAGTTGAGCGTGATGTTTTTGGTTTCCCTAGGGTGATTTCGTCGACCGAGGTCACTACAGTTTAGAAACCGTGTCATTGCTACTGGTATTAAAGGCAAGGTGAATAAGCTCTTTATCTACTATGGCACAGGCTCAATTCTGTCTAGGTGGCCTGACAAGGTCACACTTCTGCGAGGAAACCATGAAAGTCGGCAAATCACTCAAGTTTATGGCTTTTACGGTGCGTTACTCGCTTTCTCATCCCCCGTTGTCTCTGAGACTTTTACAGATGAATGCCAACAAAAATACGGAAATGCTACCGTATGGAAAGCTTGTTGTAGTGTCTTTGATTTCTTAAATTTGGCTGCCGTATGTTATACTCGATTGTCTTGCTCAACAACTCCCGACTCTTTGATCTAGATCATTGATGGTGAAGTTTTATGTGTTCATGGTGGTCTGTCTCCCGATATCCGTACACTGGATCAAATACGAGTCCTTTCAAGAGCTCAGGAGATTCCTCACGAAGGTGCTTTTTGCGGTACGTTTCCGTCACCTTCACCGGTTTGTGTATTCTGATATCATTGTAGACCTCATGTGGTCGGACCCAGATGACGTCGAAAACTGGGCAGTAAGTCCTCGAGGTGCAGGCTGGTTGTTTGGAGGAAATGTCACAAAGGAGGTGCGTCTATCCACCATATCATACTTATTTTTCACAAACATTCTTCTCCAGTTCAACCACGTCAACTCACTCGGTCTCATCGCTCGCGCCCATCAACTAGTTCAAGAAGGCTACAAATACATGTTTGACCAACAACTCGTAACCGTCTGGTCCGCACCCAACTATTGCTACCGTTGTGGAAATATGGCTTCTATTATGACAGTGCACGATTCTGGAGAGAAGACATTTGAGGTTTATGGTCCTGCGCCGGAGAATGAGCGTGACAAGGGCATGCATGTTCGGAAAATGGCGAGTCGACCTTTTGTTTTTACATGTAACGTCAAACTCATCCACTATACAGAACACTATGCAGTACTTTGTTTAGGTGTATCCGCTGCTTAACATATACCTTTAGGGCTGTATCTGTATAAGAACTTTAACATCAATTCGATAGATGTGTACTACGATCCGAACTTTAAATGCGTTCTCTTCTTCTCGATCTGTTGCTCGAGACCCCGTGCAACATCATACCCAAGTACTCTGGCCTCCTGTTGAAAAACAGGACAAGCGCTACTTGATTCTGATCTCGCTCACAATTCAATAGTCCATCGTCTTCTACTTCTTAGCGTGGTGATCCGCTACCCAAACTTGCAGCGCCGTAAAGATTTTGAAGACTTAAACCTTAACTCTCATCGCAGCTCTTGCTTCCAACCTCCCCAAGTAGACAATGCAAGCTATCTCTTGTACAGGGGCAAGTGTGTTTTTTAATTGAGAAGTCGTTGCTAGAGTACTGATGCATTATGCTTAGGCTCACACCTTTGAACTGGTGTCCCTTCCTATTCCAGAAGTAGGAGATGATGAGATACTCGTAAAAGGTGTGACTGCCACGACACGAAGACGTGGAAGTGTTCTGACAAGATATAGTCACCGCCTGTGGTATCTGTGGATCTGATAAACATTTGCTAGATGGTTAGGAATAAGGTGCTCTGGTATTCAAGGCGTTGACTCATATCGCTTTCTGCAGGTGCTATTCCACAGATAAAACTACCAGTAAGCAAGCTTCTCAGAAGGAAAGACTGACCTTGACTCGAATTGCAGATCGTTCCTGGCCACGAGGTCGTAGGAAAAGTTGCACAGATAGGAAAAGATGTGATTGGCTTCTCAGACGGAGAACGGGTTGTGATTGATCCTACTATTGCAGTACGTGTCATCCAATTTTTGGGCGCTCTTCTCATCGTCATACTATGATGCTCATATCTACTTAGTGCGGGCGTTGTTTTTATTGCAACCAAAGTATTCCCAATCATTGCGAAAAACTAGGCTCCTTGGGTTGGACAAAAACAGGAGGGTTTGCTGACCACGTTGTCGCGTATGGACATGTTTTTGTCTTTTCTTCTCTTGAGTGTTCTCATGTTCTGCAGATCCTCCAAGAACGTTTTCAAGATATCCAATGCTCTCTCAGACGAAGATGCAACACTCATAGAACCACTCTCCGTGGCCATCCACGTACTCGAACAACTGGAGCTCAAATCCGATGCGAGCGTTCTCGTACTCGGGGCAGGACCTAGTGGTACATTTCGTTACTTGACCCAGCCTTAAATATTCTTCGAAACTGATGGTAGCCTACCTTACCACCAGGTATCCTAATATCCCAACTCTGCATACTCAACGGCGCTTCTAGGGTCGTTTTGGCGTCAAATAAAGGGATGAAAATGGATGTGGCAAGACAGATTGGCGCTGCACATGAATACCTCGAACTTGATCGGGATGATGCGCAAGAGCAATGGGGAGCGTTCAAGGCTGCGAATCCGTATGGTTTCGATGCCGTGGTGGGTGTGATTTCTTTTGATTTCTTCATGAAACATATCTGAATTCTTGTAGGTCGAAACCACTGGCAACATTGATATAACCAATAATGCTATACACTATGTCCGCCGCAAGGGAACACTCTGTTTGTATGCCGTGTATACCACAGGTCTACTTCAGCTGCCGCCGTATATGCTGGTTAGACTCGAGATCAAGGTATATCTATCAAATTTCTCCCGAATCCAAAGTTACAGCCAAACTGAGGCGGATTTCGTAGCTCGTAGGCGCCTTTGCTCAAGTCGGTACATTCCCTCGCGCTATCGAATATGCAGAAAGCGGAAAAGTGAACCTAAAAGGACTGGTATGTTTTTGTCGAATCACTACTTTGTACTTAATTGGATGGGATCTTCGTGAACTGATTCGACCCACGTTGTACAGATCACCCATGTTTATCACCATCACAACTTTGGAGAAGCTATAGACAAATTAGATGGTAGGCAGGTTATGAAGATCGCTCTCAAGCCGTAGCTATGATAGCACTTTACGAAATGTGGTTGCCTCTTGTTTTCCTATAGAACGAGAGACGTGATTTGGCTTCCGCAGCATGATATACCAAGTACTGTTTCTCATTCATGGGATGATAAGTATGCTGACCACACGATGTGATGTGTAACTGGACGACCGAGCGTTTCGTGCAAAAACGATCAAAGATCTGTTTTTCTCAAGAAAGGTGCTATCTGCGCTATGACTATCTTTGGACTTTCATTTCAGCAGCTAGAAACTTTGGTTACACGCCTGCCAGTGGCGAGTTTTGTTGCGATGTGCTATTCCGGCCCCCGGCGCAGGCTTTTCTTGGTCCCCTAGTGCTGCGAAGCAATAAGGATAAGTATGATATATATGCAATACCCACCTCTCAATTTCTGCTTGGCTGGATTCGTGAATAGTCACGTCAAGTATTGGCACAGCTGCAGTTGGGACGAAAGCATGAAATACTATCAGTGTCCAATTGAAGGCCGTTCAAATTCTAACAACGCTAGTACTCATTCATAGTTGTAGGCTGCGCCCCCGTGATAATGCAATCTTTGAGCGCACATAGCATACTCGGACTGGTATAAATTCGAGTCAAACATTTTGGATCCGCATTCTATTTGGTTTTTCTTTCCTTCTACCCTCGATTCTTTTCGTTCTCTGTCGGCACCAATTATTCAATATGCTTTTCACCGGCGTCCGATTCTTTTTTTCTCTTTTTGCAATCTTCGGGCTCATTGCTCCTTTCGTTGCTGGAACTCCGGCTGAGCCAATTGAAGAAAGAGGTAAGCTTCGAGAGCGTCTGAGACTTTGCATTGATACTCACATTGTCTTTTCGCAAGGTATTATTGACACTTTAACATCGGATGGTACGTTTCCTATTCATTGAAGAGGTTTGTTTCGGAAGCATAATGAGTTCTCGCTTCCTAGCTGTCTCTGTCGGTGGCGATTTCACAAAGGCCATCGAAGGCCTTACAACCCTCGCACCTGACGTTGTGGCTACTATCGTCTGTAAGTATTCTCAACCCCATTCGAAGCTGTGATTTACTTTGGAACCTTTCTCTCTCAGCTGTTGGAAATCAGGTCGTAACCGTTGTCACTGATGAGGGAGGGAAAGCGCTCACCCTCGTCCAGTCCGGTGTTATAACATCCGTAGCTGGACATGAATTCACTATTGCAACTTCAGCGATTGCAAGTGCAACTTCCAATGCCGCAAGTAGTAGTAACGGTGCTTCACCTTTCGCTTTACCTTGCGCTGGTTTATGGTCTATGATGCTTGGTGCTCTCTTTGGTGCCGTCTTTACCTTGGCTTAAAAACAAGTTGGGGAGGTGTCTGAGGAGGATTTGATTCACATATATGACACTGAGTGCTTTCTTCGATCCTTCTTCGATGAGATTTTATACTGGTTCCCCATCGGTAGATTGCCTTTATTTATGTAATGGATTTCAAGTTCAAAACAATTTTGAAGGCTGGGAATATACCGTCATACTAAAGATCTGCAAGTTTAAAAGGTGTAAAGTAATGGGGCAGTTTGGAATGAATGATTCAAGCTTGATAAAAAGTTGTTCGTTGAATATCCTCGAGTTTCTCGCCTCGCGAGCCGAAACACTGTGCGAGGCCGGCTTTTTGAAAGTATTGCCATTTCCGATATTAATGGATCTGCGATGGGTTAATGTTCAATGTTGGATTCATTGAACTCGTTGATAGTTGTCAAGTATTATGTAGCAAAGCTACAGTCGGGATGAAAACAGCGCCCAAATGCTGTCCGCCGAGTTATTTTGATAGCGCTCATTCATGGGTGTAATTCCTGCGGGCTGCGCCCTTGCGATATTGATCTCAAATACAATACGCGGACTGGTATAAATGCGAGCCAAGCATTTTGTCTCTGCATTCTATTTCTTTTTTCTTCCCTTCTACCTTCGATTCTTTTTTCTTGTTCTGTCGGCACCAATTATTAATATGCTTTTCACCGGTGTTCGATTCTTTTTTTCTCTTTTCGCAATCTTCGGGCTCATTGCTCCTTTTGTTACTGGAGCTCCGGCTGAACAGATCCAAGAGAGAGGTAGGTCTTTAAAAAATGCTTGGGACCGTGCGCTGTGTACTTACATTTATCTCTTTTGCAAGATGTTCTCGGCGACATAACAGGGGGTGGTATGCTTCTGATTAATTGAAGGGTTTGATTCAGAGGTATAACCAAATATTTTCCTCTAGCTGCCTCTGTCTTTGGCGATGTCACACAGGGCGCTGTGTCTATCTTCCAAGGTGCTACATCTCTCGCACCTGGGGTTGTTGGTACTGTAACCTGTAAGTAATCATTGCTCTCGTCTGCAATCACAGCTTGCTGAGTATTTTGCTCTCAGCTGTTGGCAATCAAGCCGTAACCGTTATCACTGATGAAGGAGGGAAAGCGCTTACCCTCGCCCAGTCTGGAGCAGGTGTTGCAACATCCGTTGCTGGACATGAGTTCACTGTTGCAACTTCAGCGATTGCAAGTGCAACTTCCAATGCCGCAAGTACTGGTGCTTCACCTTTTGCTTTGCCTTACGCTGGCTTATGGTCTATGATGCTTGGTGCACTCTTTGGTGCCATCTTTACCTTGGCTTAAAAGTTGGAGAGGTGTCCGAGGAGCTTATATGATTGCTTTTTCAATCCTTCGATATGGTTCTTTATTTTATTTTATTCAGATAGGCAGTCTGCTCCCTGGTTATTTAATAAACTCAAAACCGACTTTCGGTTGGGTACTTTCGATAAAGTTGAGATCTACCGTCATGAAGGTGAACGTCCAAATGCCGAGTCGATTCCAACAACTCGGCCAACTCGGCCCGCCGTGTTTCCGGGTCTCCGTTTATTCACAAAATATTCTATCGCTTGTCTTCTCCCACTTTCATTTCCTTCTCACAGATACAGAACAGGGGGCCTTATGATTTAGAATTGTAGGTGAAAGCAATGGCTCATTAAAGAGGAGACACGTCGGTGAGTATCTTGGCAAAGTGGCGTGTGCCATCGCCGGCAAGTCGCCATGGCAAAACTTGACACGTCGAGTTGTAATCTCAATGCGATACTATGGACATCGCACTTGCTATTGGGGTATTCATTCACACATAAAGGAGGTAGCTGGTATTAACTCAGATACAGTACAGTCAACGCATGATAGTTTTACTATGCATAGATTGAAGTTTCAGATGCAGACTTGGATCCTCGTGCAGGGCTGTAAGTGGAGGGTTCACCTTCGCCAGAAGGGCATTCGATAGGCTCGCCGAAGGGGTAAAACTCATGGGAGACCCGCTGTTGTGCCCGGAGATTGACAGTTTAGCTGGAAATGAGAAGGAACATGGTGCCGACTGAGAAATTAGTACCTGCTGATCAATCCCCGTCGCAGAAGACCCGCCGAAAACCAGAGAAAAACTACCAAAGAGCGCATCAAACATTATGCCAAGTGGATTCCAGGCAAGGTCTATGTCCAGGGATTGGAACTCAGTCTAGTACGTGAGGTTCGCATTTTTGACCATTACATAGCTTAACTGCGTTACTCAGTCTGAAATACATTTCAACGTCAAACGACGATAACTATAGGTACAAGTACAAAATGTCAAGTTGAACACAATAGGAAAACAATTGAGGGGATACAACAGTATTTTTGGCTTTGGTTCTTACAAAAAAATTCTTCTCTTTCCAAACATCATTCACCCAACACGGCTGCAGCCAACGTCGTTTTCCTAAACCTCCTGCTCATATCCATCGTACCCCTCATCCCATCCGTCATCCTTTTCATCTTCCGCTTCTTCATCTTCATCTTCATCCATCCCTATCCTGACCCTATTCAGTGCTCGAGGTTCCCGTTCGTCCGCAGACGGATCGGGATTGGTGTTCACCCCAGCAACACCAGCTTCTTCAATCACTACCATACCATAACCATCATCTTTATCATCCATCGTGTACAAAGGCCCATCTGTCTTGTCGTCGATGCTCAAGGGTGGTGGACCGTCGACGAATAGATCTTGCAACGCAGTGTAATTGATCCGTTTGCTGTATCTCGGATTCTTTTTGAGAAGATTTTGGACGGATTCCGCCGCGGTAGCTCCGTGGGGCGTGCTCATATCGCGAGGTTTGTTGCTCGTTCCAGTTTTGCGACGCTGTGTTGGATAAGGAGAGTCAGAACACGAACAGAAGTCGAGCATAAATAAATGTAAACAGGATATTTTTTTCTCATCAGGAACTGTCATGACCGGGGTACGAACCTTGCGCTTGTGGGATGTTGATTGATCAGTATCGCCTTTTGCTACAGAAGAAAACCGTTGAGCAAACGTGAGGAACGGACGCGGCGACGATCCGGCGGGATACAAACACATACCTGCCAGGGCTTCCAAGTATTCCTTATTGAGCTCCACCCAGACACGCTCCTTGATTTTGACTTCCTCCTCAGAAAGCAGAAGCCTGTCCAATTCCTCCTCGTCAAGGCCCATAAGCTCATCCACAACTGATATTTCTGCTAGCCGTTGTTGTTCGGCGTCGTTCAGAGCGTCTGTGAGCCTGGCGCCTTGAGAACCTTCAAGGAAGGTATTGACTTCTTCCGCAAGTGCTGAAGATACTGTTTCTTCAAACGGATCAATTGGAGGTGCAAAAAGGAGTCGTTCGGATCCGTCGTTAGCGGCGAATGTCGATGTCGAAGGTTCGTCTGGGTCTCCCAAGAGTGTAGGATCAATGTTCGAGTCGTCAACATGTTCCGGTAGGAATAAAGGTGGAGGTTCAATCGTGCCTTCAAGGATTCCTTCGTTGAATACCGATGGATCAATGGATGGTTTTGTCTGTCCTTGGCCGTTTTCTGCACTTTCTCCGTTTTGAACCTCCTCGTCCACTTCTCCTTCAGCATCTTCATCGTCCTCTCGTTTCCGCTTCTTTCCTCTCTTCTTTGTCCCTTCCTTCTCCTTTTTTCGTTTCTTTACTTTTTTGGGGGTGGTCTCTGACTCGTTTCCGCCTTCTGCCTTCTCCGCCTCTTCCTTCTCTCTTCCCTTGATAAACGCAGGGGGATCCATTTCCTCCTCCAACCAAACAGAACGAAAGTCTGCCAAGGTCAGACTTCCACTTGGTGTATTTTTAAACTCGTCCAACCGCTTTTTCAACGTCGTATCAGCAATTTTGACGACCTGAACAATCTCCTCCACTGAGCGACGAAAGTTGTTCATGCGAGCTGCAAGCAGCAGAGCGGCACCACAGATCCCAGCGGGACGACGACCTCTCGTCATCCAATCTCTGTCGAAACGCTGTACGAGACGAATAGCATCTGTCGCTACCCGGTGGGTCTCGTCGCCGAATTCGAGAAGAGCTGCGAAACGTGAAATGTAGTGGGATGGATCAACGAGTGGGAGTCGTAAATTAAGGGTTTGGACGAGTTGCAGATAGGTGTGACCAAGCTCGAATACATTGACCTGAGAGAAAGATGTTGTTAGACCGGGTAAAAGTTATTTCATGCAGAAAATACCTGAAGAATATCCGAGAAATCGATAAGCATGTAGTTCCGTGTCTCCTTTTGCCGACAAGCGACATAACAGCAGACGGCGACAACGTTAATTGCTTTCCGTCCTTTGGTGAATTTGTGTTCGACGGCAAGAGTGTATAAACGGGTAGCAGCTAGACAGACGACTTCCGAAAGACGGAGAACTGCTGCTATGCTCTGAATCCTTCTGTTGGCTGTAAAAAGATGTTCAATGTGATCCTAAGCGAAGCATCTCGAGGGATTCACCATTCGCAATGGTCTGTTCTCTAGACTCGCCGCTTCCTCGATTTCCATAGGGGCCACTCATTTTTGCATGACCTAGAAAGGGCGTTGGTCAATAATCCTACAGAAAATCAAAATACGCACTGGCTCCTTGGGCAACATACGATCCCTGGACCATAGCTGCACCCGATGAAGTCTCTCCAAAGACGACTTCATTGACAATCGTGTTCTCCTCGACGACTGTCCCGCATCTTACACAAAACCCATTCCCCGCCGCTGCATCATACTCGATAACGGTGCCTCCGCAATCTGTGCAGGTAGGCTGGATAACGGGAAAGCGTTAGACATGTGATAAGGCAAAGAGTGCAAAGGCGTACCATTCCTAAGCCGATATAAGGATAAAAAAACAACAATAATTTATGAAAAGGTTCAGACTAGTGGTATACCATAAGGCAGAGCTAAGATGAGTGGAGAGGTATAAAAAGCGAAGAAAGAAAAGAAGCGATGGCTAGTCAGAGTGACTCGTGTGAAGGGCGCAAAGGCGCGTCTGTGCTGTGCCTTTCATTCTTACCACCACAACCACGAATACCTCTGCAAATCCTCGGAGTAAACCCATATAATACACAGGAATAGCTCTAGCAATGCCGCCGTCTGACTCCGAAGATGATGGCGACTATGTTCCTCCAGCCGGTGATGGTACGCTTTTCAATTCCGCTTTACAATTTACATACTAAAGCTCATGAAGCAAAGCTGCCTCTTCTTCTTCCGATAGTGATAATGAAGAGCCTATGAATAAAAAGGCTAGGACTTCTTCTCCAAAACTCTCCGAGGAACACGCCGAAGCAAAGAAAAAGTAAAGACTTTTATGCAGAACTGCAGTAACCATCTGACGCGTTTCCGGCAGGGCCAGGGAAGAGCTTTGGAAAAACTTTAAAGAATCAATTGCCTCTGAAGCATCCTCTCCGAAGCCGGAAACATCAAAGTTGGTAAAAATTGAGAAGCGGTATCGTTTTGCAGGCGAGGAAGTTGTGTGAGTCATCTAGTATTTGGTATTCGTCAACTTCGTTGAGCGTTTGGATGTATAGCGAAGTTGTGGAGGTGCCTGAAGATTCTGCTGATGCAAAGAAGTGGCCATTATGGGCGCCGGCCCCTTCGAGCAACTCCGAGGCTCCTGGGGCTTCATCGCCAAAGCCAGAAAATATACCTTTACCAACTCCTGATACTTCAAAAGCCTCGACTTCAGCTACCCGAGCTTCTACCGCAAGTGCTAAACCAGGACCCAAACGACCTGGGCCGCGTAAATCCAAAATAACTCTCGCTTCCCTTCCATCCTCTTCCAAACCCAAAAAGATTACCACCCTCGAAAAGTCTGCTATGGACTGGCGCACGCATGTCAATTCAGTAGACGAAGGAACCAAGGACGAACTGGAAGCTAACCGAAAAGAGGGAGGAGGGGGTTATTTAGAGAAAGTAGAATTTCTGGACAGAGTCAGTGAGAGGAGGGAAGGTGTACTGGAGGCCGGTAAGAGCGGTAAGAGGAGACGGTGATGTAGTGCATTTGCTTGATATTTATTGGCGTATTAATTTTGTAGCAAGAATATGTTGTAAATTTACATGGACAGTGACGAGGCGTTAGCGCTTCGAAAAAGTTTATCCAGGGCTCGTGGTCATGTCAGAATCCTCCGAGCAATCCAGGAATTATTTTCACGAGAACCATCCCGACGAGAAATAATCCAGATGCTTGTATATTGGAGGAGACAATGAAGGCAAATGTTGTATATCTGCACGTAAAGAAAAAATCTTTCCAAGTGGTATGTACGTATGTACCTCAGAGATGGTCTACCTCAAATTGACTCGTTCCATCCATCTAGAAATTCCATCAAGGATTCCTCGGATGCCATTGCGCTCGTGATCATAACGACAGCCAAATGGACAGCGTATTCGGTACAGCCTCTTCCTCTTCTCATCTACACACTGAGGCATTTTTTGAAATTCCATATTTCGAAAGTGCTCCAGCTCCATCCAATGTTCTTCCCAAGCAATGTCTGCATCAGAACGGAGGGTTACGAGCTTGGAGCATTTCGCAGCCATAAACATGACCGCTTCCTCACAAGCACCTTGGACTGTCAACCTCTGTATGCTAGGTAATATCCAGTTATAAGGAATCTTTGAAACTGTTACCAATCTATGTCGCCCTCCTGAACGTCCATAGTCCCACTGAGCCCCAGGTCCAGACCGATCCCAAAAACATTTTGGCATACGGTCGTCGAATGTATGCGTGACCTGCAAGTCTGTGATGGTTACTGGGAAAACGGAAAATCGACCACTTTCTTCAGTGCCATCACATGGGACTTGATTGAGATAGTGGATGGAGAGGTGGTAAAGATGGGGAAAGCGAAACTCAGAGCCTTTAACCCTTTTTGAGAGGAAAGCCATTGTCTTGTTCAATAGGAGTATCTGCGGGTGGATGTATGGGGGATGGGGTCTCCCTAAATGAAAAGTAAAAGATCCTTTGTACAAACGTTGAGTCTGACTCAGGAATACTTCGAAAGGGGTGTATATATAGAACGTTATGGTTCTGCAAAGGCGAGGCAGAAAATATGTGTAGATTGACCATGTGGGAGATTCGAGATGAGCTGGTCCAATTTCCAGTGCTCGGAGAAAGAGCTGACAGTAGGAAGCACAAGGAATGTGAACATACATCGCCATTGCGCGAACGAAGACCGTCATCCAAGAATGACTGACGAGGGTCCAAGATGTCATGAGATGAAGACGCTCCTCCAGCGTAACAGGAAGCACCCAAGTCTCCAAAATTATGAGTTCGATGAGCTCACTAGGGAGGCGAAGCATACTGGCAGAAATATAAGGTGACAACTGTGACATCATGGCGGTCTTGTCCTCCTTTTCGGTCAGAAACAGTCGAATAACCCAATACTGCTATGCTATGCTTGGGCCCGACAACTCTCATGCGACACAAGCAGCATCTATATAGCGAAGTCGTAGATGTACCTGAAGAATCTGTCGATGCAAAGAAGACAGAGTCAGTGAGAGGGAAGGCCAGTAAAAGTGGTAAGAGGAGACGGTGATATAGAGCATTTGCTTGGTGTATTTTAATTTTGTAGCAAGAATATGTTGTAAATTTACATGGACAGTATCAAGATGTTCGTTAGATGAGAATAGATATAGGGGTACAAGATAATGTTTTTCAAGCTTTCGTCGCCTTGCATTTCTTTTTGTGGTCAGACCAATGCGCCTTCTGGCACGCAGCATCGCAATACCTAGCAAGTATAATTAGTATTCCGTACTTGTGCTCGAAAGGAAGACTCACCTCGTCAAAGCACACCCAGAGCACTTTCTCAAAACTGCACTGGGATTCCCACACCAAGAACAGTGATACAGCTCTACGCTGTTCACGTTGACTTTTGGATGCGCACAAGCCAACGTCGCTTCTCCTCCGTCATCCATGTGCATCTCGTCCAACCAACCAGCCAAATTATCCTCTACCATTCCTGGCGACACTTTTGGTGGCTCTGACACCTCATGTGTACCTTTTCCATCGTCTATCCCAAGTCTCTCGATAACATCACCCCATTCTTGTACTGCCGTCGAGAACGATTTCACCACTGTCTGCTCCGCATTCCTCAAAAAGGTCTTGGGCGTTGGTATCTTGAAGAATGTCGCGAGCTCATCCGTCCACTTGAGCTTTTCAATCGACGCCCTGACTTGGCTCAAATCCGGCGTCACGTCAGGTCCCTGTATAACAATAGTCAGAAGAATATTCCAATATAGAACATTCCTCATATATCTGTTATCCGGTGGACCTTCCGCCACGAAACGTTTCGCATCTTCAAAAGCGCTCATCAAGAATGCGATTCCTTCTTCCCATTTATCATCCCCTTGTCCGCCTGTCTCTTCCAGCAACCTGATCCCCAAATGTCCAGCGTGCTCAACCGCCCTCTGCATCAGTTGGAAACGCACAAAAGGTGTTGTTTGTTTGCATTTGATCCCTTTCTTCGCTGCCTTTAACCCTATCACCGCATCTGCGACTAGCGAAATCGCATAATGATAGTAAGCAAAATCTGGGTTCCTTGTCAACGACCTTTTCGCCAGTTCCGATGCGTCCCTAATGCGTTGTCGCATAATCATATACTTGATATCCAACACGTCAGCCTTATCTTGGTATTCCGGCCCTTTCTTCCTCAACACGTTCGCACAAACAGGTAGCGCATCCGGATAATTCTCGAACGGTAGCCCAATGTCAAACTTTTCGAGTCGGCCAGTACGTGGGTCCTGTGCTTGGAAATGTCCTTCTGGAATGGAAAACTCTGTACGAACAATACATTCGTAGAGTTCCAATCCGAGTTTGAAGAGATCTCGGTCCTGGGGTACTTGCATGATGGCTTTTGTGAAATCTCGACTGGTTTGTAGTCGTATAAACACTTCACATCTCGTAGGACCGTAGTTCATGAGCGTGTCGTTGATATGGGGAGGGATTTTTTGCATCATAGCTTGCATCATTGTGTTAGGGTCTAGATGACGGATATCGTCCTCTGAGTTGAGGCGGTAGAGACGTAATAAGCCGGCGAGGCACGAGCATCGGGATTCCCAAGCTTTGCAGCGTAGACCTGCGACGAGGAAGTTGAGTGCGGATGAATTGGAAATGATCTCCTTGGAATGGAAAAAGGAAGAGTAGGACAAGAGCCTTTCTCCATGAGAAATGCAATATTTAGTCGCGTTGGGTTTCTTCATGACCAAGACGAGGGTGTCGAGGACCGTGCGCATGTCCATGGATTGAACGAGTTTGTATTGTGGAGTGTATTTGTGCTCGAGGTCTACTTTGCCTTGTACAGCAGTGATGGTGTGGGAAAGGACAGCGACTGCTAACTCGCAGACGATGGGGTCGTCGGGGTGGTGTTTTAAGGTGTTAACCAACGTCTTGTACTCTTTCGAAAGCTCCAGATGGACCTTTTCAGATCCGTGATGCGCTACGCTGGATAGGTAGCGTAGAGCTGGGTGAAGGCATTGCGGAATTTCGACTAGTTCTAGTAGTTTGGGCAATAAACCTTTTGGGATGTTAGAAAGTCTACATGGGATAACAAAGGTTACATACCACGGTCAAAAAGTTTATCCCTCAAGATAGAGTCCACGGCCATCTTCGAGTATATCCCCAGAATACCACACCGGACCCTGTAGTTGTTCAAATGTTTCTTATAGGCCGTGTCCAAACGTTTGAAAATCGTATCAAAGCTATTGTGGACCCTTTTCAAGCCACCTCTGGCAGTCAGATCTTCAAAATAAAGGGTGGTATCCGTTAGAATACGCGCAATAAATACAGTCTGAGGCCTACCTGGAACCTTGTAAAAATCACACAAGATATTTACGATCTGGTTCCAGCCATCTGCATTATCAATGTCTCCGACGTAGGACTCTGGAACGAGAGAGGTAGACGACTCTGAAGGAGTTGTTGGTGCAGCACGATTGGTGTTGGAACGACTTTTGGTTTTATTGGTCTTTTTTCCTGGGCCGGGCATGATAACAATGGTGGAGAAGAACCAAAAGTTGTTCACGCGACGCGTCGACTTCTTTACATCGTTACATGATGATCTCAGCGTCTACAGGCGTCTAACAGTCAAACAGTATGACTGGTACCTAATAGTTAAATATCCCTTTTTGAGTTATATATTTCCCCAAACTGCGTCAGAAAATTTCCAACTGAGTTTTGACACTTGGCCTGAGCGTGTGAACTAGAGACATCCGACGCTTTCCCGCCGCCCGCCTCGAATCAGTAAAATGTCCAAAACTCGACCGCGCTATCATCTTTATGCTGAGAAATTACCTTCCTCAAACCCCTGGATCAGTTTCCATAAAATGTACTGGGGAATAAAAACGAAGATTAACGCCATCCACGATACTTCTGTCCTCGAGGTGCCTAAGCCGATACAGTTGGCCACCAACCTCCACTTTGATGGGTCGAATAGTCTCTATGTACGTCTAGATTACAAGACCCTTTATGGCTATCTCGACGGAGAAAACGACGCCGAACAAAAGGGCGTAGTTGTGACGGGATCTCCTGGTGTGGGTACGTGCCGCTCTACTAGTCCTGTTTTCATGGTTTGATGCCATTGACAGGAAAATCATTTTTCAACATTTATGCTTTAGCAAGACGCTTGACAGAATGCAAAACTACTTTCTACCGCGTGAACCCCTCAAGTTGTTGGGTTTTCGATAGATTCGGCGTTTGGAACCTTCCCTTTTCCGCCCCTATTTCCGCACTTGAGCTTATGTTGCCAGTGGAGAGAAGCGAGGATTTCATATGGTGTCTCTACGATTCCAACGACCAAGCCGAACCCTTTACACCTTTCCAGTCGGATGCCTGTTTTCTCGTGCAGACAACATCTCCAAATCACGAAAAATACTTCAACTGGACAAAACAAGCCCATCGCAGAGCTAGCTTTTGGTTTATGGAGCCGTGGAACTACAACGAACTTTGTGAAGGGTGCGCCACCAATTCCTTCAATCATGCAATAAGTCGTTCATTGGTTGTCCTAGTTTAAGATTACACAAGCTTACTGTGACCAAGAGTGCATACAACACTATCGGACCATGTATTCGTGACCACATTGGTGGGAAAGAATTATTTATGAACAATGTTCTCGATGCCGTATCCGAGATCAAGGACGTCTCAACGTTTATCGCGGCTGTCAATAGTAAAAAGGCTACCTCTTCTGACTGGCGGATGGTTTCCCATAGGATTTTTTACATCATGCCTGCTGAAAATCGTCGTAATTGTCTTGTGGATTTCAAGTCTATGGCGGTCGCGAGACTGTTCAGTGAACGGCATGGCATGTCCTTTACTTCGCATGCCGAAACTCTTTGCCGACTTTACAGCAATGTGCCACAGGCTGGTATTTTGCGGGGCTGGATTTTCGAAAACCTTGCCATTTCCTATACCAGCGGAGCCGTAGCGGATACACTCGGAGAGTTCATAGACACGAAATGGGAGGACATGGAGGAGGATGAGGACGCGGAGGAAGATGAGGACATGGAAGAGGACGAGGGCACAGAAGAGAGCGAAGACATGAAAGAGGATCTGGACGGCAATGAAGGTGAAGATGGTGAAGAATTGATGGTGGAGGCGCTAGATGAAGCTGCGAAAGACAAGGGATTGACACACAGATTTGTTTCAACAGCAAAGTCGAAGGACCGATTGCCTCTCAAGGACAGGTTGATCCACCGCTATCGAACAACAAGGGAGATATCTATTGACGACAAATATTACGTTCCGGAACCCAGGAATAATTCTTTGTTCGATGCCATCTTTTTTGACCTCCAAAGTGGAAAAGTTGTCGTCTGGGTTCTTCAGATAACCACCGGCGCAAGACACAAAGGCTCCAACAAGGGATACTCAATTTTGGAACGGATCCAGAAAAAGGCTCGAGCTCATGTTGGGGAAGGTGGTGAAGTGGAGTTTAGATATGTGCTGGTAATGCCAGCTGAGAAGTCTGCAAATGCTGCATGGAAATTGCCCGCAGATCAGTCTCCTCCGACACGCAAGGAACCCGCGAAGAAGCGTAGAAAGTCTACCAAGAAGCGTCCTGAACATTATGCCAGATGGATTCCCGGTAAAGTTCATGTCCAAGGGTTGAAGGTCCCGAAGTGAACTTGTTTTTGTCTTTGCTTTTTGACTTGGGCGACATAGCAAGGGGATTATCTTGCGATCCTGACCTGAGGATAAATTTCGGTCATGTTAATCCCTGGCCTTTTCATAGGCGAGCTGTCGCATATACTTTTCAGCGGTTTGATTCCTTCATGACAGAGCTATCATGCCTGACCATCCCAGGACTGGCATAGACGTTCTTCTCTCCTCTTGTCGCTTGCGATTGTGATTCAGTGGGATTGCAGGGTTGGACATGTGTTTCGTCACGAATAAACCTTCTTTTGCGTGTTATTTTTGGCGACTGCATTGGTGGAAACTCTCAGTAGACCTCGTGGTGTATATTTAGTTACTCTGGTCTTTTGCGTCGCTCGTAAAACAAGAGTATGTCTGCAGTGGTAGAGAGTAGGTTTGAAGACGACTAGAGAGGCTTGTTTTCGAGTTATCTAATCTATGCGGCCATACGGACGGAGCTCCGCGACCAGTGTGTAACGTAGAATGATTTTCTCGCGTCCCAAGTCCCTATTTCGCTAACCTCGACGGTATAAAAACCAGCCAGCATCCCTACCAGCCTGCTGGTCTGTTCGTAGCAGCCGCACCAACGACGTTTTCATCGGATAAACGTAAATTCGCCGTCGGATATATCCGGACTCTTGAAATTAAAAATTTTTACTGATTTCGCCATGTTGAGAAATCTGACTCGTTCTCTCTCCCGTACCCCCATCTATCTTCCATCTTCTACTCTCCCTCGTCGTCTCAGTATCAGAAAAATGGCTTCAGCTGCTCAGGATTTTGTAAGTAATCCCCTAGAAATCAATGAAAGCTCTGGTTGACGCTTTGCTGTTGCTCACCTTTGCAGAACAAGATGCTCTACACTCCTTTGGCTGAAATCGATCCTGAGGTTCAGAACATCATCGACAAGGAGACGTGGAGGCAGTTCACTGGTCTTGAGCTCATTGCTTCAGAGGTGAGACTGGATTTTTCGTCTGGCTTTACACGTTGGAAGACTTACTCGGGTTCCTCATGTAGAACTTGACCAGCTTGGCTGTTATGGAGGCCAACGGCTCGATTCTTACCAACAAGTACTCGGAGGGTCTTCCTGGTGCTCGTTACTATGGTGGTAACGAGTACATCGACGAGCTCGAGAACCTTTGCAAAGCCCGTGCCTTGAAGGCCTTCAACCTTGACCCTGCAAAGTGGGGCGTCAACGTACAGCCTTACTCTGGTAGTGTGAGTCTATAATTACTGGTGCTAATTTGGAGTGTGTGCTGACTGGTCTTGCAGACTGCCAAGTATGATGAATTCTTCATTCTTATGGACGATGCACTTAACGCTACTCTAGCTTTGCCGCACTGACTGCCCTGATTCAACCTCAGGACCGTCTCATGGGTCTCGGTCTTCCCGATGGTGGACATCTTACCCATGGTTATTACGTTCGTACCCATATTTACTTTCCACAACCCCTAATTCACCTCTATCTCCGCTATATATAGACTGCAAAGAAGAAGATGACCGCGTCTTCAATCTACTTCCAGTCCTTCCCTTACGCTATCCACCCCGAAACCCACTTGATCGACTACGCAGCGCTCTCCTCTCAAGCCAAGATCTTCAAGCCTCGTTTGATTATCTGTGGTGCTTCTGCTTACCCTCGTGACTGGGACTATGCTGAGCTCAAGAAGATCTCTGAGAGGGAGGGTGCATGGTTGCTTTGCGACATGGCCCACACCAGTGGTCTCATTGCTGCCCAGGAGCTCGACAGTCCTTTCGACCACTGTGATATCGTTACCACTACTACGTGAGTTGCAGGCTTTTGCGTAAAAATCGGGGAGACGAGTTTACGAATTCATTTCTTATCACAGCCACAAGACCCTCCGTGGTCCTCGCGCTGGTCTCATCTTCTTCCGCAAAGACCTCGAAAACGCCAAGGACCTCGAGAAACGCGTGAACGAAGCTGTCTTCCCTGCTTGCCAAGGTGGTCCTCACAACCAGACCATCGCTGCCATTGCTACTGCCCTTCTCCAGGTTGCCGACCCTGCCTTTAAGCAGTACGCCAAGCAAGTCATTGCCAATGCTCGTACTCTCGGTCAGGCTCTCGTCGACCACGGTTACAAGCTTCAGACTGGTGGTTCTGACAACCACCTTGTTCTTTGGGATTTGCGTCCTATTGGCTTGACTGGCAGCAAGGTTGAGAAGCTTTGTGATCTCATGGGTATCACTATCAACAGTATGTTATTTTGATTTCTCTAAAGGACATCTTCTGATGGCTGTTCGCAGAGAACGCCGTTTCTGGTGACGCTTCCGCTCAGGTCCCCGGCGGTATCCGTCTCGGTACCTCTGCTCTCACTTCTCGAGGCATGGCCGAGTCTGATATCAAAGTCGTCGCCGACTTCCTTCATCGTGCTGTCCAACTTTCACTGGTTCTCCAGAAAGAGGCTGGTTCCAAGATGCTCAAGGACTTTGTTCGTGTCGCGACTACACCCGAGGAGGGCAAGGTCGGATACAAGCAAGTCAAGGAGTTGCGGGATGAAGTCAGGACATTTGCGACCAAGTGGCCTTTGCCCGGTATTGATACCTCCAACTTGAAGAAGCCCACTGGTTTGCACGAGGACTAGGTTGATGAGTTGGGTGCTAGACGGTTTTGATTTTTCTTGCGAAGATTCAACGGTCAAAATTACGTCGTGAGACGTTGTATAGAGCGGACATTTCAACATCGTCCGTTGGTTTACTGTATTTTTAGTTGTCTACATAGTACTGCATGTATATTCACAGAGTAGTTGCTTTAACAGCAATCAGGCTTCCCTAAAAGGAAGGAGTTGATAGTATCACGTGACTGATTGACGCACCTTCAAACGTTGAGGAAAAGTGAACCGCAAAGTGTGCTGTAAAATGCCCTTTCTTTCCAACTTCCATGCAATGAACCTTTATCGGACGATTCCTGGAGGGTACGCATTTGACCAGACGTTTTTGACCGGAAGAACCAGTGAAACTCGTTTGGGAGCCTGAACGCAGGAGAGATCGTCGGATGGGCGCATTTCCAGAATCTTTGCGGAGGGGAGAATTTGGGATGAGATACGGGCAGGAGAAGCTCAAGGGTAGCGGAGCGGGGAGGTTTGATTCAGGACACGGGCGTGACCAAACACGTCACAACAACTGCACTGACCTTTCACCAATTCGTCCGTGAATCCGTTCTGTACAGGGACGGTTCATTTTGTTTACCGCCCTTGCTCGTTGATCCTCTACCGAGCTCGTCGTTGCCACCGACGGCGACGACGACTATATGAACTCTCCCCCGCTCGACACAGTTCCAGACTCGAACCAAACATTTCCAAACGCGCAAACTTCTCCTACCAAGCTCGTCATCAAACTACCTAGTATGGCTATGGATGGAAGGCGTCATGGGTTACGACGCTCGTCGCGTCGCAGTAATGCTTCCTTGCCATCTGGCTCTGAATACAACGAGAGCGACAGGTCGATACAGGACGAGGATGAAAAGATGGAGGACGAGGAAGAGGAGGAAGAGAAACCCGTGATTGTTCAGTCGTCGAGAGGGCGTCGGTTGGTACAGAAGAGCTATGTGGAGAGTGATCTTGATGCGGAAGGCGACGATGATGATGAGCAGCCTGCGCCAGCCGCTGCCGATCTCTTCGCTGAGAGTGTTCAGCCCAGGTCAGGAAGACGACTCACTCGGCGCTCGACGCAGGTACATGATGGAGATGAGGAGGAGGATGATGACCCACAACTCCAGCGGGCTACTCGTAGTCGGACCCGTACCAGGGACTTGCCAGACTTTGTTGTCGACGACGAAGAGGATCATGGCCATGACTCGGATGAACACGAACTTGGAATACGTTCCAGGTTGCGCAGGCGAAAGAGTCCACCTCGAGCCACGACAAATGGACGTCCCAAACTCTCTAATGCCGAAGCTCGAGCCGTACGTGCTCAGCGTCGCGAGAACAGTCGAAAAGCAAAGGAAGAAGCGGATATCTACATTGATGACCCTTCATCTGCTCATTCTGCTGACGGTGATGCGTCCTTTGATGAGGCTCCAAACGCCACGTCTGATCTGGATCTTGAAATCGAACCTCCGCCTCCTCGGTCTCCAGAAGAGGAACCTGATAATAACGACAAGCCTTATTCGTTTAGGCAGCGGCAAAAGATCAACTATGCCATTCCACCGCCATTGGAAGATCTACCCCGACCGCCATCACCTAAAAACAAACGAATTGGAGGTGGAAGAAACAACTGGAATAAGAGGAAGGGTCTCGGTTGGAGTGCGTCTGGTGCGGAGCTTGGGAAATGGATGGGATTACCTGGTGATGACTCTGTAAGTCGTCGTACTTTTCATCGAATAAAATTTTCTAAGTGTGCCCTAGGACTCTGATGTACCAACACGAACACCTCGGAAACAACCTTTTGGAGGGCTCGGCGGGGTCTTTGGAGGTGGTGTCGCTGGAGGAGGAGGAGGATTACTTCCGGGTGATCTTGCCGCTGCTGGTACACCGTCAAACCTCGGAAAAGTTAGCGATCATTGCAAGTCTTCTTTAATGAAATAATCTACCCGGTCTTCTAACCATTAGAATAGCCCTCGCAGACGCAGATCCTCTTGGCGTCAATGTCAACGTCACTTTTGATGAAGTTGGTGGTCTTGATGAACGTGAGTCAACTTTTTTATAGCTTGATACTTTCCGTCGTTGACTGGTACATTAGACATTAATTCACTCAAGGAAATGACCCTTTTACCATTACTCTATCCCGAAGTTTTCCAACAGTTTGGTGTTACACCGCCGAGAGGTGTGCTCTTCCACGGTCCTCCTGGGACAGGGAAGACTCTTCTAGCTCGAGCGCTTGCAGCTAGTTGTCGCTCAGGTGGCAAGCAAATCAGTAAGTCTATACCCTTATCATCTCATTTCTCGACTCTAAAACTTTGGCTCTAGCCTTCTTCATGCGTAAAGGTGCCGACGCCCTCTCAAAATGGGTCGGAGAAGCCGAACGTCAACTCCGTTTATTATTCGAGGAAGCTCGCGCTTCCCAACCTTCCATCATTTTCTTTGATGAAATCGACGGTCTCGCACCTGTACGTTCCTCCAAGCAAGATCAAATCCATGCTTCCATCGTCTCGACTCTGCTAGCGCTTATGGATGGTATGGATGGGAGAGGACAGGTGGTGGTTATTGGTGCGACCAATCGACCTGATGCGATTGATCCTGCGTTGAGGAGACCTGGAAGGTTTGATAGGGAATTTTATTTCCCTTTACCTTCGTTGGAAGCGAGAGAGAAGATTTTGACGATCATGACTAAAAAGTGGGAAGGGTGGCAGGATGAAGCGGGGAAGGAGAGGATAAGTGGTCTGGCCAAGTTGACGAAGGGGTATGGAGGTGCTGATTTGAGGGTGTGTTCTTTTTCTCCTCGAGTTGGGTTTTGAGATTCTGACTTGATTTGTCTAGGCACTGTGTACTGAAGCAGCGTTGAACGCTGTACAGAGGAAATATCCTCAGATTTACAAGTCAAATGACCGTTTACTGTTACAACCAGACTCGATATCCGTCGGGTTGAGGGACTTTATGATTTCTATCAAAAGTATGTTTCTTCGCTATATACCATATCTTGTGACCTTATCTCCTCCTTAGGACTTGTCCCGTCGTCTGCACGTTCATCATCGTCGGCCGCCACTCCTTTACCGGCGCAGTTTGTTCCTCTACTGTCCGAAACGGTGGAGAAGATCAAGGAAATGATTGCTCGCGTCCTTCCTCTTGAGAAAAAGTTGACAGCTCTCGAAGAAGCCGAGTTTGAAGACTATGATGGTGAAGAGGGTGCTTTGGAAAGGGAAATGACTTTACAATGTATGTCGTTGAATGTATCGGTGTTTGTGCTTACTCATGTATTCCATCCTAGCTATGGAGACGTTGCGTGTACATCGACCTCGGTTGATTCTACATGGGCCTGTGGGTATGGGCCAAGGCTATGTAGGTGCAGCGCTACTGCATCATCTGGAAGGTTATCATATCCAAAGTCTTGAGCTGGGGACTTTGTTGAGTGATTCGACCAGAGTGCGTCATTTCACCTTATGCTTCGGATTTTATTCTAATTTTAACAATGATTTCAGACCGTCGAGGCCGCCATTGTGCAACTATTCGTTGAAGCAAAACGCCACCAGCCCTCAGTCATTTACATTCCTTCCTTGGTCGGCTGGTGCGCGGCAGTATCAGAAACATCTCGTTCTACTGTCCGTGCTATGCTCGATACGCTTTCCCCTACAGACCCCATTCTTCTCCTTGCCATTGTCGATGGAGGCTTCTCCCAACTACCTCGTGATGTCCGTGCCTGGTTTGGTCCTACCAAGGATAATCGGGTAGAACTAAAAGCTCCTGATCCTTCTCAGCGAGGAGCCTTTTTCAATGGGTTAATTGAGGATATTCGACGACCGCCTAATCAGTTTGCTGATGGTATGAAGCGGAGGAAGAGGGTGCTGGAAGAGTTGCCGCTTGCGCCTCCACCAGAGCCTCGTCAGCCTACGGTAGCTGAGATGGCTATTCAAGTGGAGAATGATCAAAAGACGATTACATTGTTGAAGTATCGCCTAGGGCCTATTCTCACCGAGTTGAAGAGGAAGTTTAAGAGGTTTACAAAGAGGGCTACGGTATGTCATACAGAATTTAATATCTTTTAATTGCTCACGTTTGATTGGTAGGAGGAATATGACTTTAGTATTCAGATCATGCCACCACAACCACAGGTTGTCGAGACGCTCACCAATACAATCGAAGTTCAGATGAATGGTACCATCGAGATCATGGAACAGGTTCAGCAGCAAGAACAATTACCGCTCGTCAATGGTAACATTGACCCAACGCAGCAAGCGTCAACATCTACTGCGCCAGCACCAGTACCAGCTCCGCCGGCGCCTGAACCTGAACCCCAGCCCAAGTTGTACGATATGGATCTAGAACGTATTCACACTGAACTTTATCGTGGACGCTATCTCACATCTGACGATTTCCTTGCCGATGTGCAAAAGATCGTGCACAACGCCGAAATCCGTGCTTATGAAGATCTGGATCGGTATCATAAAGCTCAGGCAATGCTTACTGCGACGGAAGTGAGCCTTAATGAGTTTGATCCCGCGTTCAGGATGGAGTGTGAGAGGATGGCAGTTAGAGAGAGGAAGAGGAGGGAGGAGTACAAGAAGAAGAGGGAAAAGGAGAAGGCGGAGAAGGCGAAGGAAAAAGGCAAGGAGAAGGAAGGTTCTGCAGATACCATGATGAATGGTAATGGGACGAGGAGAAGTGCACGGAACAATGGTCTTCAGCCAGAGCTGACCATTACGGATCCGGTACAGCTTGAAAGGCGACTCAAAAGACAAAGAGAGGGTGGTAGTGCCAACGGTAGTCGTGGGGGCTCAGTGTCTAATATGGATGAAGATGAGAATGGACAGGGCAGAGACATAAAGAGATCCAGATTGCTCGACCAAGGAACGGATAATTATGACGAGCTGAATATTTCCACGCCTCCCAGGCCACACAATGTCCGCTTCGCGATGTCGAATGATCCTTTCGCCTTTCCCTCTCATTCAATGCAACAGCCTATGGGCCCGATGCAGCAGCAACCTTTCTCGATGGGTATGGGTATGGGGGGTCCTGGACCTTCGCAAGGTGGATTTTATCCTCATGAACATGTACCCATGAACCCCGGCTATCAAGGGTATTCTGGTGCTATCTCCCCCGGTCCTGGTCCTGGTCCTGGCTATCATCAGCCTAGTTTCGGACCGCAGCCTCAAAATCATATGCCTTCATTTGGGCCAATGGCCCCATTCCCCATGATGAGCCCGATGCCTCATACTCCTCAAAGATCCGCGCCTCATTCTCGTCCAGGATCAGTACCATTTATGCAGTCGCCTTCTGGTCAGTTTGGTCCTATGCATGGGCACGATCACAGTCAAGGCCCTGGCTCTGGTCCTGGTCCAGACTTTTTCGCTCCTTCCCTGCCTCCCGTCATGCCAAATATGGATTCTATGATGGTAGATGCGCCTGCACCTTCGAGGCCATCAGGAGGATTTGACCCAGCGTTATTAAATCCCGTGCCAACTCCGAATCCCGAACCTTCATCCTCCCAACAGACGCCAGGACCTTCTACGAGTAACAAGATGTCCGATATCAATTCTATCATGAATCACAGCGCAGACGACACATTCTTAAATGCTCCCGTACAACAAGAAGCCCGTCATTCTCCCGTCCCTCAATCAATCGATCTTCCACGGCATTCTCGTTCTCCAGCTCCAGCTCCCGTTTCTGTCGAAGCTGAAGCTGCGGGGGAACCCAGTGCTCAAAATTCAAACTCTACTCCTGTTCCAGAGCCCGAAGCCGAAAAGCCGCCTTCGCCTATTATTGTTATTGAGCGAACACCTACTCCCCTTCCAGACTTTCACATCAACGATTTCCTGGTTGAACGTCTCAAAGACAGTTTACGTGACGATACTTCTTCCCTCACAATAGAACAGCTCGAACAACTTCGAGCGACATGCTTGGGCTGTGTCTGGCGGAACCGAAGAGAATGGGATCGTGATGCGTGTGTCAAAGAGGTACAGGAGATTGTGAAAGAATTTTTACGGGAAGTCGGTGTTGGTGATGATGAGTCCGACATGGAAACATGACGCTCGTGTCCGTTCCATGTGGAGGTTGTGTTGACTTATGCCTTTGTTATTATTTCGTACTACTTGACTGGTTGTATCTTAACTTTGCTATTTTGCATTGCTCTCTCTCTTTTCTCTCTTCTAGCTGTATCTCTGTACCTGTTGTTTAACTAATCGGCTCTGATTCAAAACAAAAAAATATGTACGCCTCAATACATCAGGATCACAGTTGAGATCTACCGTGGGAAGAGGTATAGTAAACCAACGTTTGCAGGTTATTTCCGTCAAATTTCCGTGTTAGACCATGAGTTTAAGGTTCAATACGTTCAATCATGACGGGACACCAAGGACTACTGATCGGCTATTGGAACTCGACCGAGTTGCCTCTGCATTCGCAGAGGCAACGATGGCTTATAACCACCAACTTGATTCGCCTAGAGGCAGCATTTCCCCCGGCTGCGAGCATCAATGACACACTCCTTCAAACTTCCTGGTCCTAATCTAATCATTTCTTTCTATCGAGCCACCAGTATCACCAGTATGCCGCATGGCCTGTCACGAGTCGCTCTTGCTTCCACTCTCACCATTGTCGTTGGCAAGGCTCGAGCTACGCCAGTACCTGTCAAGATTGACGAGCTTGCAAATACTTCGAACTCAACATCTGGTGCACTACTTGCTCCGGTCTTTTCTGTGATGCAGAGAGACGCTGTATTCTGGACTGCAATTGCCATTGCCGTTCTAGTCAACATTGTTCAAGGTGCTATCACTACGCTCATAGACATATGCGAAGCTGAAGCCCTTTGGACCGTGCGATTTCGCTTGAGCCTCTATGAGCATTTATGGTGGACAGGTATCGCAGTCACTCTCATTGCGTCTTTCGGATCGATGGTGGTTTCGTTTCTTGCAGGTCAGTGTGTAGAGTCTTTGCTTATGACTTCAGATAATGACATGTCTTTTCTAAAGGTAACACTGGAGAGTCCCTTGGTATCATTCTGCTATCTACAGCGTCTTCACTTGCGGTGTTTCGCTATGCCTGGCCAGCGTGGCGAAACCGTCATTACTGCCTTAATCGTTGGATGGCGTGGACAGGCCCAAGTCGTACAGGCATAGAAGCTAAACTCGTGCCTTACATGGGAGGACCTCGGGACTGGCGCAAACTCTGTAATTCTGTTCAAGTGTTACGACAACATCCTGTTGAAGCAGGGATTGCGTGGTTCTATCATCGAACTGAATCTGGACCGATTACTACGGATCCGACAGATCTTCTGAAAGCTGCGCATCATGGACCACAACAGACTTCTAACGTTTCTGAGCAACCGATGGAAAAGCATTCTTTGACCTTCCAAGGTCTGCAGAAACCTGTCGATACAGAGACGACCCCTAATACTCCCTCGATCCCCGATGGAGTATATGCGCCTGTCATTCCTAATCAATCTGTGTCACTATTATGGGGGATAAAATTGGGGTTCAGCCCTCGTGTCAGCCGCGGGGTCCTTAGTGTTCCCAAAAAGCTCTTGACATCATACCCAAGAACTGAGAGTGATCATGATGGTCGGGCGCTTTGCCTAGCTCATGGCATCTTTGGAAGAAACAAAGGTTTGCAACCGCAGACGTTCATTCTACAACTCGACTTAAAAAAGCTGGAAGAAAAAAGTGTTCAGTGGCCACGTCCTTCCAAAGTTTTGCGATCCTATTATTTGAGGGATATGCAAAACATGTACGGGCCGCTTGGTGACTCGTTTGTGAACTGCGCAACAGAACTCGCTTTACTCCTGGCTGATACACGCCCAAGTATCATTTATGATTGGCTTGCTGCGAATCTTGAACACCAAGACCTTGATCTTAATAGAAGAGCGGCGGAACTGGGGGCGTCGAATGATGATTTGCAGCTTCTGTACCGTCTTTCGTACGCTGCAATGCTAGTCAGTCTCAGTTCGCATGCCCTTGGACACCGTTCAAGGCCAGAAATGACTATATTTAAAGCATATGTCACTAGGGTGGAAGGCAGGCCCGGGCTTCCTGAATGGGCATGTAATGAAGAGCTTCAGGAGCGTTTAAAGAATGAACATGAAGGGATTGATCCCAGGTCTGATTTGGATGGCTTGGTAGAGGCTGTTCTTCCTCTGTACCGTTTCCCCCCCGAGTCTCAGGAGACTTGATATTATTGCTTGTGATAACTATGTTTACTGACATGATACTGATTTCTGAGTACGATTGTCACTTCTTGGATGTGTTAATATACTAATCATTATATTGGAGCAGCCTGAGCGGGGCTGAGTCGAACACTATATGGAAGGAAGTGCTCATGCAATGCATTCTTTCCCCCTTTTTTCATAGTTAGGTTCATCGAGGTTCTCACACCTTAGTCTAATTATTTTAGGCGTAGATGAATGTCATTTTGTAAACATTGTAAACAATGAATGCAATAGTGAATGTTCCTGCCTGCTAGCGCCAACTAAGACTATTGCCTGTGTCTATTCAATGTCTTGCTGGATATCAGTTGATTGCTTTTGTTAGTTCTCAGTATAATTGCCTGATTATAATCAGGAGATTTAATACACATCGGTTGACGTTCAGACGTAGAATCAATTTACAACGGTGCACCCTCTGGAATATTCACTTCCAAACCCTTTCCCTTCCAAAACCTCTCCATATCCAACAAGCTCTCAACGGTATCCTCAACACACTCCTTCCAACTCTTGTACCCCTCTGGCCATGTAGTATGCTTCGTTCTGATACTCCAATCCAAAGCTGCATCCTGCTTCGCCCACTCCTCACCCGGCGCAGTTTCTTTATTGGCCAATCTACCTTCCTTCTTTAGCTCTGGAAACCTATCTTCCAAGAACGAAATAGCTTGTTTGTAAGAAGTTGGTTCCGAACCTTTGAGAAGCATTCGTTGTTGGGGATACTTGTATTGGGAGGAAAGAGCAAGAACATGAGCTCTCGCTACGTCTCTGACGTCGGCGTATCCCGGAGCAGGAGTGTAATGTTCGTTCTTTGGATTGAGTAGCGCGTAGATGTACGCGGTGGTCGATAATGCACTCAGGGATGGTTCCGGTACGAGGTGGTGTGAGTAAGGAGCCGGAATGAGGGGACCAAATATCCAGTTTGGATTGACTATGAAAGTATTCAGTTAATTCACTAGTAATGTGAATTGTCAGATCGCTCACAAAATGTTATTCTCATTTCAGGGTGAGACTCGATAAACTTGAGAGCCGCTTTATCGGCCTGAGTTTTGGAATAACTGTACGCTTTGAAGCGGTCCTCGCGTGCACCGTCCAGTGTGGTCGGGTTCCATGCTGTATATCTTACAATTGAAAACTGCGGACAATATCTATCACCGTGAAACTCACAGTCATCAGTGAAAGGTCCTCCAAACGGAAAAGTGGCTATTGAACTTGTCATGACGATATTCTGAATTCCGGCCTGGTGGGCTGATTTGAGGACATGAAGAGTGCCTTGCAAAGCGTTCTACTTGCCCAAATTTTTGTGAGATGATTTGTAAGGATGCCTTGAGAGATGCACACGTACTTTGAGGGTTGTTTCGGCATCAGCACGTCCAGGAAGTGAAGCAGCTGTGTGTATAATCCCGTTCACTCCTTTAAGCGCTTCGGATAGATCTGAAGAAGAAATGTCTGATATGTCTACGGCCTTGAATCTCTCCTTATCATCAGTGTTGAAACTGTCGAAGGCGGCTTGAAGATGGGTTACTTTGGAGCCACGAGCGGCACTACGGAAATTATACGATGAGAACTATCAAAGAAGTAAAAAGGACTGAATCCGAAGACATACCCTCGAACAGAATAACCAGCTTCTAGCAACTGGTAGACAACGTGAGAGCCCACAAAACCGGATGCTCCTGAGACCTATGAACGAGAAAGATATTGTCAATCAAGGCAAACTAAGGATAATTAAAAGGACGTACGAAGATGATAGAATTGTGGGGAGACATTGTAAGCTAATCTTGCAACTCCAGAAAAATGCTTGAGCTTTTATGTCTCATGCATCGGATCCTTCCCGACGAATTCGACTACCTATATAGAAATACCCCGTTCCTGTTCGGTAAGCAAATTGAAGGAATTAGTAGTCAGATTAGAGAAAACTACTACGTCAAATGTATACAGCAGCGTTCTGCTAAGTCCATCCGGAACGTTACCGACAGCGACCCACATCGAGAGTCCACTTCACATCGGAAAAGACTTGCTAATGGATTCGGAATGAGTTGATAAATGGATTACCTAACAATGACTCGACCACGAGCGCAACCCGAGTCGAAAACAGAAAGGTAAATCTGCCTGTAGGCTGTTAGCAAGGAGATGAGTTCTCAGAGGATGACGTCATTGACCTTCGCTTCGATCTTCGACTGCCTTCCAGCCAGCATGGCTGGATCGCGTAGCACCTTTGCTCTTTACAACCATCATGCCCCAACATCTTGCAGACCTTGTTATCCGTGAGGTGAGTGCTACCTTTTCTCAGTGAGAAACAACCCATACCAAGTCGAAAAGGTTACCTCAAATGTGTGGACATTCTCTCGGTGAGTCGGTATCCATGCTGGCGGCGTTTCTCATCCTTTCGGCTACGTAACTAGACCATTCGCACGTTTTGGTATTATCCCCTTTGGAGGGCGCTCAACTGCCATAAAGCTGACCTCTGGTGACGTCTGGGTCCTCGCATCAACGCCTTTGACGGACGATACGAAGGAAACAATTGATAAGCTGGGTCCAGTGAAGTGTGTAGTGATAATGAGATTTCTTTTTTTCTAGTAACTGATGTTTTCGCTCGCAGATGGATCATGGCTGGCGACTTTGTTCATCATCTCTTCCTTGGTATGTTCCTCTGCAATATGGACGGGCCTCCTGTAAATCGACTTCATTAGGGGAATTCAAGAAAGCGTATCCTGAAGCCAAAGTCATTGGTGTCGAAGGCTTGGGAGCGAAGAAGAAAGCAGAAGGATTGATTTTGGACGGAGGTACGGGTCACCTCGCCCAAGACTGCAGTTGTACTGAACCCTCGGTGTTCGCCCACCAGAGTATGGCAAAGATCCTGCCGATACCCGTTATGGCTTCGAGGACGAGGTACGTTTGTCTCCTATTTGGTAGTGTCTCGTTGGCTGTAACTCGCGCTGGCAGGTTAAAGCATGGTAGCTACCTTTTCGGGTTTGCTCTCCTGCTCCTGTTGACCGGTTGACCTGCAGCTACTTCTTTGGCTTTATCAACAAAGATGTCGCCTTCTGCCATGTCCCTTCAAAGAGTCTCATCGTTGCGGATTTGTTCATGAATCTTCCTGCTACTGAGCAAGTGAGCCGACCATCTCTCTATAGCGATCTCTGTGTCTAAAGAGCCTTGCTTCGTAGTATTCCAAATCCAAGAGCTCACCCAAACTTCCTTTCATCGGTTCTCTTAACCATGAATCCAACTTGCTCAGGCGTATGCTATGGAATATAGGGAAAGACAAAGAGTACGTCCATGGAAGATGACATCTATTTGACACTCAGCTAACGCTCTTATACCGCCAGGGCAATGAGAAGAGACATCAAGACCGTTAGTGATTGGGATTTCGAGAGAATCATTATGTGTCATGGAGTGAGTCCCCGCCCTACTCGCTTTTACAACTTATACAATTTTATTGGTTTGACAGGACGTTATTGAGAAGGACGCGAAAGCGGCTTGGAATGCAGCGTACAGCAAATATCAAACTTGATGAATGCTCGGCGTTTTGGTATTGGAGCTTCCCTTCTTGCGAACATTTAACAGCTTTGACTAGTTTTGGGTTGACGACTGGCTATGCAGTTGCAGAAGTTCTCTCAGGTCGGGTTATGCGGGGTTTGATCTTGTCTCATGTATCATTTATAGACGAACGTATTTACGAGTTTTCGTGGGCTCCTGCGGCCGCACTTCTATTGTTTTACGAGACGTCAAGATTTTGGCAGAGCGCTCGAAGTGATGAGTAAGATTCGGGGAATAGCCGGCTCACTGGCTGTATCCTCATTAAACAGACCGGCCTCTTTACTGATATTTAAGGCGAAATGACATGCAGCAGCCTCAAGTCTTCCTTTCACAAACACGATGGTTCAGCCTGCAGTAGAGACTGTTATTCGCGAGGTAAGAAATTCTTTACTGTCTCATGAATTGGCATATCGAGCTCGCACGCATTGTAGATAACCTCGAATGTATGGACGTTTTCTGCGTGAGCACTTGCACAAAGAAAGAAAGCCAACCATCTAACGCTTTTCGACCACCAGTCCTTTCAAAGTCGGTATCCTACCCTTTGGAATCCGCTCAACCGCTATAAAACTTTCCAATGGCGATGTCTGGGTGCACGCGTCGACACCTCTATCACAAGAAACAAAGGAATCTATTGATAAACTAGGTCCTGTCAAGTGTGTCGTAGCGCTTTCGTGCCGTTTTGAAGATCATTCATGTTTCTGCTCTTTAGGTGGATCATGAACTCGGGTTTGTCACATCATTTCTATCTCGGTGTGTTATTCTCCTGCGGCACGTTTTAGAGCTCTAGTCAAATTTTGACATGTTCTTTGTGTGTTTCAGGCGAGTTCAAGAAGGCCTATCCGGGCGCTAAGCTTATTGGGGTGAACGGTATCGGGGAGAAGAAAAAGGCAGAAGGTCTCGCCTTTGATGGGGGTACGTGCATTCCAGTGTTGAAAATGAAAAACATCTTTTTAATACGTGGAATCCGACAGAATACGGAAAGGACTCTACCGAAACCTTGTATGGTTTTGAAGATGAGGTTTGTGACTGGTAACAGAGCTTGTTCACGTTGTTGATCGATATGTTTCATTCTACACTACTTAGATCAAGTCGTGGTATGCTCTTTTTGGCGCCGATGTCTACGACTTCAATCGTGGTGATTCCCTTTCTTAGCTATTTTAGCGGAACTGCCAACAAGGATGTTGCATGGTATCACATTGCGTCCAGGACTCTCATCGTTGGCGATCTCTTGGTCAATCTTCCTGCTACCGAACAGGTAAAGCGCGACCATCTCTTTTTGTATTAGATCTCTAGTTAATCATAAACTCGTGTTGACAGTTTTCGAAATCCAAGGCGTCTGCCAAACTTCCTTTCATCAACACTCTAAGCCCTAACGGTTGGCTGCTAAAACGGTCGTTGTGGGGATCTGCAATAGATAAAGAGTACGCTAAGAATAGTGATACAGCGTTATCGGGTTTACTGATGATCACTTTATAGTGCGGTAAAGAGAGACTTTAAAACTGTCGCGGAGTGGGATTTCGAGAGGATCATTTTGGCCCACGGTGTATGTCAATGTTGTTCTCAGGTTCTCGAGCAGGTAACTGAGATAATGTTTTTATGCGCAGGATATCATCGAAAAGGATGCAAAAAAGGCATGGGAGACTGCTTATAGCAGGTTTAAAGGTTGAGAGCGATCGTACGCGGTTAGGAGATTCATGAGACTGCATCATTTACTTGTAAACATGGCTAATATGATTCTTTCCGATGACTGATTCCTTCCTTCCATTGTTTAAGAATAGTCAACTGCTCTACGTATAGTTCTTCCACCATCGCATACAACATACTCTGACCTCCTTCAATGAGCAAACCTGAAATCCAATCTTCTGTTACCAACATCTTTCGTTGTCCTTAGATAATTCGCTTTCTCCTCTGGAGTCATAGCATTCCAAACCTTGTCACGTTGACGGTTCCTCCAAAGGTAATAAGCCTTGACGCTGGGATACATGATGAATATGTTGAAGCAACAAATCGTGATAAGAATGACGTTTCCACGACGGTCTAAATAAAGTCGTTAGTGAAACGGAAGATAAACTTGGAGCAGGGTACGTACATAACGGCGCGTCATCAGCACGATAGATCTGCGCAGATACCACTGCAGATGCCTGTACAAACATGTTGTATAACGAGGCATTCACAGTTCTGCTCGCTACAGCGCCAGAGTTTCGTGAACACCACGCGACTTGGATGGGATGCGTATATGGGTAAGATAAGAGACCAGATGCGAGTCCCTGTAAAAGAGTCAATACACCATCGAGTACGAGAAACAGAAAACCCACGAAAAACACCCATTGGTTGCGATTATTGTTACTCAAGCAATAGATGGCGATTAAGAACGGCAGTGTCCAGATGTCTTCGGCCATCGCTACCCAAGATCGATCGTCCACGAGCTCTGATACCAGTGTGATGCCAAACATGCTTATCATCCCCGCGACGGTGGACGGAATCGTGAGCAGATTGGTCTGAAATGTGGAGAAACTACGTCACGGAGTAAGCAAGCGGAACAGATTACGACAAAGTACTACACTGACCCAATGTTACGAAGGGATAGGGTGAGGTAGCTGTTTGGAGGAGAGACCGGAATACCAAACATCAAACCGCTAAAAAGAAAATTTCTTCTTTTCAGTATCTACACCACGAAAGAGGGCAAATGGCCTACACGATATATAGTGGCCAAAGATCGTAATCACAAATTGCAGTCCACAGACGTTTTAGTGTAAGTCCTTCGCGGTTATGCATATCTCCCTGGTAGCTGCGTTGACAAACATGACTACAGGCAACGAAAAGAATCCAACCTTTGTTGGGTCATCACGAAGAATTCTTGAAACGATAATCGTTTCCTCTCTTTCCGTGAACCATCCTTTGGGTCGGAACCAGCTTTTAGTCTGAGTTGGCGAAGGGGGCATACGGAAGAAAGTCGCTATTCCAATGACCAGTGTGATCAGACCTCTAGAAAAATTATCAGTAACTCGGACATTGTTAGCCCCAAGATGAAAAATCGTACTCTACAAGGAAGAGCCATCTGATCATTGCCAAATCAGAACCATTGCAATGTAAATTCAAGGAAAAATAACCAACCGCCATCCTGAACGACCTAGAACACCTCTCATACGAAGTACACCAAAGGCTATGAAACTTGCGACAATACTGCACACATTCGATGATATCCAAAAGAGTGCCAAGCGGAACGGCAGTTCATTCTTTGTGTAGAAATCTGAAGCGGAGTTTATTCCCTAGCAGTGGTCTGACCAATGTTTAGTTACTTACACGAGAGATACAAGATGAGATCAGGAATGAATCTTGAAAACGGAATAACGTGGGTCAGATTGAATAGATCGTCTTTTTTGCAACTTACCCGCCCTGAATGAAGCTGAAGGGCAGATAACATCAGTCCCATCCTTCGTGCCAAAGCGTACTACACACCCTAATAGCGCACGACAAACCAGGAAAGATGTCCTGCCCGAAAGCCAAAATTGAGCAAGGGTGACTATCGACCACAAGCACATCTGCATAGGTATCCAACGATCCGGTCCAAGCTACAATTGAAAGGGTAAATGAACGTCTCAATAGAGCATTTGAAGACAAAAACCTTCTTGGAAACGAGCTGGGAGGGTAGTTCGGCGCAAAGAAAAGTCAATCGGAAGATGCTGTTTCCCCAGTTATAGTCTTACGAGAAGATACATATCGCATCAGTGAGGAAACACGGGATACGCTAAAACTCACCGTCGGTCGTCAAACCCAAGTCAGGCAGGAAGTTATCGGTATTGGCTTGACTGAGATTGTTCCGGTCCAAATTAAGCGCGGAAAAGCTAATCGCAGCCCATAGCATCACTCTCCAGTCAATCTTGCGGACGATTGCCTACAGGAAGATAGGAAACTTCAGGTAAGTACGAGGTTTTGCATGACAGTACAATAACGTACATTCTCTTCCCTAAACGTCCATCTCGCATTGGGATCGAATCTATGCAAGTTCTCGTAATCCCTCTTAGGCCAGTAAAATTCAGCGAGATTAGGATTGTCATAAACTGAGCGCCTAGTAGCAATAGCATCTTGATCGAAGGGTTTTGATCGATTACTTTTGAAGAGCCATGACGATAACCTGAAGGGAGGTACATCGTCGTCGCACAAGTCACCTGTCGGCGCCAGGTCCAAGGTTTTGTGATCAGCCGAATGGCGACTGACACTGGAAGAAGCAGTAGTCTTGACAGAGCTACGGTCAGCGACAGCCATGATTGCAGGGCAGAGAATGTGCAAAAGCAGTCAGTGGATTCGACAAACGAGAACTGAATTGGAGGACCACGACTTTTAAGCATATCTTCTCCAGCCAGGCACAATGTTCCTGTGGACGAGCACACCATTTCTCACCGCATGAGAGAAACATTGAGTACAAGTTGAATGACCGAGGAAATTAGTCGTATGAGATCACTATGGCGCAACATTGCGCTCTTGGTGAATGATCTGCGCGCGAAGTGATTATATTGAAAAAGTATCGATGGCTCCTGCTCCAGATGATGTGTACAGAACTCGTTTTCGAGACTCGCAGTACAATTTCGATTGAGAGACGTTTTATGAGCTAGAATAAGTGAACATACTTCAACATAGTAAAGATTGGCAGGCACATTGGATAGATAACCATTTCCATATGGCTTATTCAGGTCGTAAACGCCATAGTGTGAGGTGATGATTCCATAGACCGCGCAATACCAGCTGATACTGTGTATAACAAAGGCTGGGAAACGGGCTACAGTACCACAATCAATGCTACAAGAGAAGTGTAGGGATGTCGTGCAATTGAGCTCACTGATAAGTACTGACTTTTTGCGGATACTAATGAAGACAGTTGGAGGAATTATAACGCCCTGATAAGCGAGCTCATAAGCATTGGAACACATCTGCAGACTGTGGACCGGAACACGATCCTGAATATTGAGCGTGAGCGACTAGCTAATTTTCCAATGTCTGTCTGAAAGACCAGAATAGAGTGTGCTGGCAACCGTGACAAAGTGACCAAACAAATCCCCGGGCACTGCCAAACAAACCAGTGCTACCGTCGACTTCGAAACGAGAATCGTACTGCAATTCTTCATAACCTTTATTCTTCAGTCTAGTCACTTTCTGAAAATACTTCTGTCGACGATATTTCGTTTTTCTCCCTCTTGACTTCACAGTCCTCCACGTCATTTACGTCTCCTGCCTGAAGGGACAATTGCGAAGTTCTTGTCCCGTTCATAAGATAGTGAGTGGCGCACCTTGAACCATTCTCGGAAGCTCGCTTTCTCTTATCTTTGCTCATACATCAGCATCGGATTAATCTTACGTCTAGCAGATCAAATCGGAACCTGTATTAGAACTCGTGCCCTGTTTCAGAAACGAAACTGGCAGCTATTCGCGAGATTTTTGCTCTATTTCAACAGCTGTAGAACTACATGTCCGGGTTTTAGCTTATACCCCTTGGATAGCAAGACTGTTCTGGATACGCTGAAGCAGTATTACCAAAGCGCTCCGACTCCGAATGATACTGGAAATGTGTAGATAATTTATTGGCGCTGAACTATTCTTGAGTGAGTCTCCGCCGTGGCCCGCTTCGCTCTTACCCGCTCTTTCATACGCGTCTTGACAACACCTTGACAACACCTTGCCTCGTTATAGAAGAATTTAAGCGAGCTTACCCAGATTAATTTCACCAAAAGACGCGACAGAAATCCTTGTGGTATCTGACAGGTAACTCTGACGTGGTCGACGTTCGTAGTGCTCCTCTGATTTCGTTTGTGTTGCAGTTTGGGGTGCTGATCCGAGTCCTAGAAATACGAAGTACGGGATGTAAGACCTCAATGTTCACATACTCTCGTCTTAATTTCCTGGCTGCCTGGCAGCCTGCGTAATGAAAATCATTGGTAGCTGATCTCTTCGCATCTTCATTCCGTAGAATGCAGTTTAATGAGTCCGACGTTTAGCAGCCTCTGGCATCAAAAACGTTGCGTTTTTCCATTCAACGTCGATCTAGGTTGATCTGATTTTAATCTTTCATCGGCAGAACAAACAAACCGTATCCTCTGAATCTCTACGCCAATAGTTACTGAACTGGCATTCTCAATGTAAATCACCTGAGAAGCTTCCTGGATTCGGAAACTTTGGCCCTCTTTCCTGGCTCCATTCTCGGTTTTGGTCGTGAATCATACGAATGTACTCATCGGAAATAACACCATGTATCTTTTTTGCAGCGTAATGCGGCTGGAAATTAAAGCTGTCGCAAGCTGGGGTTTATTCCTTGTCATAGGGTACGTACTCGGTATATGCGAAATGATCGTGTTGAACGTCGCTAATCTCTTCCAGGATATCATCGAGAGGGTAACAATGTCTGGAGCGGAGGTCTTTGACTCATTCCCCAGTATGAGTTTTGCGATCATGTTAAGTGTTATCTATACTGTGGTCGTAGAGTACTCGGACTAGATTAAACTCTGATGATTCGAGCTACCCTGACGTTCAAATCTGTTCGGGAATCAGGAAATCGATGGGCAACCGCCGGGAGGAGATTCGACAAATCGAGTAACCTGATCGAATGGGTTCGCCGAGCTAACGGGTCAAGGCTTCCTGAGATCTCGAGTTGTAGGCGAGATGTGAGGAATTTGTCCCTGTCATCCATTTACACACGGGGATGTGGTCGGGTCTCGGACATTAGAACCCAACCAGGTTGGCCTTTTTCCAGGAGCATTTAAAAGTGACCTCCCGTCATCTTTCTCTGTTTCCCTAAGCCCCATCCTCAAACTCTGTTTGACGTCCATTGGCATGTCTAGATGCAAAATCTGTAGCGAGGTCTTCCCTTCTCGGGAAAAATATGAACGCGTGAGTGGACATCTTATTTCTGGAGGGTTGCTCGACGCTGATTATTCCTATGGTGCGGTAGCACTTGAGAATTCACCCTCAGCTTTTTCCATGCTCCCCGTGCAGGAAAAAATTTAGAGATCAATCCTCTCTCGACGAGCATTACCGTGGCTCATCGAGTCATCCCAACTGCGACCGGTGTACCAAGGGCTTCGTAAACGCGGAGGCCCGCGACAAGGTGACCATTTTCGAATTGGAGGTTTTCCATTTGCGCTGATGACGTGTATCTAGCACTGGAACGAGGAACATACAAAAATTAAATGCTCGTGTAGCAATGAGATTTTTAAGGACTCATTGGTCGAACATCTGTTCTGCTCTTCTGCGCACCCGTCCTGTCGTGCTTGCAAGACAGGGTTCGACGAAGAGAAGGATTACGAGGAGGTGTGTTTGGGTAGCTTTCCTTAGCTTCGAACCATTGCTAAATCATCTTCATTGCCTCTGTTTGGTTTTTAAACTCCTAGCATCTCATCTCAGATCATGCGGACAGTAGATGCGAGAGTTGCGATCGCGGCTTTGAGACGCATGAAGAGCTTACTAAACATTGGTCTTCCTCCCCAGCGCATGTGCGCTGTGAAGCTTGCGAATTGGGGTTTGCAGATGACGTTGTATTAGTAGAGGTAGGTTGCCCTTCCTTAGGCCCCGATCACCTCTAATATTTGCAACTTCCTCTTGTCGATCAGCATATCAACTCCAGCCATGTTGACACCAAATGCAATAAATGCGTCAGAGCTTTCAAAAATAAAGAAGATCTGTCAGAGCACTGGACATCCTCTAAAGTCCATCCTCACTGTGACTTTTGTCATTGCGGATTCGAGAATAATGTTGCCGTGCACGAAGTAAGTCTACTCCTTATCCTTTTCTAATTGTTCGTATTTGACATGCGTGCCAGCACATAGCCAAGGAGCATCTTCCTTGGGGCCATCCTGTTTGGGCCCCGAATCGAAAATCACTCCCCATCAGCCCCCCTTCGACTGTTGGGTCAGAGTCTCCCACTGATACTCTCTGGTGAGTCGATCCTCTAGGTTCCTCTGTTCCTTCGTCCAGTAAAACTAAGTCTTCCTGTTCACAGTGACCTCGGTAGTATCGCTAGCAGCAGTGCAGGACTTGGACTTGCAGGACAGTTCCGCCGACGAGAGTGTTATCCTAGCCTTCACTGCAGGCTTTGCTCCAGATTTCCTAAGGAACTTACCATGACCTGCTGCGGCCATTTCTTTTGCTACGAGTAAGGTTTGCTTTGACTTGTCCTAGGTCTGCGACTTATCGATTCATTTTTAGGTGTATTCATACCGAGGTAATGCAACTCGGACGATGTCCCGCTTGTAAAACAGCCCTCCATACTTTCGGCCTATTCAAAGCCGACTTCTCAAAATAATGTCGACTCGTGTTTTTAGTATCATTTTGTTGTCGTGTTCTCCATCTATCTTCGGGGTGCTATTTCAAGCATCCCGTTCGCATCTGTTGCTACGTATCTACAAAGGATCTATCTGAACTTATCTTGGTTAACCAATTCTTTTACAATAATCTGTATTTTCTATCCAAAATAAATTTATGCTGTAAGTCCACGTAACAGGGGGTTGAGTGAAGTGGCATTATGATTGTTGAGGTGCAGCTCACCGAGTTGCCCTAAGTTACTACCGAGTCATCTCACATTCATTTCGGATATACACTTCAAAAAATTCAAGCTCCGAGTGTCTAAGGATTTCTCCACTTTGAGTACAGCCCTGAAAACATTTTCTGGGATTACATCCAGGCTCCCATCGAGTGAATTCGAGTCGAGACATTTCAATCTCAGCGAAATAGCAGTGATCCTCCAGCATGAGTGTTCCAGGTCAAATCCGGTACCATCTGTGGCGGAATCAATTCTCACCTGAGATCTGGAATCACCGTTTTGGCACAGATACAGGTCTACTGTAAAGACTTCTGTGAAATGGAGGACGAGACTCACAGGTGATAAGTCCCCCTTTGATGGTGCAGAGATTCTCAATGGATCTGGCCCGGAGCTAAACTTATTCGGAATTTAGCCTGAGATTGCCAGAGATCTCGGAGTAACTTTGAATCACTTTTCCCCGAGTTACATACACACAAAGCCTATTGGCAATCAGCTAAAATCTTTGTTAGGATTATCTCAATCTTGCGGGATGTTGCAGGCCTTGTTTTTGGATACGAACTACAACGCATTTTGTCCTGTGAGTCTCCTTCGATCACTCTGGGTAAATACATAACGAATATCTCCCAAGCCTTACTATAGGCGATCTGGGCCATACCAAAGATGTATCTGATTCTCAAGTCACCGGGACAGCTCAAATGGGTTTTGTGCGTATTTGATAGAATATTTTGACCAGTCGGGGTTAGCACTCCAAATTGAAGAAGTTCGTAATTTCAGGGACTCGTCTGAAGTCCGCGAGCAGATTGTCAACCGAGTCGCTTGCCTCTCACCAACACTTGGTGTTTTATAAAGATGCCGCCACCTGTTCGTAGTGGCGCAAGTTCTTTACCGAACACTGCTCCGCTACTCCACCTTTAGGTAAGAAACGTACGCTCAACCAATAATGTGATTTCAAAGCCATATCTTGGGCGTACCGACAGGCACGAATTGGAATAAATACAATATAGTTGTCTTCCATTTTGTCGCTAAATGGGCAATCCTAAGGGTCGGTTGACCAGGTATGACGACTATCACACGGCAGAAAAGAAAAAGTTTTTTCTGTTCGATCGAAACAAAGACGAAACAAAGAACGGCTCGCGGGTTGCCTTTTCGAAGACACGTCGTTCGGAGCTTTTCATTTCTCCAGTGACCAAGAGGGAATAGATGGATCTGCATAGGATTTCGTCAGAAGATTCAGGTTCTAGCTTGGGGAAAAGAACCTTCCTTGAGAAACGTTAAAGCACCTTTCTCTGAGAAATTCACGAGTGGGAAGTAAGCGGAGCTTGTCATGAAGGGCTTGTGAAGGGCCATTTCTCAAAAGGAATCATCTAGGGCGATGGGACCATCTGGCATCGGAGCATCGTGGCTATTATGACTATATGCCTGCCTAGTGGCAGATAACAACTTCTGGTGAGTGAATTCACAGCTTCTAAGTTCGAAGCATTACGACATAAAATGGTACCGACGCGCATCATGAGCGCCCTCGGCCCCGCTTCAGTGGACGAACAATGAGCGCACAGAGAGATAGCATGTGGTACATTTGAGTGGAAATGGTTTACGGAAATGTAGGAGATAGCGGGAGCTGCAGAAGGGGACGAGAATGGATGTTCAGGGGGAATTAGTGACGGTGGCGCAAGTATGTGGCAGAAGTCAACAACGGGGAGTAGAAGGTGAGGGGGGGCCGCCTTTTGTGATCGCACTTGAAGAGGGGAAGTATCTAGACCTGTTAACACAGCATTACCACTTCCGACTGGACACTTCATCGACGCCCCGACGTCACCAGCAGCCACATGAGAGTTATTACAGACCGACGTTCAGATTTAGAGCTGGATTACAAGTATGAGCAGTAGAAACCGGTGGGTCGATGCAAGACCAAGTGCTCGCCTACTACCATACTGATCCGACCAACAAGTTCGTATCTCGTTACTCCGACTCAGCTCTCTCGAGCATACCCACACGGGTGAAGGAAGGCCTTCAAGATGCCCTGAAGCTACTAGGGAAGGAAGTCGCTGCTAGTGCACATATGAGAAAAAATCACCTTTGATAAGCTGCGCAAGGACCCCCGACCCCTCCCAATTCGACACCGGGCGCATCTTCACTCAGGCAAGACAGAAGCGAGAGGTATTGACCTTGTTTAAACGTCGAATGGGCGAGCTTCCTCTTGGGTGACTGTTCGGGGCCTAGAAATCCTAGTTGATGAACTGGATAAAGTAGACAGAGAAGTTAAGGGAAAATCCCATTTAATGACAGATAATTATGTAATATTTCTCAAGAATTAATACTTGTTTCCGCACCATCATCGCTACCGACCTCAATGATGGTGCAGCGTTTCCTCCCGTCTCTCAGCAAGACCTAAATCAGTACGGCGTTAATATCTCTGCATTTGGGGAGATGTTAGGCTCTTGTACTGTGGCTCGCTATGGCGAGAACTCCCAATCTCCTCATTTGAGACTCGCCGGATTTCAGTGCGTAACTCTACAACTTTATTTAAGGTTCTTCACACTAACAATGTCTGGCAGTACCGATGCCGGCCTGTCACAGCAATAACGGAAAGCTCGGACTAGTAATGCGGATACTCGACAACTTCGAATGGAATTAATGATCTAGGTGATTAGCGAACGTCTCGCTGGCTCGCACCTGTAGAATTTGGTGCTCGTCGTATGATCCTGGAAACATTTACACTTTCATGACTTGTGAGTGTGGCCTGCTGCGACCGTTCTCTTTCTATTCACAAATCATTCCTCTTGCAAGGGCCTATATGCGTATTGTGGGCTATGCTTTTGTTATGGTCGCATAATGGTCAGGGTCCGAGGTGAGGATTTGACGCTTTGTTGCTTTGATCAGACCTGATCTTTTTAGATAACATGCACATCGTGTACTGGCCACCCCAGAAATGCCATGTACTAGACTCTTCGGTTCCTGGGCAACATCATAACAATATTGGCCAACCACTCACACTGCGTCGTCTTCCGTGATGTCTAAAGAAAAAAAGCTGTACTCGCCGTTTGACGAGTCAAGGTTCCCTATTTGTTTGGTCGATTCATTTTTGTCTACCTCGTCGAGTTACCTTTCAGCATCAATCTTTGTCCTCCGCCTCCGCCTCTACTACCCCGCCGCAACCATCACGACAATAATCAATGTTCATCATTGTACTTTTTCCCGATTTTGGCAAACTTTTGTACAAGTTCACCATGCAGTCATAATCCCATTCCAAAACCATCCAATCACGTTGCTTTTCAGACATTCTATCACTTCTATCACTTTGGATCACTTTACCAAGCCCTCAGCAAAATTTTCACCAGCTGTACCCCAATCTTTATGGTATCCAAACAGTACTTATCCTCCCGTAGCAGCTAACTACCACACATTATTACCGCTTCCTATTTCTTCGCATTCATCAAAATTGTTTGTTTTCTGGACCTGTTGTTGATTACTACCTGAATGTTTATAAGTCTGGGGATATAGAGCTCTGATCTCTACACCGTTTATTGCATATCGATTGATTCATGATTTAAATGATGCATAGATGTGGATTAAAGTCGTTTTTGCGACTTGGTGCACATTTCCGGCGGAGCCATTTTGAATGAAGAGCGGTTACATTTTGGGAGCATTCTTGGGAAAAGAGACGACCCTGCGATGAAGACCTCGAACCAAAGCATCGTTGAGATGACGTCATCATGCAACTATTCAAGGAGACCTGGACCAGCACTTGAATTGTGGAGTTTGCTGCAGGCATAGCTGTCGTGAGTTTAACAGATACATGACCAGGCCTTTGCTCAATAAGGCCGCGATAGGTTGAAGTCTGGCCATTCCAAAGCTCTCATAGAACGAAAAAGAAACCATAGGCCGCGGCGTACTTGATCCAATCAAATGAGTAGCTTCAGACAAGATTACACGACAGAGAAGTTAACGCTGTGCTGCATCAACATGAGTTATTCGGGTTGGGTATTAGGAGACGCCGGAGTAGCTCAAAACAGCGACGCCAAATTTGGCAGTCTAGTCCTGCTTTAACAAAAACGGCCGTAAAGAATGATTGAAAACAGATTCCGTGCGCCTCTGCGTCAGAGAGAAAGGTAAGGGAAGGACAAGAGGAAGAGAAGATCGATGAAGGTCCTCCCGGTTGACTACTGGATTCGAGACCAGACTTCACTTGCGAAGTAGATGCACAAACATATAAATACCCAGAAAGGGTATCAGGCTGATTAGCTCGCGTGTAGATGTGGAATTGTCTACCACGTCGCAAAGGTTGCATTGAAAAATCGGAATGGCTCGAAGAATCAAGAACTGGCGCCCATGGTCACTTTAAGCGCCGAGACTCGATTGTCCAGGGACCCTTGGACAGCTTCTGTACAAGTATTAACACCAGTGCGCATCAGTAACATTGCAAAATGATAAGTAGAAGGAAGAATTTTCCCTCAATGTTGTAAATCGCGCATAGAATGGAAAGGGAACTATTTATCGAAGAGACTCAAGTTTGGAAGCGAAGCCGACAGGATTCATCTTAGTTTTATTGCAAAGGGTGTAAGTATGCTGATGTTGCCAGCCTTCACATTGCGGTGCCTTTTGAAGTCGGAGGAGGTTTGCGAATGTCCTTGAATGACGGATATTGCTTTGAGTATTATTAATCGGGTTACCCCAGTGTTACAACGCCTCCAAGAAAGTCCAATGAGATTTAATCACTCGATTTTGAACATAAAGAATGACTTACGAGGTCCAAAGCAGACTTGTTGATCATGGTCAACATAGCTGACGTGAGAGTAAACGTGTACTACCGGCAGCACTACTTTTGCGCGTGCTGTTAGGAAGCATACAACCTTTCAAATCACCAGTGACAAAGTGACAGATAAATGCCATTTAGTACTCTCAGTCTGTGAGAAAGAGTGGGCGAGGAGGAGAAGAGAAACCAAGTTATGTAAGCTTGTAGAGTTTGGAAGGAACGGTCATTGAACCCAACCGTCTTCTGGTTACCTTGCTTCATTTTCTCTCATCTTCTGCTTTGCTGTCGTTGAAGCCTGTTTTAGGACCGTTTTTCATCAAATTTTACCATAATAGTGTATTACTACAGGCATTTTGGTCAGTCTCTCCTCCGTTTTTCACTTGAACTGCTTGTAGACCGTTGGCAGGTGCAACTAACGAAAAGCGCACATATCTATCATTATTCTACTTGCATCAATGTCTCTCACTGCACGGCAGTTAAAGCTCGTCTCTCAATCCAACACTACTGTCGCTGAACCCGAGCCTCTCAAACCACAGACTGAAGAGTACTACGACGATGGCTGGCGACATCCAGCTGAGCTCATATACAGCAACTCAAAGTACTGGACCGACAAAAAGCTTTTGTATTATTCTATTGCCAACGCGCTCTCCATCTATCCCCCAACAGCCGACTCTCTTAAAGAAGGAATATGTTACGTTTCGGATGGGAAGAAGACGGTAGCAATGACAGAGCGATACCGAGTACCACTCATGTTTGTGTTCAAGTATCAATGGCATCTGCTTCGCTCTTTGTTGCAAGCAGATTCAGAGGAGAGGAAGAAGAGATGGCCGGTAGAGAAGTTTGAAGTGTTGCATCTGGCAAGGTTGTGGAAGATTTTTATGGATGAGGCACCGGTCAAATCTCAATCATCGTATGATATGCAGAGCAGGTTGGATGATATCAGGAGATGGAAGTGTTTCACGTTGAATCGAGTTTTAACGAGGTACAGGCTTGGCTGTTTTTCGTCGGATTCGGAAAGCGTCAAGAGTTTTTGGAGGAGATATGAAGAGAGGGAATATGACAAACCTCCATTGGATTTTGGTGCGTGCTATCCTGTTTTAATGTATCTATCTTTCACTTACAATATCAAAACTAGATTGGCGCACTTGGGCGAATGAAGGTCATCAGGGAGTTACTATCACTGAGGATGATATTCAACGTGGAATCGACCGGAAAGATCTGATGGAAGGACTGGTAGAGAAGAACGGGACATGGTATTGGGAAACTCCAGATAAGCCTGTACCAGGTGCAAATTCCGCTTGGTCCCTGATGGATGCTGCATATGCCATGTTTCACTTGGGTGGTGGTCGAGACAAGAAAGACAAGCATAAAGATAGTCCTCATAAGGTCGCGAAGAGTAAATCTCCTTCTGTCTCCATTTCATCTGCACCGAAAACCGAAACTTCGGCGGCGCAGCATGGGCATCCTGTCAGCGTTTCTTCTCCACTTTCCGTTCCTCCATCTTCAACGAGTTCGCCCGTCATTCCCCCGAAAACAAACAAGTCTCAGACCCCTGCTACCACCCGACCGAAAGCGGAAGGTTCCCTTGTTATCAAAATTGGACCTCCAAATCCTGTAAAAGGAACTGCAGGTACGGAGTCTTCTACAAAGACGGGTGTTTCTACCCTGTCACAATCGAACCGAAAGACGTCTGTGGATACTTCATTACAGAAGGCTTCTAAGGATGTCAAGTCCGAATCAGAGTCACGGTCCCCCGTGATACTGAATGCTCCTCCCTCCAATTCTTCTACAAATAACGTGTCCGTCGTTATACCGAAACATTCGTCCTCTGCTCCATCTACAAAGACCCAAGCCCTCACGGTTACTCCATCTACCCAACTGCAATCAACTGCCGCGTTTGTGCCTTCTGCTGTCCAGACTGCTCCCTCATCTACTGCGAATTCATCGAAACCATCGGCTGCGGCATCGCCAAACACTAGCTCTTCAAACACAAGTGCTAACGCCAATAACGGAGGAGTCGGCGTGAGTCCCCGTCTTGCCCGGACAGAGTCTAAGAACAAGACGACCAGTCGTTCTGGTAGTGTGAACGGGAGTACGGCTATTGAAGGGTCTGACTTGGGTCCCAGTGCTGATGCAAAGGACACGTCGGACGCGGGGATCGCTGGAGTGACGCGTGTAGCGTCTCCGACTCCAATCTCTGAATTGGCACCTGCAACACCGAAACCATCCACCACCTTGCTTACTGCTAATGGTTCCGTTGAGTCACCAGCACCAGTTTCTACGAGCCTTCAAGGGCCAAAGCAACAGGTAAACTCGCAGTTGCAGACCCAAATACAGACACAGAAGCCCACTGTCCCGGCGATCTCCACGGTGGTTCCCCCCGTGGTCACAAAATCGCCAATGACGACGTCAACACTTACCCCTACGCCCATTGTTCCCTCCAGCAATGAGGTTGAAAAGGACAAAGGCAGCAAGTCGTCTCCAGTTTTAACATCTACCCCGACCCAGGTTGTTAAGCCTTCTCCTGCCTCTGGCGGTACGCCCACTGCTATGCCTCCTTCTGCTCCATCCGTTTCGGCATCCACGGCGTCTACTATCATCAATAAACAGTCGACCTTGACATCAAAGCCTCCGGGGTCTGCATCTGGGATGGCCGAGGCTGTTCCTTCCGGTTCTGCTGTGTCCGAAAAAGTATCGGTTACTCCTCAGGTTAATTTGCCCAAAAAGCCTTCTCCGGTCTCTTCTGTTCCTTCTGCACCCAAGGTAGCACCAGTGTTGGCGTCAACTAGTGAGAACACTAATAAAAGCTCAAGCTCCGATACTGGGACTTCTGCTAAAAAACCTTCTCCGGTCTCCTCTACTCCCTCTACACCAAAGGTAGTGCCGATGGTGGCGTCGACCAGTGAAAACACTAACAAAAGCTCAAGTTCCGATACTGGGACTTCAGCTAAAAAACCTTCTCCGGTCTCCTCTGCTCCCTCTACACCAAAGGTAGTGCCGATGGCGGCGTCGACCAGTGAAGACACTAACAAAAGCTCAAGTTCCGATACTGGGACTTCAGCTCCAAAACCCACTTCCATAAAGTCAACACCTCCACCTAGTCAGCCTAGTGCAAATGATCCCAAACCTGAAGGCGTGACGCAGACAAGGAGTGGTGCTCCCAGCGATCCTATTACCTCTGGTACGGATTCCAGAAAACGGTCTGCATCGGAAGCTGGGTTTGGAATTGGAGGTAAAAGCGTAACTGAGACGCCGAAAGTCATACAGAATGAGGCTAGTTCCAATGGAAGCACAGGTAGTCTCGGAACTACCTCTGCAATGGAAGTCGAAAGTTCAAACCAACTTTCAGATGACGAAGATGCTATCCCTGGCCTGACCTACTCATCTTCTGCAAACTCGCTAAACAATACTCCTACAATCAAGCCAGCATTGATCCAAACGTCAGCACCAATACAACAAACGCCGCCCATTGTTCACATCTTGCCCCAACGGCCTGCTCCTGCCCCAATTCCTATCCCGATTCCTATTCCTATGCCTACGGTGCCTTCTTACGTCAAACCAGACTCGCCAAAGTTGGACAACAAACCTGTCGAACCGCCACCAACGGTCCCGCGAAGACCAACCACCCCCACCGGCCCAAGGGCAATGATGAAGGAGATGAACAGGTCGTTGAATTCATCTTCAGATCCTTCTTCAGGTGGAATCTCGATGCCCAGAAATGCACATTCGGCGACTGGTTCATCGTCGTTCAAACCTGTACCTATCATAACCTCCAGCAGCACACCGTCGACACCAATAAACGTGAATTCGAATCCTTCCCGTCCATCGGTATCACCGTCCACACCCACGTTCACGGCTACTACTCCGGTATTAGCATCTGCTGTACCAAAGCATATGCAACACCATCGACCGCCTATTTCTCCATCTCAACAAAGACCTTCGTCACCATCTCCGTTGTCGCAATCTCAACAGACTCTTCCTCAGTCTCCTGCACCGCCATCGGTTCCAACGAAACCACAGACTCATATGCTACCACCAAAGCCACCTCAGGAAACCAGCATGTTACCGCCGAAACCACCTCAGAATACAGTAGTACCTCCTAGAACTGTAGGTGCCAATCCACCTTCGACAGGTGCAAATGGGAATATTAGTGCGAAGAGGCCAGGATCACCGTTGGATAAGCCGGGGCCTGCAAAGGTTGTAGTGAGAGATATTCAAGGTCAAAGCCAAGGAATTGATCAAGGTCGACAGGGACGGAAGGAAAATCAGAGTCAGGGTCAGGGTCAGGGCCAAAGTCAGAGTCAAATTGTAGTCGGGAAAGGTAATGCGAAAGCAAGTAGCATTGGAACCGGAAGTGGACCTATTCGACGCAAGTCAGGGCCATCGTCTGCACCGTCGGTGCCTACATCTCAGCCGAAGCTAGAAACCCATCCTCCGAGAGTGGTCCATTCGAGAGCAAGTTCAATCTCAAGCTCCGCATCAGTGCCTGGGTTGTCGGTTGGAGCGAAAAGTGCTGCACCTTCAGGTTCGAGGTCTGGTTCGAAGATCAGCACAGGAGGTTGGGCTTCTCCTCTTGGACATTTGATGGGTTTCACGCCTGTAACCGGTCAAAGCCAAAAGAAAAAGGAAAAGAAGGTGGATATGGATGGTGAGATGGATATGGATATTGATAGCGATAACGAGAATCCACCTCCAAGTGCGGATGGAATTGGTGCTACACTTACAAGGAGTCTGCTTGATTTTCATCCTTTGGGACATCTATTACATCAACCATCGACGGCACCGCCAACACCAACAACGCCGTCGCCTCGTTCTCCGTCACTATCGACGAGAATAATGACGAATACAACCAGCTCAGGGAAAGGTGGTTGAACATTGTTTTGTTGATGACATGATAGCGAAGATGAAGAAGTATCTAGTAATTAGTTAGATTCATATGATCCAGGCGACTGCAAACTATGAGCCCTACCGTTTGGTACTTACTTTTTTTGCACTATTGTTACCTCTTTCGATTTACCTTCGACATTTTGTTCTTACGTTTATGCCGATTCTGAGCTCGCGCTTTCCACTTAGACTATGTTTTTGTTTTGTATGATAATCGAGACTTGAGGAAGCAAAAATGAGATGATTATAGATGAACATGTTCTTAAGCAACTGTAACACAAAGACGTGATGTTCCCCGACTCGGTGACTGTGATGTTCTCGATTCAAGGAAATGCCTGCGTTGACAATTTACACTAAAAAGAGCGCAGTCAAAGAGCATGAAGAATTTTTCAGTATGAGAACCCGAAAGTTGTCAAGCACCGAGTGGGTCACTAGTTCCTTCCTCAACGGAAATTTCAAAGAACAAAAGCTCAGAATCGATAATGATCACAGAAACTTGACAGACTTCCTGAATTCCGCCTTTTGTATTGTCCGCAGGTATCCTGAATCGAATGCCCTTTTGATTCAGCGCTCAGTGTAAGTACATGTCTTTCCAATCAGTCTGAGAATAGTGAAAACACGCCTATAATCGACAGGCATCTTGAATTACACCTGTAGAACGTTCAAAGACTTGAATAGATGGTAACTAAATCAGCTGAACGGCGGAATGAACAATCATCGCTATTCAGTGTGTGCAGTGTATCTCCGTATTCTGCGGCTTGTGCTCAGTGCTATTGGGAACTCAGACATTGAAATCAAGCATATAAAAATCGAGAAAGTCTTTTGCATTTGAGTCAGAGTTCCTCTTGCGATAATGAAGCTCACCACGATTACATTACTCGCTGCTTCTCTATTCTCAACTACTTTTGTCGGCAGCTCCCCGACAAATGTGGTGTGTATTCTTCATTAATAGTTAGATAACATGAAACTTATCCAGTTCTTCTGATATAGGCGAGGACAGCTCAAACCTGCGGAAATCCATCTGACGCCGTTCCATTCCTCAGAGCTTTCGATCCCTCCACTTCCGACCACTTTTACACCACAGACCTTAATGAAATGAACAACGCGGTTGCAACCGGCACATACAACCGTGAACAAAACGCTGCTCGGGTTTTTACAACGCAGGAACTGTCCACCGTTCCTTTCTATCGTCTCTTCAATATTGCAGTCTGGGACCATTTCTACACGACCTCGGCTGCAGATAGAGATAATGCTATATCAAACGGTGGATACGTTAGTGAAGGAATCGCAGCATACATTTATACAAACCCGGATTGTGGTGGTGTACCGCTCTTTAGGCTTTTTAATCCGGCAACTGGGGATCACTTTTATACGATGAGCGCCGGGGAGAAGGATTTTGCCGTGAGCGGGGGATACGTTGAAGAGGGCATTGCAGGTTATACGTTGAGCCCGTAGTTCAAGAGAACTCCATGTAAATACACAATAGTAGATTTAGGAATGCAAAACGAGTACTTGGTTCCATCTCGTTGCTAAGTACTGACTTAGAATTTCCACTGAAAAACATTTACACGACTGTAGTCCAGAGAAGACAGGACCTATCTGCTCACCGTCATGTACTGCTGTGCCTCTTATCCGTCCACGTCATCCAAACCGCCTCAATCAACTGTAAAGCTCCAATCCGAGGGCACTTGTTCGACACAAACACGCAATATCACCAACAGGAGAGACATGTGAAGAGAAAAAAGAGATATATATTGCAAGAAAATGGATGTGACTTTCACCACTATCTAGAAATCCGTCATCGCCCTCCCTCATCCTAAAAGAATCAGAAGAAGGCATAGTGTTGCTAGCGAAAGCGAAGTCTTGTTGTTCTGCGGCGTTCCTTGAAGATGTAGATGTGCATACCCTTCCAAGCTCGAATAGGCGAGAGGGAGGGTGCCAAAACGCCGGTGAGAAGAAAAAATTTAAGGTTCGGAATATAAAGGGTTTTCGGAGTATGAATTTTCGGATGCCGATCAATAATGATGTAATATAGTGTATTGGTGTAGAGATATTGAAAATTTGTAGAACAAGCTGTGGAAGTCGTGCCTACGGCACGGGTGATTCGCTCCGCTCATCACAATCCACAGCTTGAAGGGGGCTTTGCCCCCATGTCGGCGCTGTACACCTCCTTTCTAACAAATATAGGTACTGTTGTGAATTAAAATTATCCATAAGTGTAGTAAAGTCCTCAGTAAACTTAGGATTTAATATATTGATAGTCTCGCAATTTTCATTTTTGTGATTATGATTATTTGCATAGCTCTCACCTTCAGAAAGTAGAGTCTTTATTCTCTGAGCAGGTGGTATACCATGAGAATGCAACATCACTGTGAGTAAGCCCATGGCTTTGTAAATCTAAATCAAAATAACGATTCACAGATTTTAATTGATATTGCAAAAGCTACCCAAACAGACCATCTTCAACTCTTATATCAAATTTTAGAATAAAGATTATTTGCCCATGAAAGTTACTCCAATTATATAGTCCTCCAAAACTCATGAAGTAACTTTTGGGAGTATTGCTGTCAAGAAATTTTTGTTTCCAGGCCAATAGAGATGTGTTTAACATATCCCAAAATTTTAAACTGTAAAAAACTTACATTGAAGAAGGCTCATAACACAAATAAGAGTGCAAATTGGAAAAGTTGCAAAACATGCACTACACTCAGGTTTGTTTGAATTATAATCATGCAAGCTGTGATAGCTCTTTGGAATTCAATTTGTTCACAAAATGTCTTGTATGTGGTTGATCTAGTCTGTCAATGGGAACTATTGCTTCAATTAGTCAGTTTCCCTGGGGGCACCTAGCCAAAGCAGAAAATTTGAATAAAGCAAAGCCTAAATGTGCACACAAAGTTCACTTGATAGACAGTGATTGCAATAGGGTTTTGGAGTTTGAAAATGCAACCGACATTTTTTGGCCGGCAAATTGTCTTACGCAAGAAGGTTTTTACTCATCTAAATTAATATACCGTGACAAAACCAATGTGTTCTAAAGTAGGATGTCTGCAATTTCATAAAGGACTCAGAAGCATTGATTTCAGGATTGCTAAAGTGATGAAGCACGAAAGTGAGGATTGAAAACGATACACTAATCACGCATACTGCGGATGACAACGTCCACTCGACGGAGGAATGTTTCAAATAAAGTTTCGGAGTTTTAAATGTAATTCTCGGTACGGTTACGGCAAACTCAAAGTCTTTGCTTATCTAAATTATGACTAATTATACTGTGAGAAAAACCGACATGTTTTAAAGTATAGGATTCATCTGACGCCTAGGGTGATACGAATACAGGGAAAGTTACAATCTATATGGTGCTTGTAAGCCTCTCGAGTCAGCTCAAAAACTTGGAAAACGCTCACCTTTATCAGAAAACCAGCCGCCAAAGGGTTTCTAGTCCAAATCTACAAGAGGATTCGGGCAAAAACAGCAGCTGTAGCTGGTGATATCAAACGTCAGTTTGAATCCATTCGAAAACAAAGAACTTGAACCCCACCTTTATTCGTCCCTCTTCCAAGATTGGCTATGAGAAGGTGTCTCATTACAATCGCCGCGGCAGGTTCGAGTCCCACAGCAAACTCCAAAAGGACGGCGTCCGCGTAGAGTGAGCAGGTGATCGCTCTTCCAAACTTCTGAGCACCAGGACCGAAATCGTAAACAGCCCCAGGATAAGATCCCAACCTTGTGTTCTTGACCAACTCGGATTCGGGATACATGGTTAATCTCCTGCTGTCCAATAACCTCTTGTAAACGTCGTCAAACTTTTGGTTCAGCTTGATTTCCCGTTCGAAAGAATACGGGAAGATCATGCCACGGAGGGACATGTCTGCATCAAGATAACGCAAATCAGTTAGAGCATGGTGTCTATTTTCAATCCATGTATCCCAGTGTTCGACGGCGGTAGAGGTTCGGGGTGTCAATTTGAGGTCCACGTTGAACCCAACTTTGTAAGATTGCTCTGGAACATGATAAAGCTGCGATATCCAGTCCTTCCAAGAGGACAAACCAGATTCGGAGGCGGCAACAGGGGTGGGAGTGATAACTTTACCGGTGTCCTCCAGGTGAATAGCGATACGGGTATGTATAAACATATCAATCTCGACATAAACTGTGGAATACAAAGAACGTCGGGTCCGAAACAAAGAATGACACGATAACATCTGCCATTTTTGGTACCAGGAAGTGGTGGATTTCGAAAACAGAAAATCGAGGTAAATCATCTTCAGTGAAGGGAAACACAACTTGAGCGGTCTGTAGTTCTTCATCTGGATGAACATCTTGTACACGTTCCATGTCCCAGCATCTACTAACCATTCTTGATTATCGGCAAGGTAGACGTGCTTCTTCTTCAGCTCGTCCTTGGTTACCGACTCAAGCTTTGGTTCAAAGTCTAGGAAACAGGTCATAGTCTCTACACGATGTTGGAGATCCCAAACATTATAGATCCGCGACTCTTCAGTGAAGATGATGCCAGCGAGATATTTGAGGTACGAAAGGGAAGGAATATGAAGGTGTCTAGAGGCTATACGAGCGAATTGAGCGTTCCAAGTTCGATTCAGGAGCGGGCAGGCTGTCATCAGGGTGACGCGTTCCCTGCATGAGAGAGGAGAGAACCAAAGAAGGGCGATGATCTTGGAGATGATTTCGGGTGGGATGAGTGTAGAAATGGGTTCCGGGTTCATCGACTTGCGTTCTGAGTACAGAGAAACTTGAGAGAAAGGCTCAGAAATTGTTCGAGTGCTTGCGCTCATCGAGACTCACCGCGCATCAGGAGTATGTTGGAGTATGGAGATATCACCAGACAGAGCAGGAGAGACTTTATCTTTGATTGCTGTCCCATGTTAACGGTGATGGTTGAACTTGAAGTGAAAAAAGGGGCTGACGAGTACTTCCACCACGTGGCTTCAGTGGCGGCACTTGTCAGTCTGGCTTGGATTAAAGAGCATATTTCTACGTATTCGGGCTTTAATACGGAGCAAGGAGAGTGGGTTGTCTTGTTTGAAAGAAATACTGTCCGTGAGAATACCTGCTCAAGCGCTCAACCAGAGGCGCGCGTGATACTTATCAACAAAACCACGACGTTTACTTACAGGGCAGAGCTAGTTCTACATTGAAATCGATGCCTCTGAACGAACAAATTTCTGCTGGATTACCCCCTGGGATTCCACCTGAACTCGCTGGAAAGGTCAAACACGTATTATCTGGAACGTCAACCAGTTTCTCGGACATTACCAAGGTGCGTTTTTCCTTTCCAGATCAACACAATCTCAAAGTCAACATGGTTCGTTAACCTTGTTCTTACGAATTGCAGGACACAGAAAAGCACGAAGACCCCATCCCATGGATACCTTATAGCAAAGTCAAGTTTTACACGAATGCCTTTATTGTCAAAAATGACAAGGTGAATTATTTCATCATCAGCTTGTTGAATCACGACCTGTTGTTTTCAGAGTCAGGCGTAACTTATCGTCGTTTTCGTGTAGATTCTTTTGGGATACAAAAAGCGTGGTCTTGGAGTAAACAAGTGAGTGTTTCTGGATCGGTGGCTTGCTCAGGTATTATCTTATGACGCCAACAGGTATAATGGATTTGGTACGTATTTTCCTTGTCAGTGGTATATTGATTGGGTTTTAAGACTTCACTTGCTGGGGATCTCATAGGTGGCAAGGTGGAACCTAACGAGACATCTCTAGAAGCGGCGTGTAGAGAATTAGAGGTGATTTTTTTTTTGTTTTTGGTTGCAGTATGCTTGTCCTTTCAAAGGGCCAGATACGCATGTCTTCGCAATCTGCGAAGCTGTTCATCGTCTGTTAAAAGTACTCATCGTTAACTTGCAATTGACCCTTTGAACAGGAAGAATCAGGAGTTTCTACATCTCTCATTCACGCGGGTGTTTTGTTCTTTGTAAGTGAAGATACAGAAGCGGCCTTTCATATCGATATCTACCGAGGGGATGGGTACGAAAATATCGAAAAGGACGTAAAGGAGTGAGTTTCCTTTGTTGAATTACTAACACAGGACATTGAAACGAAATAGAAGCGATGAAATGAGACCAGAATGGTTCGAGATCGACAAAATACCCTTTGAGAAGATGTGGGAAGATGACGTTTATTGGATGCCAATGCTACTAGAGAGGAAGAGGTTCTGGGGAAGGGCAGATTTTAGATTTGTCCCCGGCGATGCTGGGAAAGAGGGGAAGCAGGCAAGGTGGTGGTTTGGAGAAATGACGTTGGAAAGCTAATTATACTAAACTGAGATTGGAAAACACCAATGATGAACTTGAATTGCTTCACAGAATGGCCCCACTCATGTATTCAGAATGTTTTCTCTACCTTGTGTCGCTGCCACAGCCTCTGAAATTCCAGTGTTCGAACGATTCGAAAAAAATGGGCCGACATAAGGCCCGCAAGCCTTCCATATGGGGATGTGCACGTGATGGACTCATTTGCAGAATCAGGCCATTTTGAGAGTGGAACGACAGTAAAGACGCATATTTACACTTGCACCACAACATCCATCATGTCCCTCTCTGCACCATCACCGCCCGAGTCGTCGAGCTCCTCGTCTTCCCAGCGCAATTCTGCGCAGACTTCACCTCAAATACCCTCAGCAGAGCTCGGTGTAGACCCTTCAGATCCATTTAACCTCATGCACCACTCTTCACATAGTTCCGACACTTCAATGGACGATTCAGACAGCCAACCTGACTGGTCCCAGATCTCTTCATTTTGGCCGACGTCTGCACCGTTTGACTCGACTTTTGGTGCAGAAGGAAACCAGAAACAATTTACGGACATGGACTTTAACATGGCCTTGTCCTCCGACTTTGATTTTGTTTCTTCCATGGCTATCGACCCCAATGCACTTCAGTTTGACCCCCAGAAAATGAATTACGACTACCAGGAGTTTGTTCCCAACAACCTACTATCCGCCGACCAATCCTTCCCTTTTACATTCCAAGCTAATACTCCTGCGTCAAATCAGCAGCAGAGAAGGCTTAGTGTCACGTCTTCCTCATCGTCTTCGGGAGCTTCGTTGTCTCCTATTGTCGAGTCGCGTTCTCCCAGCCTACAAGCTCAGGAACAAGCCACCTCGAGTGCAGACAATGCTGCCGACGAATTGGCTCAGCGTGTCCGCCAGTCTGCTGGTGTAATGTGGGCCGTGCCTATGAACTCGCAAACACAACCAGGATCCAGTACGTTGTAATCTTTTTCATGTAATTGTTCAATCCTAATGCTCTCCATTCGCAGTCCCCGCACCGCATCCCCAAACACCCCAATACTCTCCGCAACTCTTGTCAACTCCCACATCTTCCACGAGCCCAATCCCGGCACCGTCACCAAATGCCTTCCTTTCATCCGGTTCATCAATATCATCTGCAGCGTCAACACCACCTCCATCAACTCCACCACCGCACACTACGTCAACAGAGCACCTACAATCTGTTGCTGCCCCTATGTCCACCTCGGTAGGTGGCGGTTCCTCAATGACCGTCCTTCCTCGTCCGAAAACGAGTCACACTACTATCGAACGTCGATACCGTACTAATCTCAACGCACGGATCATGTCACTTCGTATGGCTGTTCCTGCTCTACGTGTTCTCGAAGACCGAGAAGGTACTGGAGTTGGCGGTGGAGGAAAGAAATCTAAAGGAAAGAATGCTACGTTGGGACGTAACGTTGTGTTTGGTTCTAAGATTAAGAAGGAAGGAGAAGACGGTCAGGAGATTGTGGATGTCATCGACGAGAGAGGTTTCGTTGACGGAGTCAAAGTTGCGAGAAAATGTAGCAAGGCAAACGTGCTCGGAAAAGCAGTCGAGTATATCAGGTTGGTTACCTTTATTCTGTTTTTATTCGGGATGCTTATAATCTCTCAGGGTCCTCAAAAAGCGTGAATTGCGTCTCAAACGTGAACAAGAAGGCCTCAAGTCTCTCGTCAGTGGACTCGTTGGTGGCCCTGCTCTCTTACGAGAATGGGAAAGAGAGTGGCGAGAAAAGTTTGGTGGAGAAGAAAAGGATGAAGTTGAAGGTGAAGATCTTCTAGAACAAGATGACGACGATGATGAAGAAGGAAGTGGTGACGAAGATGACGAAGACGAAGGTACCAGAAAGAGGAAAAAGCCCAAGGTAGCGCCCGTGACTACCAGTGTGAAGAAGGAGCCCAAGGACAGAAAGCCTTCTACACAAACGCAGCCACAGCCTCAGCTCATGCCAGACGGTACCGTCGTGGTTCCCGAGAAGAGGAAGAGAGGAAGGCCAAGAAAGAACCCCATTCCTCCCGCTGCCAACTCTGCTGCTGTTCCCCCTCCTATACAAGCTGTCGACCAGCCAATGTCAATGTCGATGTACATCCAGCCACAACCTCCTGTCCAACATCAACAGCCTCCACCGCAAGGGGCTCAGCCAGCTCAATACCTTTTAGCTACCTTTGCCTTGTTCTCGTTCTTCAACAACCCATTCACTTCATCGTCTTCCTCTGCGCATCCTCCACCGAACCATACGCATAGCGGAGTCGTCGTTTCTCCTCATCATACTGCGCATTTGACTGAGCAGTGGATCTGGCAATGGACAATGCATGACTTTATCCAGACTTTCCATCTCCTCGTCTCGATTCTAGTTTTCTGCTCCATTGTCTTGCCATGGCTACCTATTCCATCCAAGTACTTTTCCCTTTCCTATCTATCGTCCTCCTTAAAAGCTGTACGGGCTCAGTCTTCTACCTCCTCGCCGACATCGACGACAACATCAACAACCCCAGGACGCCCAACGAAACCCCGTTCTCGCTCTGCCTCTCTCGTAGCTGCCCTCTCACCTGCTAGACGCGGAGCACCAGAGGAAGTCGCCATCCTCAAGGGTGCTTTGAACACCAGTCTCTCTGCCATGCTCAAAGGTCTCTTTGGCAAACCTTCCAAAGAAACCATCGGTTTCGAACAAAAAGGCCTCGAACAACGAGCTTGGGTCCGAGTCGGTGAAATCATCGTCCTTGGCCTTGCTGACGACGGCAACTCGAAACCATGCAACCCAAGCACTGTGGACCGCGCCCTGACCTGGTGGCACATGCGTTCTCACCTTTCTTGGTTCACTGCTTCAGCTGCAGATCTCTCAACACTCGCTTTGGTCGCTTGGCCTCTTGGTAGGTTTGCGAGAAGGCACGCGAGAGATGTTTGGGATGCTGCAAGGGCGAGGAAGAGTCCGATTAGTTTGAGCGAGAGAGATGGTGGTGTTAATGTTCAAGTTCGGGCTCATGAGAGATTGGTTTTGGAGAGTATGGGTGTTGATGAGGCTGTCGAGAGGTTGAAAGAGTTGCGCTCCAAAACAAACGGCAAGAGTAAATGTAGAGAAGAGTTGATCAGATACTCGCCTATTGGAGTGTTGGCGTGGATGTTGGTTAGGACGAGGGTGAAGAAACATTTGGAGGTGATGTTTGTAAAGGCTGTTTTGCCTCGTGAGCCTCTTGATGAGATGGAGGATGAGTCTGCTACCCCCGGGGTGTATGATGACGAGAGAGAGGATGAAGAGAGGAGAAAGACTATCGAAGCTGCGAGGTCGCTTGGAGGCAAGATGGCCGAGTTGGGAGATGTCTTGCAAAAAGTGGGCACGATGGGTGTTTGGGAGTTGGATGACCTCGCTACGTTTTCGGATGAGGAAGAAGAAGATTTGGATACGGAGATCAAGGTCTTGCTTAATGCGCTTATCCTGTACAGGCAGATCTTTTCTTCCTCTATCCTCGACTCTTCCTCTACTGGATGTGGTCATGGGCCTGGTGTGTCGATCCTGCTTAGTCCACCACCGAGTCCGGGAAGTAGGGATGTCAAGTTGCAGTACGAGTTGAGGAGGGTCCTGGGATCGAGTGTGTTTGATTCGGAGAGGGGACCAATTGGGGAGGTGTTGGAGGATGCGAGGGATAAGGTGGTTGATATGTTGGTAGAGTCTGAGAGGGCTTCGAGGTGATGGATAGTAATACCTAGGTAGATCTCCAACTGTAGTTGCTTTTGCTTTCTTCATTTTTAACGCTTACTTATTGTACGAGTCTAACTACGTTTTTGTATAATTTGTACTCTTCATTTGGGACCAGTCTGTTTTCTTATTCTCTAAAGTAGTGTCACTACTGATGGCTTCGTATCGAAATAAAGATTCTTTCGTCGCAGCTTGTCTTCAGGTCAGAATGGTCTCCTCTAGGCCGACTTGGACCCCGCAAGCTCGTATGACTAGAGATTGGTCCGCTTCCTCCGTTTCCGTGTCAATTCCGTCCTTATCTTTGACTCGGTCCTAATACGTTCTCAAGCTCAACTACGCCCCACAAGATCTCAGATAATCTATACAACTGCACCGTTTGGCTTTTGTCAGGCCCGTTCCCGATATGTCCTTCTCAGCCTGCAGGACGTAAGTTGACAGATTTGGCGCGTTCTTTGTATAGCCTCTCCGAGCCGTTCATTCTAAACCTGATTTGCGAAAGCTGTATAGACTTTGCACAAAAATACATCTCCGCTTTATCTTCAAAAGCTAATCATGTACATTCATACTGTCGTAACAAATACATTAAGCGTCTAGGGAAATAATTTCCTAAAGGCCTGCAGCCTCGAGGATTGCATCAAAGTTTGGTGTACCAAGACCTGGGATTGAGGTCAGAATAGAAATTGGGTACAGACGCAAGTACTTACCAGTAACTGGATCCCATCCAGTAGTAGCAGGGAAACCATCGGTACCTGTCAGACACGGTCAGATAGATATGTCCCTCGCGTGGTAAACGTTACGCACCACAGCCGGGGTTTGAACCAGTGGTAATGTCGAAGAATGCTTGAGGGTTGGCGTACAAGCTGCGAACAATTAATTAGTATCTTGTTAAGAGCTCGAGGTAAGTAGAATACTCACAAGGGGTTCAAGAATCCAAGAACGGGCTTTCCTGCAGCGATGAGACGGTCGTTGACCAAGGAGATAACACTAGCGAAAATTGGGCTAGAGCAAGAGGTTCCTGCCACCAGTCCAGCACGTCCACCTGACGTTTAAAAGGAATGAGTTGACCGTCAATGCCCAGAGTGACTAGACTTACCGTCTACAATTTCAACATTCTCACCCTGAGCAGCAACATCAGGGAATGCACGTCCGCTTGGGTTGAAGAGGCCAGCGTTGGTGTCGCCGAGAGCATCGAGATAGGCCGAAACAGCGCTGTCTTGGAAATCGGGACGATCAAAGACGTTGGAGAAACCACCACTGCTAAAGTCGGCAGCAACTTCATCTATGCCCGTTGTAGCACCGACAGAAGTGTGGAAGGGGCATCCACCGGGGAAGGCGGGGACGAAAGTGGTGCAGGATTGACCTATGAGCGTATACATTGATTTTATTTAGTAAATAGCCGACTGTTGTACTTACTCTGTCCACCAGAGACACCACCGTCACCAGACGCGAAGAGAATGGAAACTCCTCTACTCGAGAGGGACATGTAACTATATACCGATTCAGCACTGAGCATTTTCGGAATACATGCTCCGTAGTCACCAACCTGTTGCATACTCTGGTTGCTAGTGCAGAGCCAAGATCGTCCTCATTAAAACCATAACTAGTGGTCAAGACCTAACAGAAACATCAGTATCAATCAAACATGAATGTAGGAGAACTAACCTGAGGAGGAGCAGATTCAGCAAGCAAGGCGTTGATGATATCGATGAACCCGTTAACACCGTCTCGGTTGAGGTCACCGACGGTGATGAAAACAGTCGGGACGCCGGTAGCAACACCAACAGTGTACTGGATGTCGAGGTTCTGGGAGCAAAACTCAATCAGCATGAAAATATCAGATGAATATGACTTGGTGCATACGGCTTCAATACCGGCCAGGGCGGCACTCTGGAGGTTAAGACCTCCATCGACACTTTGCACGGTGAAAGCAGTTGTCGAGGGCATATCAGGTCTCAAGTTGGCCAAGAAAGTTCTCAGGTCGGCGGTCTAGTGATGTCAGTTTCAAGTCGAAAATAGAAAAACGAGATATACCTGAGCGAACTGGTCGATGAAGCCGGAAACTCCGAGTTGGTTGCTAGATTGAGTCGCAGGAGTGGTCGGAATGCCATAAAGAGCCTCCAAACAAGCAGGAGTTACGACGGAGTCACAAGAAGCGGGTGCACCGAGGGCTCTTCCGGTAACATTAGCGGTTCCGGGGACAGGAACCGACATGACGGGCCGACTGACGAGTGGCCTAACGAAAGCAGTTGTTGGGTGTACAAGCTCTACGTGTTGGAGCAGATCTTGAGGGACCGAATATTGAAGGGTACGGACGAAGCGTTCTCCACTCTCGATGTGAACAAACTCTTCAAATGATGCATCGAAAAGATCGTCAGCCTTGGAAGCTGGCACACTGATGGAAATCCAGTCGCCGAAGGGACCAGATGTCTCAAAGTCAGTGACGCCACTCTCTTGGAGCCATTGGGAGACTGCGTTGACAGTGTCCTCGGTAGGTGCCGCAAAGCTCTTGACCTAAATGATCAATGTTATCAGTTGCAAGTCGTACGAATGATTAAAATGGTGGAATCATACTTCATCGAAACTCAAGTGTTGGCCGTACAATGCACTGCTGGGTGTGGAGACATCGAAAAGAGACTTCTCGAGACCTGCCATATCCTTCTGAGTGAGAGCAATACGAAGGTCGAGTTTAGTGTCCGGGGTAGGCTTGCCACCGCTGGCAAAGGTAATTGGGAGCGTCCGCTGCTCCGCAATCGCCATAGCGCGACGAGTGGGCGAGCCTGAAACGAAAGCCGCGGAGGCGAGGACGGCGAGGGATAGGATGTGCACCATAATTCCAGACAGCAAATGTGAGCCGACCTGAGGTGATGTCTTTTGGAAGACCATTCATGTATTCTTATAGTAGTCAGTGGACCCATTATCGTGGGGATACGATGATGCAAAGTAACATTCGGATCTGCAGGGGAATATTATCGCAACACAAGGCCACCGAGAGGGAGATAAGGGAAAAAATAGAAAGTAGGGATTGAACCACAAATATCCAGCTTCTCGAGATTGAGAAACAGTCTGGAATCGTCAAGGTCAAAGCCAAACCTCGCGTGCGACGAAGGGCGCCGGAAAATTGAGTATAAACCAATGTTGCGCAGCTGTGCACCCAATTCGTCACAGGCAACACCCTCTGGAGGACATACATCTGTAAGCTGGAGTCATGTTGATGGGAAAATCCGAGCAAAGTAAATCTTTCCGATCCCTCTCACGGTTATGCCAAGAGCCCTCGAGAAGAAGAATGACCTTGCACACGATACGATGCTATTCATGAGAACAGCTACCGTGGAAGTACTAAGTAAGTGATGTCAAGTTGCGGAACGAGTTGAGGAGGGTATTGCGGTCGAGTGTTTAAATTTGATTCGGAGAGAGGGCCGATTGGATCGCGAAAGCGTTGGAGAATACGAAGGTTACTTAGGGTTATTGATATGTTGGTAAGTAGATGACGGACAAGTAGAGCATGTCACAGGCTTTCCGAATTGTCACAGAGTCACTATATTTCCGAAACCATGTCTTGCAGAGCAACTGGGATTTCTTATACATGTCTTCTGGTGTTGTATATCTGCAATATAAGCAAGGGATGTAGAGGAATATTCATCCAGAATACAACTTTTCAGGTTCGGATCACGCCTCGTTAGCCAGAAAAGGGCCCCTGGGGTCGCTTCGCTTATCTCTGACTCAGTCCTAGATCTTCAACATCATTTCAACGCTCAAGCTCTCAAACTCAACCTAGAGCGTTCTATTTCACAGCTAAACCCAAGTTGTACTCCACAAGCATTCCGATAATCTATAAGGGTATCTACACCCTTTGACGTTGTCGGTGTCAAAGTCGACATACGCGCGTTCCTGATATTCTTTTTAGCAGGAACACGATCTAGCCAGGGCGTCTAATTTCGATATAAATCGACTCGGATTGACGCAGCTTTCTCAAACATACTATACGCGACTTTTTCATTCAAGCTCACAATCTGCCATCTATCGATATGTCTACGTCTACATCTACAACCCCGAAACGCATCGTTGTCCTTGGAGCTGGTGTGATCGGATTAACTACCGCTGTGCGAATTCTCGAGGAAGGGAAAGGAAAGTATGAAGTTACGGTTATTGGAGCGACGTTACCAGATGATGAGAAGTGTATCGAGTATACCAGTTGGTGGGCTGTGAGTGTGTTTTATCAAGTATGATGCTCTGAGCGAATATCTGAATGTTTCGATCTTTAGGGAGCCCAAATTGTCACGCTGGAGACGGATGATGACCGGTATCGAAGTGGGTATACTCAAATCTTGTACTCATATTATTAACGTTTTCCATTTAGAGATCCAGAAAGATACGTTTGAAGAGATGTGGAAACTCGCTACAGCCGCCGAGGAAGGGGATCAAGACACGAAGGATAAGCAAATCTTTATGAAGATCACCGATAGAAGATATCATGAGACGAAAGTTTGGGATGAAAGTCTTCCTGTGGAACAAGGACATCCGTGTGGTTATATGCCTAATGTGAGTTTCACAGTTTCATACTAGAGCTCACTCGTCTGAAATCTCGCTAGTTCCACTACCTATCCGACAAAGAACTGGCATCCATCGCAGGTCGCACTTTGTCTTCTGTCTTGAAGTCTTCGTCTGGTCCCCTTCCACCTGCTCAAGGAACGGAATTCACTACCGTTACTGTCCATTCTCTTAAATACCTCCAATGGTTAAGAGATCGCTTCACCAAAGCAGGAGGCCGGATTGTCAAATCTCATGTTGTGCATATCCGTGCTGTCTTGGAAGGCTTGGAGAAAGGTGTTCCTCCACCTGACGCTGTGATCATCTGTACTGGACTCGGAACTCGAACACTCGGAGGCGTCGAAGATAAGAATATGTACGCCATTCGAGGACAAACTGTTATCATCAATGCACCTTGGGTGAAAGAGATGCCCGAGATGTATTATACCACGTCAAACGATGAGTTGGGTGACGAAGCAGGTATCACTTATATCATTCCAAGGGCAGATGGATCCGTTATTGTAGGAGGAACGTTCCATGAAGATGATTGGTATCCGCATCCTCGACCGCAGATTGCAAAGAGGATTTTAGAAAGAGCTGTCAAGTTTTATCCCCAGCTTGCACCTCCAGAAGTACGTGAAGCAAAAGAGAAAGAGAGTAAAGAAGTTGGTCTGGAAGATGTTCAAGGACTGGTTATTGAGAATGGAGTTGGATTGAGACCTGGAAGGAAGGGAGGGATCAGATTGGAGATGGAAAACATGGAATGGGATCCTAAAGATGGGAAAGGTGTGAGGAAAACGCCGGTCGTGTACAATTATGGGTGAGTCTGCGAAAAGTTGCTTTGACTCGTGAAATATGTTATCAACTCTTGCATTTATTTCTAGACATAGTTCAGGTGGATTCCAGTGCTCATGGGGATCGGCGAATGTTGCTTTAGAACTGCTCGAAAGTGCTGTATAAGTTTCCTGTTGTAATGATACGTGGTCCATAGACAAATACGAACGTTGAAACTCCCACGCGTAGTCTCTTCCCAGTCATCCACTGTAGATATAAAGTCACAACTGCTCCAATCCTCAAGGCGTACGTTCTACAAGGCTGGTTATTACAAGTTTATACCTTCATTGTCAGTGAGTTTGGCTGCAATTTTATCAGGAATTTATCAATGAAAGTAATTCCGTCCTAGTCGACTGATAGCACGACGATGGATACATCTGTCCCTCGACGATCTCTCAGAAAACGCATGGCTGAAAACGAATGTTTGGATACTAGACATTGCGTAGGGAGTCCGAGTCCTACCAAACGTTCACGTCAAACTCGGGCACAGAAGGATGAGGTGACAATCGTTGCCTCTCTGACTTCTACGCAGACTTCTACAACTGATTTCGACTTACATGGAGAGCAAGGTGGTGGCAATCCAGGTGATTTGAAGCTGAGGCGGTCTCCTCGATCTCAGAAGGGGCAGGCGGAGATGAATTCGCTCACTGCTACACTGGAGAAAAGTTCCCAAAGCAATCGAAAGCGCACGAGCTCTTCCAGAAAACGATCAATCCCCAGGAAGCGGACGAGCCTCGCGAAAAGGTCGTCAAGCAACTATGCTCCTCCAGAGAAATATATTCATTTGAATCCTATCACTGATCGGATGGGGATGGAGTTGGATGGTGAGTGCGCTTTCGAACGAACAAGTCTTTCTCTAGGCTGCATATCCTTTGAAACAGTCGTGTTTTGTGGTATCAAGTACGTGGCCCTATTTGATATACTGCGCTAAAGCTCGATCCATTCACGTAGTCCCGGCCAAACCTCCGGAGCGAATGGCCTGCATTTCTCGGGTCCAGGTAATCGGTTCTGGCCTGCTCTAAGCTCGTCGAGTAAGGTTTTCTTTAGATATCGTACAAATTCTAGTCTGATTTCCGTCAATGTATTCACAGAATTGATCCAAGGCCAAAAGGTAACATTCACCGACGGACCTGATTTGCCTCGGAGGTTCAACCTTGGATTGGTAATTCAACACCTCCCAAAATACCCAAGAGTTCCTCACGACCTTTTTTACAGACGGATTTGGTATCAAGGCCAACCGCTTCAGTAAGTTTCCCTCGATAGATACTCGCATTACCTCTTGGAAGCATCAACTGTCCCGCTAGGGAAAAGAACTCTCCACCGAGGAGAAAAAGGCAGCTGTCCCATCGTTCCTACAGAAGATTTCACAATATCGTCCCCGAATTGTTTGCTTCATGGGTCTCGGAACACCGTCAACTATCTTTAGGGATGTTGTATGTTCGACAGCGAAGGTTTCTGCGCCTGAGAACGAGTCCCGAAAAAAGGGATCGAAAAAATCGAAAGGCAGTGCAGTATCGAAGGTTGTACCTGGGTGCATGGATCTCAAATTAGTTCACCGTGGGGTTACTGGTGTGTTTCGCAACTAAGATGTAAATCTATTCTTGAAACCGTGGTTTTAGATCCCAATGCTGTTCGAGAAACCATCTTCTGGGCTCTTCCCAGTACCTCAGGCGCGGTTGGACAATACCAGGTAACGTAATCCCAAGCTTCCGTATTCAAGGCATTTACTTTATAATCGTTTTCCAGCATCCCGATCATGTTAGATTGATGAATGAAGTTCATGACTACTTGACCAAGCTCAAGTCATCTGCGGGGAACACCGAAGAGATGTTCACCCTTCCTTCCATGTCTGACTCTGGGATTTCTGTCGACGCTACAATTTAATTTTACAACTTACCGGGCTGAGATCTGCCTACTTTTAAACTGCTATCGTCCTTGTAGATGCATATATTTTGTCGGCGCTTTGACTTGAAGGGCCTTTCGGCGTAAACCTGAATATTTAGATTTAAAATACATCATTCATACTTCGAGTTATAAAACCGCTGGACATGTCAAGACTCATTTCCAAACGTCTTTGGAAAGACAATTGTCGCCACTTAAGATATACATATTGAATAACGCTGTATCTATGTCACAAATAGAACGTCCACTGCAAACTAGCTCTATTTCAAACAAGTAAATCAAGAACTTGAATTTATTAACTTCGGGCAATCATACAAAATATCTGCTACTCCTTTCAGAGCTGAATTCTTTCCAGAGACCAAGCGATAAACCTAGACTGTGTCAGGAATGACGAAGCAGGTGGTACGTTCGTCCCTGTTGACAGCATTTGGTACAACCTTGGAAACATCTTCCGTGGTGATTTCATTGCCTCCCCAGGGAGCCAACGATGCATGGTTCCAGCTCTTCCCCACAGGGAGCCTCTGCAATCCATTCCCAACGGAGTAAGTAGCTTCACCCTCTCCATCCCAGATAAAGGCAAATCGCGTGAAATAGTGGCTGAAGCCTACGACAAACCGGGTGATACCAGCACTGGTGGTTGTGGCAGAACCGACAACCTCTTTGCTTCCATTGTTGGACTGGTAGGAGAGCAAGTGAAGCTTTCCAGGGCCGCGGGTGACAACAACGATGGTCTGTCCTTGTGTAAACAATGCCATTGTCTTATAGAAAACACATTATCATTAGAGGGATACTGCAAAAATGAATTTGCTCACTTCGAAATTTCAATCAAATTTGAAAATGCTTTAGGTGTACGAGTCTGTTCTGAAAAACGTGTCAAATGGTGAATGGAGACGCAGTGGGCCTCTTACCAGTTTCAAGATCACTGGAACCTTTGAGTTGGGGTGAAACGAGCAGAATCGCTTGGTATTTAAGCATCTCCCAAAATTCAGTCCACGTAAAACGGAAGGTGGAGCAAGACGGTGAAGAGGAGTGGTTACTTCTTGTGCGTGTTTCTCGCAAGATGGCTGCCAGTCTAGTTGTGGCACGGATTATGATTTCATGTCTTCGCCCCACTCCGCCGCAACTTCCTGAATCAAAAACAATATCAATGACTAGGATAGTATACTGAAAGATTACGTATATTAAAACCAGCCTTGGGCAAGACTGAACTTCGATATTCGCTCATGATCAGAGGAACATACATTTCGAAAGCCAGCTGCACAAATTTGGGGTTGATATTGTTCTTCATAGACTCAGCATTGAATGACGAGTGAATGTCAAAAGAATACTAGATCAACCGAAATCACTGAATTGGATTATGACTTGAAATAAGCTCCGTCTTGGACTAGTGACTTAATATTGTTTTGAACGTTGGAACCGACTTCAGTAGCGAGTGCGAGTAGATCAATTAGTAATTGGATCAACTTGCTTTTATTCGGCCATGCTCTGCTAGCTGAAATGAAGCCGCCGAGTTGCATGCAGATGGAGCACACGTCGAATAGCCTTCGGGAACCGAATGCAGCACCAGGATCAATTTCCGATGAGAAAGAACGTAGGATGTTTAAGAGGAGTTTCTGCAAAGACAACTTGAAGCCGTTTGAGCCTGAAATTTGATACTATCGAGCAGTGGATACAACAAGAGAGTGTGGTTACATGTAAGAGAGTGACCGCCTGCAATCAGCCAAACTCCCAACTGGGCTAAAAGGCCACAATACTCGAGTCAGCGAGTATTCCTGCAGGCACTATATATGGAGTAATGGACGAGACCATTACATTACAAACAAACTATGTCGTCTATTACCACCTTACTACCAATCACTATTTGTGCGCCAGAAATGTATTCCTGCGTTTGCACTATTTTCCCTGTTTTAAAAATTCGCGAAAATTTTTATAGATGTACATTGTCATCATTGCAGTCCAATCTAAAGATTTAAGAGGATCCAGAACGAGGCCAAAGACCGGGAAAGCACTTCCCCGCGATCTTGGCTACGACAGCAATATAACATCACTTTACATCTCCCAAAAAATATGAAAATATTGTAGGAGCGTCCCATGTGTATAGACCCAAACCCCGGAAGGAATCCGGTTGTGTAGGGCTGACGCGGAATTTCGGAATGCATAGATAGAAAGTATATGGATATTAAGCCCCTATGTTACATAATAAATCGCCTTCTTCCCGGCAAGCAGCCGAGCAGAGCCGAACTAAGAGCGAGCCGAACCATAGGTCTTTGACAGTTATTCGCTATTCGTGACCGGGACCTGTTTGAATACTGAGTCTATATGAAGAGTCATACTCCAAGCTTTTGAAATTCACTGTCCCTGGCCTTAAGCGGAAATCGGAGTCCTGAAAACGGCTGGATTTAATATCATTTGACATTTTTAGGTCGAAGTGGCGGCGGAATGAGTTAAGACACAGGATCGTAATACGTGCCCCAAGATGGGCAACCATCTTGCGAGAAACACGCAGTGTCATGGTACGGGTCAAAAAATCGGCGGAGTGCAAAGACATAATGATGACTTGCACCAAAGAATTTCCGGCAAGAAACACGCAGTCTAATCAGACATTTTTACGTTTTGTCCCGCAGAGTCGAATCTTCAAAGCTTTAAATGATGAGCGATCCTGCTCATATTCTCTCCATCTCAAAGGTTCCAACAAGCGTTGAGACCGGTAAGAGGCCCACTATATCATCGCGCTTTATGTTTGAGTGTTGACACGTCTTCCAGAGCATATTGTACACTCAAAGCATCGTCAAACTCAGTTGAAACTTGAAGAAACTTCATAGTAAGTAAGCGCATCATTTCTTCGCAAAATCACGTCTATAATAATAATTTATTATCTATAGGACAATTTAAATGGCATTGTTTACACAAGGACAAACTATCATTGTTGTCACCCGTGGCCCTGGGAAGCTTCACTTGCTCTCCTACCAGTCCAACAATGGAAGCAAGGAGGTTGTCGGCTCTGCCACAACCACCAGTGCTGGTATCACCCGATTTGTCGTAGGCTTCAGCCACTACTTCACGCGATTTGCCTTTATCTGGGATGGAGAGGGTGAAGCTACCTATTCCGTTGGGAATGGATTGCAGAGGCTCCCTGTGGGGAAGAGTTGGAACCATGCATCGTTGGCTCCCTGGGGAGGCAATGAAATCACCACGGAAGATGTTTCCAAGGTTGTACCAAATGCTGTCAACAGGGACGAACGTACCACTTGCTTCGTCATTCCTGACACAGTTTAAACTGAACCCTCGATTTTGAAATGAATTAACAAAGTAGCTCTGATTGAATATGTATGATTGTTCAAACACAACTGTATCTCGTTGATTCGAAATAAACCTGATCCATACTTAGTGGGAGTTTCGAATTCGACCATAGTCATCTTCCGTGTCTTGTCCGACTTCTCCAGACACCCCTCTACACTAGGTGCATCCATAAAATCCATCATCTTGACAGTATTAAAATCAACAAAAAACATGTCTTTCATGACCAGGGAGAGGAGAGAAGAAGATACTTATTGGACTCAGATTTTCCGCGACACTATTCATAGGACCATGGTTCCACGCGTCATTGTTCTCACACTAGTTCGACCGCTCGCACCGGCAACTCGCTGGCCTGCTCATTCGCACACAAAAACTACGGATCTTGCATAAAAATACATCCCTGTTTTATTTTCAAAAACCCAATCGTGTACATTCGTGCTATCGTGAAAAATCCATTGTATGTCTAGGGAATTTGTTTCTTAAAGGCCTGCAGCATCGAGGATTGCAGCAAAGTTGGGTGTACCAAGGCCTATGAATGCCGTTAGAACATATGAGTAAATATAGACCGAAGCAATCCCTTACCAGTAACTGGATCCCATCCAGCACGAGCAGGGAAACCATTGGTACCTGTGACATAGTTAGGTATTTATAAAGACTCTCATGTGATAAATATTACGCACCACAGCCAGGGTTTGAACCACTGGTAATGTCGAAGAATGCTTGAGGGTTGGCGTACAAGCTAAAAAACTGATCAACACCTTTATAGAGAAAGATTAGAGACAAAATACTCACAAGGGGTTCAAGAATCCGAGAGCGGGCTTTCCTGCAGCGATGAGACGGTCATTGACCAAGGAGATGACACTAGCGAAAATTGGGCTAGAGCACGAGGTTCCGGCAACCAATCCAGCACGTCCACCTAACAACCATAATGTTGAGTTGTCTGTCCGTCAATGTCAATTCCCAAGTAATCAGACTTACCATCTACAATTTCCACGTTCTCGCCCTGAGCAGCAACATCAGGGAATGCACGTCCGTTAGGGTTGAAGCGACCAGAGTTGGTGTTGCCGAGAGCACTGAGGTATGCCGAAACAGCGCTGTCTTGGAAGTCGGGACGGGCAAAGACGTTGGAGAAACCTCCACTGCTAAAGTCGGCAGCAACTTCGTTTACACCTGTTGTAGCACCGACGGAAGTGTGGAAGGGGCATCCACCGGGGAAGGCGGGGACGAAAGTGGTGCAGGATTGACCTGTGGGCGCAAAAATGGGCTTTATTCGGAAAATGATTGATCGCTGTACTTACTCTGTCCACCGGAGACACCACCGTCACCGGATGCGAAGAGAATGGAAACACCTCTACTCGATAAACTCATGTAACTGTTCAGATCTCCGGTCAGAACTTTTCAAAATTACAGGTACTGTATACACCAACCTGTTGCAAACCCTGGTTGCGAGTGCAGAGCCAAGATCTCTCTCATCGAAACCGTAACTGGTGGTCAATACCTAACAATCATTTAACATCAACCAAGTCAGGTATGACATGATGAACAACTAACCTGAGGGGGAGCAGATTCAGCAAGCAAGGCATTGATGATATCGATGAATCCGTTAACGCCATCTGAGTTGTTGTCACCGACAGTGATGAAGACGGTCGGAACGCCCGTAGCAACACCAACAGTATATTGAATATCAAGGTTCTGATAACAAAACAAGCAATGGTCAATCATCAAATATATCAAAACGTGTCATAACACATACGGCTTCAATACCAGCTTGAGCGGCACTCTGGGTGTTGACACCTCCGTCAACACTCTGGACGGTAAAGGTGGTTGCCGAGGACATGTCAGGTCTCAAGTTGGCCAAGAAAGTTCTCAGATCAGCATTCTAATGATAAATGATGTCATTTTAGGTTGACAATAGAAAAAAGTTTGACATACCTGGGCGAACTGGTCGATGAAGCCGGAGACACCGAGTTTGTTGCTAGATTGGGTTGCACGAGTGGTCGGAATGCCATAAAGGGCTTCCAAACAAGCAGGAGTTACGACGGAATTACAAGAGGAGGGTGCACCAAGGGCCCTTTCGGTAACATTAGCAGTTCCGGGGACAGGAACCGACATAACGGGGCGCTTGACGAGTGGCCTAACGAAAGCAGTTGTTGGGTGTACAAGCTCTACATGTTGGAGCAGATCTTGAGGGACCGAATATTGAAGGGTACGGACGAAGCGTTCTCCACTCTCGATGTGAACAAACTCTTCAAATGACGCGTCGAAAAGCTCGTCAGCCTTGGAAGCTGGCACACTGATGGAAATCCAGTCGCCGAAGGGACCAGATGTCTCAAAGTCAGTGACGCCACTCTCTTGGAGCCATTGGGAGACTGCGTTGACAGTGTCCTCGGTAGGTGCCGCAAAGCTCTTGACCTAAACGATCAATGTTATCAGTTGCAAGTCGTACGAATGATTAAAATGGTGGAATCATACTTCATCGAAACTCAAGTGTTGGCCGTACAATGCACTGCTGGGTGTGGAGACATCGAAAAGAGACTTCTCGAGACCTGCCATATCCTTCTGAGTGAGGGCAATACGAAGGTCGAGTTTAGTGTCCGGGGTAGGCTTGCCACCGCTGGCAAAGGTAATTGGGAGCGTCCGCTGCTCCGCAATCGCCATAGCGCGACGAGTGGGCGAGCCTGAAACGAAAGCCGCGGAGGCGAGGACGGCGAGGGATAGGATGTGCACCATGATTCCAGACAGCAAATGTGAGCCGACTTGAGGTGATGATTTTTGGAAGATGATTCACAGACTCTTATAGCCAGTGGATCCATCGTCGTGGGGATACGATGATGCAAAGTAACATTTGGATCACCAGGGCATATCGTCGCAACACAAGGTCAGTGAGAGGGAGATAAGGAAAAGAATAGAAAGTAGCATGCGAGCAAAAACAGAGATGTATCGACGGATCAAGCGACCACAAATATCCAACTTCTCGAGATCGAGAAACTAGATTGCGATCGTCAAAAGCCAAACCCAAGCCTCGTGTGCGGAGAAAGCGCTGGAAGGTCGAGAGTAAACCAAGGTTGTGCAGCTGTGCAGGCCATCCAGTTTGTCACAAGTACCGCGCTCTATCTCGTCATTCCAGACGTCTGTAAGCTGGAGCATGGTGATGGGAAAATTCGAGCAAAGCAAATCTTTCCGGTCCCTCTCACGGTTATGAGAATCCTCGAGAAGAATGACCTTGCACACGATACGACACTATTCACGAGAACAGCTACTACCGGTTTCGGGAGTCTTCGTATGATCAAAGGTTTATATATGCTCCGTACCGGAAAACACTATCAACGATCTCAATTAGAGAAATTGGTTGGTAAGATCTCTGTTCCCGTTGAGAAAAAAAGGTTAGAAACAGTCTACTACTGCACATGAACGTATGACTTACAGATAATATACAGGACGGGATCACGAGAAGTAATGCCGGCCAGAAATTGTTTGTCGAGATGCCAGTTTTGGGGACTCCGCCACTGGAGAGGGCGAATGGACAAACGGGAAGACCCTATCTCCATACAGATCACATTCTGGCGTACTAGCGCGTTTCAATATAATGGGCTGCTATCAGCAAGGATGATAGAAGCACTTACAGTCTTGTGACGGATCCTATTCATGCCTATTCAGCACCTCTAAAAAAGCATAAAGGGTCGCGATACTATTTTGCTGATAATAGTTGTTCTGGGCGGCATTGTCTGCATGTCGGCACCGTCAAGCATGGTTGCAGAAACGCATGGCAACTCGATATTCTGAAAGACAAAGATCTTTAGATATACCATCCAATCTATTGCAATGACAAATCATGAGAACGTTCCATATGAGCATAGAGTGAATCGCAAGGTACTTGCTTCGAAGTGTTATGCAGGACAGTGCGGTAAGGCACAAATGTTGATCGACGTGCTTTGTTTGCTTGAGTGGGAGAAGCCAAATTCTGGCATCGCCACCAACTCTGAATCGGACGACATACTACCTCGTTACCCCTGCCAATGCAGCCAAGAGGCGCCCTCGAGCTCATTTGAATGGCCCTACCGGGAAGATCTCTGACTCAGATAACGATGCAAAAACTAACCGTCTCAGTGTCGTTCATGTCTTGGCGATGAGGCAGGATTAAGCTCAACATTTCATTGGACTCGATGCTCCAGCAGCGGTACCGGCTCTGTAGATAAACAAAGGGTCGAGGTACGAGACACACTATTCGGTAGTTGGTTGGCGCTAAAGCTTCAGGGGCAACTTGAACACTGCAAACAATTTTACGTTCGAATTCCATACTTCTGAAACCGAGTTAGCGACAGCAAGCACGTCTTTTCATTCTGATACCACGAATCATCGTAGACAAGAGTATCTAAGCACAGCTCCTTTACTTCACCTACAGAATCCTCGGTTAATATTCTCGTTAGCCCGTGTTCTCTTCCTTCGACCAGAGGAAACAGTCCGCTGTTCTTTCCGAGGCTCATAATATCGTTCTGTGGTAACATCATTGTCAATCCCGGTCCCGGTCCGTTCAGCTGTTCTTCGGACTTCTTCAGTATCACTTCTTTCGTCAACTTGGAGCCAGCTCTTCTTCAAGGATCAACAGTGAGTACTTTTCGCACCGATGCCAAGCCAGGCTAAGCTTTGCCTCAACTTGAGCAACTGCATACCTTTCTATTTCTACCTATAGGCCCCGGTACGGTGGGGGTAGGGTGGTAGGCCATGGCCAACCTTTCCAGTTCTATATTCCGTATTCTGCATTTCGATTCTCGGGATGCCTGCCGCACCCATGTGCTCAAGTAGGTCTTCCGAGTCTCATTAAAGTTTGTGTCTATATTATCCTATATCATCATGGTGTCTATACGAGGTACCTTTTGACCTTACTCGCATTCTCGGGATCTTGTAAGAAACGAATTCGCAAATACGACTCCGGGTACCTAATATACCCCAGTCTCCGATACAATGAACCATGCTGCTACAGCGCCAAACTAGAAACTCCTGATTGACGAAATCCGAGAATGATCCAACAATCGACCGGTTGCGCAGCAGTGCAGTACGACTGGATAGGGTATTGGGAGGACTATTTTTAACTGAGAACTGGTATTGTAGGTTTGGCAGATGCAATTAGAAAAGCAGGCAAGTGAGGACATGCACGTTTGTGATGAGGTACAGTGGCGATTATAACGAAAATGTAACTGTCAAAGCGGCAAAAGGTAGGGGTGGAACCCCGACGACGTACGACATACGACATACGTATGTTTGCATGTCGTCAGTGCGACTCATCTGAGGCTCAGAGTCACAGGCTTGACGTACTTTCCAGAAGTAATGAATGATATCAGATAAAGAATGGAAAGAAAAGATGACTTCGAGAAGAGCTGCATGGAAGAATGATATATCAACATCAATATATCATTAACAATTGTAGCTTCTATCTTACCTCGAGGGTCATTACATCGCAGAAAGCATCTTTGGTTAATGGATCGGTGCGACGTGACGCTGGTATCGGACGATCCGAGTCTGACTTTTCTGCACTGACGCTGGTCAGGTGTCCTTACTCTATGGAAAGGCGTCCCACTCATACAACGTACGTTGATGAAGACGGCCTCAATAGAACCGGCCCTTCTCATGCTGCGAAGACCGCAACCGATACCACCGACTGAAAAAATGTAAAGGGTAATTGAAAAGACTATGGATACAATTATGGGTTGTAGCTCTAACGTTACATCTTGCGTATACATCTATCAAAAGTCCCATACAGCGGTCGTGCGCGTGAATAAAGCAATGTGAATCTTGCTCTAGGTTAGGTTGCGTTCATGATCATCAGTCCATGCAAGTAGGTGAGCAGGTTGTAGGTGGGATTAGACTAATCAATAGCCATAACCACCGTAAGAGCCTTCCGTGTCTGGGGTGGATGTAGCAGATACGGCAATATCTGTACCGGAGACAGACGTAGATGTGGATGCGAAAGCAGCAACACCGCTCTCCGAACTATTAGCCTGGGTTGCAGTTGCGGCAGGCGCAGTACCAGTTTCACCTGCAGCGGAAACAGCGGCTGCAGTCAGATGAATTACAGAACGAGAAGCAGTTTCCGATGAAATGGTAGTTTCCGAATTGCCAGAAACAGAAGCGGTAGCTTGTGCCCCAGAAATGATAGTGGTCACAGCACCACGAGTGAGGCTATCGAAGAAACTAGAAGCTTCTTCGGGAGAGAGGGTGTGTGTTTCAGCAAAAACAGTGACAGTGGCCGTGGCAGTCGCAGTGACGGTGGTTACACCGGAGTCGGAATCAGCGGAGGATGATTGCTGGGTGCCATTATCGTTATTCGAATCATTGTCTTTGCCATTGTCGTTATCGCTGTCGTCGGAGTTGACGCCGGTATTGTTTCCAGATTGAGTGTCGTTGGATGCGACGGCAATGCCACCTGTCGCACCAGTTGCGGAGATGAGGGAGAGCGCACTACGTTCGCTGGTACAGGAAATGTTCTAAAGACGCGTCAAAAATGATTACGAGAGAAAAAAATTCGACAAACGTACGATAACCCCCTCTTTCTTCACCGAAGGCAAGGCAAAACACTGCTGAGTTCCTGGACACGAACTAGTTTGCCATTTGTCATCTACGCATTCTGCGAGGTCTCCTGAGATGCACGCGCGGTCACCAGCTGTTGTTGAACGATGTTTCAATAAAAGAGATGATAAAAGTGACCAATAGTGAACGTACTACTGCAAGCGTCATCAACGGTGAGATTTTGGAAAGCGGCATTAAGTTGTTGGGCTTGTTGACCATTTGCAAGCAAATCTTGGGTGCTTAGGTTCTCTGTTGGCCTAGCGTGTACATGCACCAGAAGAGAAAGACCAAGGATAGCAAAACGTGCGGTTGAAATCATGTCGAGCGTAAGGTTTGGAAATCCGTGTCAAGTAAAAGAAAAGATCGTGAAGAGTCCTAAGCTCCTGGCTCGAGGAAGATGTTCAAGGCACTGAGAGTAAGAAAGGGCTTGAAGGGCATCCTAGAGACGGACTCGTTTGAATATAAGGACACTGGAGAACAATAACAGTTTTTTTGTTCATTGTGTCGTTAATGGAAGGTATCCGTTCCCACGGTAAATTTTGCCGGCACCGGCAACCCAAGTTCAGATTTTGCCTTCTTCCGCTCTCTGTTTCTCTATCTCACCGTTTTCCCCCTAAATTGGGTTAACCGTAATCGAAACATCGATGCGCCACAGTCCTGGTGTATCTCAATGCGAAAAAAGTCGTGCCTGGAGTTTCTGAACCTATTACGGTGGTCATGGAGAAGAATGGGGAAGTTGGCCATGTATCATGCCTAAAGGGCGACAGCCTTTCCTGGTGAAGATATCAGTCCGTGCAATTTGGTGCGCACATGTTTTGACTCTGGACTTTGATTCACTGCTATCTCCTGAAATCCCGAGTGTCCACTACCATCTTGCTTGGTACGTCAGACTAAGAATGAATTCAAGCGTAGCTCTCGAAGGGCTTGGATCCTCCTCTACTATATTCCTATTCCGATTGTCATTTTAAACCTGATTGCATTCTCAATGGGTCCCCAATGCCGACCATCCTATCCCAATCCAGTTCTCGTTCTGAGAAATTGAGTTTCTCAGGATGCAAGCACAGATTATCAAGGACAAAACTTTGATGAGTCTACGAACAGGTCCGTAGCGTTAAAAACACGTGAGTTACGTCTAGTCTCATGCACTGTATCATTTACGAAATCCTACCTCTACATGCCACTACACCAGCAGTATGTAGAGTTTCAGAAACTTCTGTCACGGGGGTACTGGTAGAACATCTGTCGACGCATTTCTTGCTGTCAATGAACCATCCTTCTTAAGATCAAGCTTCAAAGTTTTCAATTATGCCCTGGACAAATATCCTGGCGTTCTTATTCGTGGATTACTGCATTGCTTGAATCGTAATAGTACGACAGGAATTCCTCGGACTCCTCCATTTCCCACGACCAGTAGTCAAAGCCACGACACGGCTAGAAGAGACACATGAATGCTAGTAGAGCATAGCTGGCTAGCCTATATCGCAAGGTTTTGTATAGCTATACGGCCGTATGGGAAGCGGGAGAGGGAATGATCATCATACACCGGTTCCTTCTATCATCTGAGAATAGTGAGTCGATAAAGAAAGTAGCTCGGGAAGATGATGCATTAGTGACAGAACAAGACCAATGGCCCAACGGAATCATTAAAAAGGTTTAATCAACTTCTGCTTCATCCGAGTTCGTCTCGAGCATACTGATTCTTTCACCATCAGGACCGATATGGTATCAACAATGTCTAGTTCCAGGTAATTCTGTGATATCTCAAGACTCAGAATAGTATCTCGCTGTGTCCGGAATTCACTGATCCTGTAAGTATTGGCTCGTCCTTACTCCAATCGCTTAGGCGGTCGGGACTAAACCCATTTGGTAAGTGATGCCCGGCCGCATCGTTTTGGAATCGTCGTAATGGGGGCATACCAGCCCCATTCCAGCAACTGGCCTTTAATATTTATTGACGACCTACTTCTCTATCACTCATTTTTCATCTATCGTCATGACTTCTCTGTCTTCGACACAGATTCTTGCTGCTGTGCTGCTCGTTTGGCTCTTCAAAACGGTAATTCAAAGATTCACTGCGATCGCGAAGACAGCCCGTGACATTCGTTCCTGTCCTGGCGCCGGGGTTTTGTTATATAATCCTTTTGGTGGTCTCTCGTTGGCAGTGGATAGATGGTCGCCCATCAAATGGCGCTTTCATGATTATCATGCGATATTCGACCGTGAGTGTAATGTAATTTTATGGAATCGTCGTAATTACTTTCATGCCAGTGTACAAACACTATGGAAGCACGATCCTCAGTTCATTCATCATTTGGGATGGTAAACCGCATTACTGGCTAGGTGACGCCGATGCCATCAAAACGGTGTGCGATGCGAAGTCAGTGTTTCAAAAGGATCTCGATGTGGTATGAACATCATGATTCATGTTGTGAATTTGCTATTAACACTGGTGCTAGTATGAAGGCGTTCTTAACTTGTGGGGAACTAATATTGTTACAACAGAAGGTGCAGAGTGGAAAATGCACCGCTCCATAGTTAAAACAGCATTCAATGAGGTATGAATGTGGCATATCTAATGGTAAAGCGGTAACTGACATGGACCTCGATAGGCCAACAATGCGCTAGTGTGGCAAGAGACAACTCGTCTCGCTAGGAATTGGATGAGTGATATAGAAAACAATAGGAAAGACGGCCATGTCGATCTCTCAGAGGACCTGCTGCTCGTGAGTAGACTCCTCGTCCGTTTTCTCGATATACACAGAGTAATATGGTCAGATCATGATGCAAATCATCCAAGCCGCCGGGTTTGGACGTCATCCTAACTGGGAAGAAACAATCCGTAGCAAGGATAAGCTAGAGCTGCTACCCTTTGAGGAAGCCCTGTCTACATCTACTTCTCACCTCATTCCAAGGTCTATCACTCCCAACTGGCTGATTGACATTGCGGAGAAGGTTCAGATTCCTAAAATTAGCTCTAAGTTGACTATGATTCGCAAAGGATTTAATGATATCGAATTCCATATGTTGGACCTTGTTGCCCTTGCTCGTACCTGGATGGAATCCACACACAAAGACGGCATTCCAGATGCAGCATTACTCAGGAACCTCGTTGAGGCTAATAGTGCAGAAGAGGGCACGAAACGGCTCAATGACGGTGAGCTACTCTCAAATGCCTTTGTGAGTCCTTGCTTTCACCTTGCAGATTTCAAAAAGAATTCTCACAGATTATTCAGATGTTCTTGGTCGCAGGCCATGGTATGTCCAGAGAACACACTCCATCAATGTACATACTGATCTTTGCTGACAGAAACTACTACCCACGCACTCTCATTCACGATAGCCTTCATGGCGATCTATCCAGACGTCCAGCATAAGGTCTTGGAAGAGGTTTCTAGCTTGACTAACGGTGATCTGTCTACCCCTCTCGTGAGTATCCTGGTCAGTACAACGTGCACGCTAAATTCCACTTTGATATAGTCATACAAGGAACACATGTCAAAACTTGTACAATACTTTCTTCTTATTCCATTCTCAGTTACTGACTCAAACCAAGGTCTACACAACAGCCGTATTCTACGAATCGAACAGGCTTTGCACGATTACTCCTCGGCTTGGTCGGGTTGCGGTCACAGATACCACCCTTCAAGCTCGTCGCTTCAAAGTTGGACCAGATGGAAGTGCTCAAGACATTGAAGAGTTCCCCGTCCACATCAGAAGAGGTGATCAAATTCTTTTGGACCTTGCTGCAGTGCATATGAATCGTGAGTGTCATAGCATTTATCACGGTTGCAGCGGCTAAATAGTTTTGTAGCTATATACTGGGGGAAAGACGTGCACGAGTTCAGGCCAGAACGTTTCATCGACACAGATACATATCGATGGCCACGGGATGCCTGTGAGTACCTGCTCACTACCTCAATCGAGATTGAACTAACAAAACATCTCCAGTCCTAGCATTCTCTACCGGCCACCGTAGCTGTATTGGGCAGAAGTTCGGCACTACAGAGTCCCTGTGCCTCATTGCCAATCTGATTCGAAAGTTTGAGATCCTACCTCCTCCCGATCTGCAGAACAAGCCATTCTCTGAACAGAAGAGTATAGTGGATTGGAAAACGTGGTTGACTACAACCCCGTGCAATGCAAGGGTCTCCCTTCGTCATCGTGTTTAAGTGTCCCGGTGAATAGTTTCACAATAACGCTGGACAACATAGTAATAATATACAATTGAATTCGTAGACTATCACTAAAATAAGTATACTCGCTGGCTGGAGCCGAGAAAAATTTGGTCCTCGTGCCTGTGTACATATATATTTCGCCTTCGAGTTTGGCAGGCGGAATGCATGAAGCTTCATTAATATTAATATAAGCTTCATTTCTCCGGAACGAGCAGCTGTGACCGTATGTCTTCTGGGTCGCTTTTCTGCCTCGCGCACCGAGACTTCATCAAAAGGTGCAAGCTGCAAGTCGGCAAGTGTTTTTTCTTCCAACTTTGGACCCTGAAAAAAGGACAGGTGATAGTGGTATCAAGCCTAGTTTCTTGTCTTCGACAGCTGTCATCGAAGACTGCTAGCTATCGATTCATTGAGTTTCTTACCCATTTTACGTCAATTTATTCGTTCCCATTATTATAAGACACTATTCCTTTCCAACTTTTTGCTCAACCACCATGTCACCTGGTTTTCCTTTACCGACTCTCGACCGTCTCAATGTTCGAATTCCCGCTAATATTGATGTGAAGGACATTGTCGCACCGTGGTTTCAATCCTTTGCGTCTGCTTGTTCTGCAGCCAACGTAGAAGCTGTCATCGATCTTTTCTACCCCGAATCCTACTGGCGCGATACTCTTCCCCTCACTTGGGACTTTCGCACCTTTTCCGGGATTGCGGACATCAAAACGTTCCTTGATGCGCGACTCAAGTTATCCCAGCTCAACACGTTCAAACTTAAAAAAGAATCCATCGTCTTCCAACAACTCTTTCCTGACCTGGCGTGGATCCATTTCGAATATACGTTCCAAGTCGGGGACGTCGGTCTCGCATCTGCCATCGGACGTCTTCTTCCTACATCCAATGGTGAATGGAAAGCTTTCATGATGTACACCAATCTTGAGGACCTCAAGCATTTTCCCGAAAAAACCGGGCATAACCGTGATCGAGAATCGATGCGCCACGGTCTTTGGGCATCTCAACGCGAAAAAGAAGTAGCGTTTGAAGATTCTGAACCTGTTGCGGTGATTGTAGGCGGTGGGCAGAGTGGGTTGGACATTGCCGCGAGGTTGAAGATGCTCGGTATCAGCCATTTGGTCGTGGAGAAGAACGAGAGAATCGGGGATAGTTGGAGGAATCGATATAAAGCTCTTTGTTTGCATGATCCTGTTTGTGAGTTGAGTTGATCACTTGCTTTTAATTATTACTGAATGGTTAGACAGGGTACGATCATATGCCTTACTTACCGTGAACTTGATTTCTCTATCACCTGCCTTCTATCGCCGCTGACCCTAACTGGCAGGTTCCCGCCCAGTTGGCCCGAATACTCTCCGGCAGAAAAGGTAATCACTGACGCCCGCGTATTCGTTTCACTCGCTCATCTGTTTCTTTCAGCTAGCTGGCTGGCTCGAAAGCTACGCTCAGAATCTCGAATTGAACTATTGGACTCGAGCAACTGTACAAAAAGCTGAGCTCGACGAGACCACGAAACACTGGGCCGTTACTATTAGTATCGCCAACCCGGACGGTACAACGGCGGACAGAATATTCAAGAACATTAGACACGTCATATTCGCTACTGGATTTGGGAGTGGGGATGTGCAATTGCCGAATGTGAGGGATATGGTGAGTTCAGGTTTCTTTCGCCCTGTTTTTGTTAGCATCGAATTGGTTTGGATGTACGTGGACTTCTAGGACAAATTCAAGGGAAAGGTCCTACATTCGACGCAGTACAAACTAGCGTCCGAATTTGCTGGAAAGAGAGTGTTCGTAATTGGAGCTTGTACTTCGGGTATGTATATACTCGGCCCCTCCACTCTCGCTTTCAAACTTACCTGCGCATACTCGTAGCGCACGATATTGCTGCCGATTGTTATCTCAATGGTGTTGGTACGTTCGACCTCTCGATGTCTGTCTTTTAACTCTGTGTCTAACCAAGTTCCGATAGATGTAACAATGTATCAACGAAGTTCGACATACATCATGTCAACCAAGAATGGATGGGATGTGTTGATGGGAGGTACGCCGCCTCCTTTTTCATTCGTTCTATCTTCCACTCAGGATACTAACGTCCGGATAATTTCATAGGTGTTTACTCGGAAGACGGCCTTCCCACTGACGCGGCCGATAGAATGTACGCGTCCATGCCGAATAACTTTATGAGAAATGGGATGTATCAGAGGCAGACAGCGATTATTGCCGAACTGGACAAGTAAAGTTATTGTTCATTATCAAGTGTATCTGGTGGGCTGAACTTTCGCGCGTTTTGACAGGCCACTCCTTGAAGGCCTCAAAAAGAAAGGTTTCAGAACCAACCTGGGCATCGAAGATACAGGATTCGCGTTGTTGGCATGGTCGAAACCCGGAGGGTATTATCTTGGTGAGTATGAACTCAAACTTTCAAGATCTCGACTAAAATTTGTGAAGACGTTGGCGCGAGCCAAATGGTCATCGACGGCAAGATCAAACTCAAGAACGATAGTTCAATCTCGGCCTTTACTGACAAGGGGCTCAGGTTTGAGGATGGGAGTGAGATCGAGGCTGACGTTGTGATTTTTGCTACTGGGTGCGTTTTGTGTCTTTTCTAATTCTACTTGTTGATACCTTCGATTATCAGCCTCGGCGACAACCGACACATCATCCGTAAAATATGTGGCGAAGACATTGGAAAGAGATGTACACCTATTTGGGGAATGGATTCCGACGGAGAGATTATGGGGACTTGGAGGTATTTGGGTGTTCCTGGGCTGTGGTATGGAATGGGTACGTTCGATTCGTCTGTGAAGTTTTGTAGGCACGCAGTATTGATAACCTTGGAAGGTAATTTGGCACTATGTAGATTTTATTCAAAGCATATGGCTATGCGTACGTCGTTTCCTTCCTGGTTTATTTTCTTTGTAAAGCGGACTGCTTATCCATGGAATGTAGAAATCAAAGCGATGGAGGAAGGAGTGTTTGGCGAACGTTATTCGATTCCAGCGCCGAGTCAATAGGAAGATATGTATCAGTATGTACTAAGTATTACGTGGTATCAAATAAAAGGGGATATCGTATCTTGGGCATAGCTTTTCTCACGGGTTGGTTTTCTTTCGTCAATTGAACGTTGAGCAGTCCGACGTCGTTTGCAGAAATGCTTCTACATGGTTTCTTTTATACCAGCTATGCATGTCAATCTCTAGTGCTGCTCGCAAGAGTCTGAGAAGTTGTATGTAATGGTTTCCTTGGTTTTTGAATGATGCGAGGTACTTATCTTCATACCTCGCTGTTTATGTTCAGATCTTCTGCAAGCACGCAGCTTATTTTCAATGCTTTCTTCGGCCCATTCTTCTTCTCCACGACGAATTGACATATCTTGATTACTCTTGTCACTGCGCACAAGGCCCGAAGACGTGTTTTTAAAGGTCCAGCCAAGTTTCTCTATCATCAGATACAGAACTCTAATCCAAGCAAGATGGCCATATCCCTTCCCACTGTCGGAATCCTCTGCGCCCTCTTCGTATTTGTACATTTCGTCTCCAAGTCTAGACGCAGGTCGCTCAAGTTTATTCGAGGACCGCCCTCGTCATCTTGGCTATTTGGTATGTCCTATTATTAGCTTGCTTTCACTCAAGAACCAATGCTCTTTCCAAGGCAATCAATATGACCTCCTTCACCAATTTCAAGTTGGAAAGCACGAGGACCCGTGGTTCAAAGAGTATGGGACGGTTTTTAAATCTCATGGATCTTTCGGGGTGAGTCTTCCGCAACGAGTCATAGGTCTCGTACATCTCTGATGCAACTGGGTTTTTATTAGGAAGAGCTTCTCAATATTGCAGACCCAAGAGCCCTTCAGCATATCCTTCACGCATCGAGTTATCACTATCCCAAGTCAGAGGACATTCGCAAAGCGACGCGAAGGATTTTTGGGAGAGCTATCGTTTGGGCTGAAGGTACGCTTTACGGCATATCTTTGTATCTTTTTTCGGCAATAACGATGCGGATTATACAGGAAGTACTCATTCGCGACATCGCAAAGCTCTCAATCCCGCATTTTCCGCTTCTCAGCTTAGGACATTCCTCTCGCTTTTCCAGAGATCCACTCAACGTGTACGACCACTTTTCTAATATGCACTGTGACTGTCGTTGACATTATCCTATTAGCTTTGCGACAAGTGGCAAAGCGAATACTTTTCCTCAAGCCCTCAAGGAGAACAGACGATCAACATGGCGGTTTGGCTCCCTCGCCTAACTTTGGACGTCATCGGAGAGTCTGCCTTTGACTTCAAGTTCAATGCTTTGGATAGCGAAGATAACGTTCTCGCTTCGATCTTGAGACATTTATTCGACGACACTACGGGTGGGACAAAACGTTCATTGTTTTTCAATGCGTTGAGGAGTAAGCTTCCTTGGGACCCGACATTTCACAATCCCGTAAACCCTATCCTACTCTTTTGTTGGGACAAATGCTGATCTTTCCTGTTCGCGTAGTTCAACCCAGACACACCGGTCCTCATAACTAAGCAGGATAGAAGGTTCAATTCGTGGTTAGAAGCGTCCAAGAATGCAGGGAGAGACATACTCAAGCAGAAGTCGGAGTCGGGTAATAGCGGGGTTGAGGAAGGCAGTAAGGACATTTTGAGCGTTCTCGGTATGTATTCTGCCTTTGCTTTCTTGAACTTTTCAACTGATTCGCTATAGTCCGCTCTAATAAACTCTCTGAACCCGGTAAAGGTCTCGATGACGAAGAAGTCCTGTCACAAATAGCGACCATCATCCTTGCCGGACATGAAACAACGGCATCGTCTATGATCTGGATTCTCTACGAACTTGCCAGGCATCCAGATGACCAAGCACACGTTAGGGAAGAACTAGAGGAGGCTAGGAAGAGGAAAAGGGAGTCTGGAGAAGAAGCGTTCAGCGCTAATGATTATGATTCGATGCCGTTCTTTAATGCGGTCATTAAGGTAAGATGTTTATTTTACGCCGTGCTAGGAACAGAATACTCAATGTGCCGGTCATCCAACAAAAGGAGGGTCTCCGTTTATATCCCATTGTCATCAGTCTGTTCCGTTGCCCAGACAAAGACGATGTTCTTCCCCTCGCAGAACCGATTATTTCCGCTTCCGGAGAGAAGCTCAACGAGGTTCCAGTGAGTAAAGGCCAGAGAATTGTGGTGAACATTCCCAACTACAATAGGTGACTATTCCGATCCCCTATTCCGAAGTTAACTGACTGTAGGTACAGGCTTAAGTCGGTTTGGGGCCCTGATGCCGATATCTGGAATCCGAGCAGGTTTTCAGATATCAAGCCGTCCACAACGTTGGGCGTTTATGCCAACCTAATGAACTTTAGTAAGTTTACCCCGTTCCCTTCAATGTATGAGTTGTCCCTGAATCTTCCTCGTTTCAGGTGCTGGAATTCGAGGATGTATTGGTTGGCGGTTTGCGTAAGTTGGCTATATTCTGGTCCATCTAGACACGTCTGACCAAGACTTTCCGCACCTACCAGTCTTTTGGAAATGCAAGCTCTCCTCGCCGGTCTTCTTTCTACCTACGAGTTCTCTATTGACCCCAAGCTTGACGTGTACAGAGCACAGATTGGGACTATGGTTCCGGTGATAAGAGGCCAAGAGGAGAAAAGGATGCAGATGCCGTTAAAGGTCAAATTGATTTCTAGAGTTTGAGCATTATTGATTTGGACAATTGATTATTATTTTGAGATGTATCTGCAATCGTTCGATTAATACATGAGACATAGGTAACTCATAGCTTGAGTGAACCGTTGGCTGCTCACCGGTACACCATCCACCAGCTTAACGTTTGATGGATAGTGGTGAATACGTCTGGATTGTCATTCCGTCTGTTTATTTGTGGTGTCCTCCCGGCAACTTCCGAGTCCTCTTTGCTGCGACCACCGCGACCACTCTTCGCATTCGCTTGCGAACAGTTGTAGTGTGTCGCTGAAGGTTGCCAATTCTGCGATATATCAGCAGGTATCATTTTACTTCGTACAACTTCCTAGTCATGATCCAAGCTTTATCTGGTTAGCTAGAAAATCCGCTAGGTCTAATATCATTCGCTCTTGTCTTCTTCCACATCATTACTGACCTGCCTGCTGTCAGGAATAACTCTATCTATCTATCTATCTATTCACCGTGTTCTTGAGAACAGGCATACGTGAGAGGTGCGTTTCGATGAAATGTAGGATAATGCTAAATCGAAGCGTCGGATTTCGAATAAGAAGCCTCATTTACGCGACATGCTCTGGAGGTCAGTTTATTTTCGGCGCAAACTGTGTCATCACAGACGGTGTAATATGGCCCATGAAGACTCCAAGCCAAGTTGACTTGTTACCCAAACGAAACCGAGAACTGCGAATTCCCACTGTTGGGAATCAACACACTTTTTACTGCGCACGCTACGAAATCTATGGTCGCACAATTTTGAATAGAAACCAGTCTCACTGGATAGTCTTTGAGCTTGTTTCTTGTGGCCATGCTCCGATTACTAGGTCGGAATTTGGAAGGATTGTTCCTCGGACTTTGCCTAGGTATCAAGGATTATGTTCCCAATCCAGGTACCCAAGAATCAAGTCATGAACTTGTGATGATAATTTTTGCTTGATGGTTCAATCACCATACAATAGCGTGTAGGTTGCTACTACTTATTCCACGTCAACGGACAGATCACGATGGACCGTGGACATGAAATTCTGATAGCAGGGTATTCGTGCCGCAAAAGATTACCGTCGGCAGAACACACGGGGAATGATATCGACAGATTAAACCCTATTGATTCTCCAGAGATTTGTCTTCGAATATAGTGTCTATGGCCCCCGCTTCGGACCCAGACAACGTATCCCAGATGACAATATCCAGGTAGACCGCTGCTTTAAAAATCATTCTAACTGCCTATGTCTCTCAGTTTCCTATACCTCGAAGAACAACCCACAAGCTGACTCAATGAACTGGCAGCTTGAGCACCGAGCTCAAACTCTGTCTTCAGCCCAAGGCATGATGACCATTGGCCTTCTCTTTTTCACCTCTTTACTTGTGCACTATACGTACAAATCTCGACAGAGGTCTCTCAAATTCATTCGTGGCCCGCCTTCGCCGTCATGGCTCGTCGGTATGTATTTTTTCCCAGGTTGTCGTTCTCAACTGATGCCGTCATTATCTGGGTTACTCACTTCCAATCGGTAAATTTAACCAACGTTTAAAGGCAACGAATACGACCTCGTCCACCAACTTGAAGCTAACAAACTTCAAGATCCCTGGGTCAATGAGTATGGGGCAGTATTTAGGTACTCTGGCTGTTTTGGGGTGAGTTTCAACACGTTTTAACCGTTGCGACATCAACTCAAGATTGGATGCATGCAGGAGGACATTCTTCATGTTGCGGATCCCAAGGCTCTTCAGCATATTTTACACGCCTCGAGTTACCATTACCCCAAGGCTAATGATACGAGAAATGATTTTAGACGACTTTTTGGGAAGGGTATTGTTTGGGCTGAAGGTATGCTTCGCAACAATGTGCGGTTTCTTGTATCAAATGTCCCCATCTGTCAATTTCAAGGAAACATGCACCAACGTCACCGCAAGGCTCTCAACCCGGCATTCTCGGCTTCTCAACTCAAGACGTTCCTTTCTATTTTCCAGAGGTCGACTCAAAGGGTGATTTTCACTTTATGTCTGGATTCCTTCTAGAATTTATGTCCAACATTTTCAGCTCGTAGCCAAATGGCAAAACCAGTATTCTCTTTTGGATCGGAATAAGCAGGAAGGCCAAACAGTCGACATGAGCAAGTGGATCTCAAGACTTACGCTGGATGTTATTGGCGAAACTTCATTCGATTATGATTTTCAAGCTCTAGAAGATAGCGACAATCGCCTCTCAGCAGCCTTGAAGATGATCTTGTACGTGTTTCCTTATTCACAACTCCAAGTACTGGTTCGATGCATCTCTTTCACTAGCTCAGATAGTATTCAGAGATCGAAGTTTAGCCTACTGGTTCGTGCCTTCCGCCGCAATCTCATTGTTGATCCCGCTTTTTATAACCCGGTGAGTGCGCTAGAAAGTGCTGCGTTGCTCATCTCCTGACACAAGCGATACAGTTTAATCCGGACGAGCCTATTGTCTTGACGAAAGAAGACAAGGTACAGGATGACTGGCTGAAAGCTTCCAAGGAAGCTGCTCAGGACATTCTTCGTAAAAAGGCTGCATCCGGTCATCAGGGAGTTGAAGAGGGCAGTAAGGATATTCTCAGTATCTTGGTCCGTTCCAACAACCTTGAAGATCCAAAGAAACGACTCGATGACGAGGAAGTGTTGGCACAAATGTCTACGATGATTCTCGCTGGCCACGAAACAACTGGCCACACGGTAGTATGGCTTTTGTACGCATTATCCCAACACCCGGAACAGCAGCAAAGGATTCTAGAGGAGATCCAGGAAGTTAGGAAGAGAAAAGTAGATGCCGGAGAGGATAAGCAATTTACACCGCACGATTATGATTCGATGCCGTTTTTCAATGCTGTTATCAAGGTAGGACTGTTTCCACGCAGTTTTTGGTATTTACTGAGATACGTTGATTTGATATTAGGAGGTCCTCCGTTTCTATCCCATCGCTCTCGCACTCTTCCGCTTTTCAGACAGAGACGATGTTATTCCGCTTTCTGAACCTATCGTATCTACTTCGGGTGACAGATTGACGGAGATACCGGTCAAGAAGGGTCAGCGTATTCATATCAATATTTACACTTACAATCGGTCAGTTGATTCTGATTATCTAGCGACTGCATTCGTGCTAAAAGCTTGACGTCGTGCAGTTTGAAGTCTGTCTGGGGTGAAGATGCCGACATGTGGAATCCAGAAAGATTTTTGGATGGAAAGAAAGGTGGTGCACTTGGAGTCTTTGCTAACTTGATGACTTTCAGTACGCTAGTACCTAAGCTGCCCTTGTGGATTTGTAACCTGATTCTTTTGTCCTCCAGGCGCTGGTGTGAGAGGATGCATCGGATGGCGTTTCGCGTAAGTACTGTCATAACTGTGCTCTTGGTAATCTTGATACTGATTCTTTTTAAATTAACAATAACAGACTACTAGAACTTCAAGCCATCTTGGAAGGTCTCATTTGCGCTTTCGAGTTCTCCTTCGACCCGGCGATCAAAATCTTGAAGGCTCAGGCTGGCCCGATGGCTCCGATGGTTGTAGGGAGAGAGAAGGAAGGTTTGCAGATGCCACTGACCGTAAAGCCGAGAATCCTAACTGGGGTCTGAAACTGAATACTCTATGCCAATCCCCATATTCGTGCCTAAAATGGACCCGTTTCACATGCAGTAACTGATATACATCAGTGCTATATGATTTCCCTTCTTTTTTCTAAAGTCAAATGCCGTGTCGCTATTGATTGTTTCAAGTTTCCGACTCTGCTGTTCCATACGTTCCTTTCATACTATCTTTGCTCTATCTCCGAACCTGCCGCTCCTTATTTCTTCTCTGTTGTCTGTTCGTCTTATCGCTCACCAAAATTTGAAGTCTTTTGTTCTCATTTTAGTCTCCCTCTATTGCGCAAGGATTTGCAACGTTACACGAAAATAGTATGAATCGATATCATTCAATTAGCTTGACTTATGAGTATGGCTAGCGAGCGCTAGTGAGCTAGGACGAGTCAATAGAATAGGAATTACGTCAGATAATTTACGGTATTAAACTACAGCTCTGTTTCGAATTCGGCATCCAAGTTGGCAACACGGATGCCAGGCTTTGCAGATGATACAGCAAAATTCAAGCTGGTTCTGAATACCTCCCAAGATTAATCGTTCGCAATCACGCAAAATGTTTGGAGCCTTGTACAGAGACACTGGTAGCTAGAACAGTCAATACTAGGTGCCGTTTATTTTATCCTTCTAGTCATAACCTCCAGGCCTGATTTACCTACAAATTTGCATACGCCTCACTTCGTCTATCTAACCTCGCATACTTCCACGTCATTCCGACCTGCTGTTAGGAGTGACTTCTTATTTGTTGTTTTAAGTTGGTTTAAGAGCACCCGAGAGGGGATAAATGCGTGGACGTTGTCAAGGTAGGCCCGAGATAACGCTGAATCATCGTATTTCGGTCACTTACGCGACATGCTCTGGAGGTCTGCGTGTTCTCAGTGCAGACTGTGTCATCATGGACAGTGTAATACGGCCCATGAAGACTCCCAAGTTGACTTGTCGCCCAAATGAAATCGAGAGCTTCGAATTCCCACTCTTGCGAATCAACGGATTCTTTGCTGTGCATGCTATGGAACACCCGGAACTGCACTTTTTTGAATAAAAATCGTATCCTGGGCGGCCTTCGGGCTTTCTGCTGTACTCCGATCATATAGGTCAGAATTGGGAATACTTTGGGATTGCTCCTCGAACCTAGGTACCTTTCCAACAATCCAGGTACCCAAGAATTCAGTCTTGACCCTGGCAATTTTTTTCATCACCAACAGCATGTCAGTCATTACCACTTATTCGTCAACAAACAGATCACGATGGTTGGACATTAAATATTAAATTCTGCTTGTGCCGCGAAATATCACCGTCGGCAGGATACACGAAGAATCCTATTGATTCTCTAAAGATTTGTCTTCGAATGCAGTGTCCATGGCCCCCGCTTCGGGCCCAGATGACGTATTTCAGATGACAATATCCAGGTGGATTGCCACTTTAAAGGTCTGCATGTCTGAGTCTCAGTTTCCTATACTTCGAAGAACACAACAGCCCTCACCAACAAATTGACTCGACATGAATTGGCAAAGTGAGCAGCGAGCTCAAACCCTGTCTTCACCCCAAGGCCTGGTGACCATTGGTCTCCTCGTTGTCGTCTCTTTGCTCGTACGCTATGTATACAAATCTCGACAGAGATCGCTCAAGTTTATTCGTGGACCGCCTTCGCCTTCCTGGCTTGTCGGTATGTCTCATTTTAGGTTGTCGTTCTCAGCTGATTCTCAGCTGACGCCGTTACTCCTTTTCTACTTCTAAATGAATCGCTAAACTTAACCACCGCTTGTGTAAACCGACGTCTAAAGGCAACGAATACGACCTCGTCCACCAACTTGAGGTCAGTAAACTACAAGATCCCTGGATCAAGGAGTACGGAGCTGTATTCAGATACTCTGGTTGTTTTGGGGTGAGCAATAACACTTGATCATAAGGACAGTAGCTAAAATTGAACGTATATGCAGGAAGATGTTCTTAATGTTGCGGATCCCAAAGCTCTCCAGCATATTTTGCATGCTTCTAGCTACCATTATCCCAAGACTAATGATATGAGAAACGATACTAGACGACTTTTTGGGAAGGGTATTGTGTGGGCTGAAGGTACGTTTTGTGGTAATCTTTATGTTTCTATACTCCATACTCATATCCATTTCAAGGAAGCACCCATCAACGCCACCGCAAGGCCCTCAACCCAGCGTTCTCAGCTTCCCAGCTTAAGACCTTCCTTTCTATGTTCCAAAGGTCGACTCAAAGGGTGATTTTCTCTTGTACGTATTTAGGGTACGTTTCACTTATGTCTTACTTTCAGCTTGTAGCCAAATGGCAAAACCAGTACTCCCTCGCGGATCAGAATAAAGAAAAGGGTCAAATAATCGATATGACCAAATGGATCTCAAGGCTTACCCTCGATGTCATTGGTGAAACTTCTTTTGATTATGATTTCCAAGCTCTGGATGGGAGCGACGACAATCACCTCTCAATGACTTTGAAGGCAGTTTTGTATGTGTTTTCTCCCAGTTACGGAATTCTGAATACTAGCCCGATACTGATCTCTTATTCAGTCAAAATAATGTTCAGAGAACCAAATTTAGTTTGTTGGTTCGTGCCTTCCGCCGCAATCTCATCATTGACCCCACCTTTTATAACCCGGTCAGTCCAATTAAAGACATGTCCTTCTGCTGTTTTGACGCAGTTGATGCAGTTCAATCTTGGTGCACCTGTCGTTTTGACTAAAGATGATAAGCTCCAGAATAACTGGCTTAAGGCTTCCAGCGCAGCCGCCATGGACATTCTTCACAAAAAAGCTGCAAATGGTAATCAAGGAATTGAAGAGAGTAATAAAGATATCCTCAGTGTCTTGGTCCGTTCCAACAATCTTGAAGATCCGAAAAAGCGACTAGATGACGAGGAAGTCATGGCACAAATGTCCACAATGATTCTTGCTGGGCACGAAACGACTGGGTCTACCACCGTCTGGCTTCTATATGCGTTAGCCCAACATCCTGAACACCAACAGAGACTTCTAAAAGAGATTCAGGAAGTCAGGAAGAGAAAAGTAGATGCTGGGGAGGATGAGCAGTTTACACCGAATGATTACGATTCGATGCCATTTTTCAATGCTGTTATCAAGGTGATTTTTCCACAACTCCTTTGATATTCGCTTACCCTGCGTCGATTTATTAGGAAATTCTTCGTCTTTATCCCATTGCCATCACTCTCTTCCGCTCTCCCGACAGAGACGATGTCATTCCGCTCTCTGAGCCTATCATATCTACTTCGGGAGACAAATTAACTGAGATTCCAGTCAAGAAAGGTCAAAGAATCCATATCGATATCTACAATTACAACCGGTGAGTCAGAGTATAGTTTGATAAACAATTGAAGTAAAGACTTATTCTCGTGCAGGTTGAAATCTGTCTGGGGTGAAGACGCTGACACGTGGAATCCGGAAAGGTTTTTGGACGAAAAGAAGGGTGCCACGCTTGGAGTCTTTGCCAATTTGATGACTTTCAGTAAGCTGCGGTTCACGCCATTCTAGAAGTAAGCTGACTTTTTTCTGCTGCAGGCGCCGGTGTGAGAGCATGCATCGGATGGCGTTTCGCGTAAGTATCATCCTTGGTAAAGTTTTAATGCTAAATTTGACCAATGCCGACAGATTGTTGGAACTTCAAGCCATTTTGGAAGGTCTCATATGTGCCTTTGAATTCTCTCTCGATCCGTCGCTCAAAATCCTGAAGGCTCAGGCCGGAGTGATGGCTCCGATGGTGGCAGGAAGAGAGAAGGAAGGATTGCAGATGCCACTGACCGTAAAGCCGAGGGCCTGAAACTGAATACTGATACAAGTTCTACCCTGGTCTTGATGCAGATCCTCATATTTGGACTAGTCTTCGCTGATATGCAACGATTTCCCCTCTTTTATTTTTCCAAGCCAATCAGTGCAGATCAGTACTACTTATTTGATTGTTTTCCGTTATTCCGTGTTTCAGCATATTTGTCTCCTGCCTTCAAAATCACCGTTCCTTACATCCTCTTGTTTGTCCATCTTGTCACTCATTGAAATTTGAAGCTTCTGTTCCCTTTGCGCCACAGCTAATCCGTAAAGCCTGAAACCTTTTTTTTTATCTTGGCTTGTAAGTACCGGTGACCGGTGGCCCACGGGCGAGGGCAGGTCGAAACGACATGCATTATTGCAGGTGGTATGTAACTTTAGTTCCGTTGGGATGTACACTGGTTTTCCAATAGGGGCTTCCCTTCGGCACACCACGTGTACTCATGCGACTTCTCCCTCCCTTCGAAGGAGTGATCAAAAAAATTTTAGCATAGTGACTCTGTCTGCTCCTGCATCGTTCCATTCTGGCTGTCAGAAAACGCAGTTATCGGTGACTTTGTCTCCCGACTTGGCCGAGTCTGGAATCAGCATGGAACCGTATACCCTACATAATAGTTGGACAGGGTCACCGAAGCATTCAGCACCCCCGATGACAGCTTCTCCACATATAGATGACACATTTTGATTACTCGACGCTCTCCCAACAAGGCCCGAAAGTCTTATAAAAATCCGGTTTTCCCAGCGGCTATCCAAATATCCGCTCGCTATGGCCCTCTCCGTCACCACGATTGGGCTACTCGCCGCCATCTTTGTCTTTGTCCAATACATTTCCAAGTCTAAACGCAGATCTCTCAAATTCCTTCGAGGCCCTCCTTCGCCTTCATGGCTTTTCGGTATGCAATGTGTTTATCCTCCTATTTATGTACATTAAAGTCAGCACAGGTAACGAATACGACACAAATCACCAATTTGAAGTAGGCAAGCTTGAAAACCCATGGTTCAACGAGTATGGGTCTGCTTTTAGGTTTACGGGCTGTTTTGGCGTGAGTGGTATCAGACAGTCGGTGAATGGCTCTGACTTTCCGACACCCATATAGGAAGAGTTCTTGAATATCGCCGATCCCAAGGCTCTTCAGCATATTCTGCACGCTTCAAGTTATCATTACCCCAAGACGAGAGATGTCAGGAATGCTACGAGGAGGATTTTTGGAAGGGCTATTGTTTGGGCTGAAGGTACGAAAACTTACGGCAGGTTTCCTTTACATTTGGCAACAACTTTTCCAAAGGAGAAACACACCAACGTCATCGCAAGGCTCTAAACCCCGCATTTTCTGCCTCCCAACTCAAGACGTTCCTTTCCCTTTTCCAGCGGTCAACTAGTCGCGTCCGTTCATGTTTTCCTCACATCATCACTGTATGTCGCTGAAATTCTTCTGCAGCTTGCAGACAAATGGCAAACCGAGCTCTTTGCGCAGTCCAAAGACTCCAAAGTGATCAACATTTCTCGCTGGCTTCCTCGTGTTACTCTCGATGTTATTGGTGAAAGTGCATTTGACTACAAGTTTGGTGCTTTGGAGGAGGAAGACAACAAATTAGCTTCCATTCTTCGACACTTGTTCGACGACTCGACGGCTATCTCAAAGCAATCCATGTTTCTTCGTGCAGTGCGGCGGATGTTACCTTGGGATCCCACGTTCCATAACCCGGTGAGTCTCGTACATTCTGTCTCAGTAAGTTACTAACGGCTATTACAGTTCCAACCCGACAAGCCTGTTATCCTGACCAGAGAAGACAAGCGGTTTAATTCGTGGTTGGAAGCGTCCAAGGATGCGGCAAGGGATATCCTCAAGAAAAAGGTCGAATCGGGAAACAGTGGTGTCGAGGAAGGTGATAAGGATATTTTGAGTGTGTTGGGTAAGTGTGTTTTTTGCATTATGCAATATATATTAACACGCATCCCCTAGTCCGGTCCAACCAGCTTTCTGACCCAGGCAAACGCCTCGATGATGAGGAGGTTTTGTCGCAAATGGCTACAATCATTCTTGCCGGCCATGAGACGACCGCTTCGACGACCACATGGATCTTGTATGAATTAGCTAGGCATCCGGAGCATCAAAAGAAGGTTCGGGAAGAGATCGAAGCAGTAAGAAGGGCAAAGCAGGATGCTGGTGAAAGTGAGGAGTTCAATCCCAACGACTATGATTCCATGCCGTTTTTCAGTGCAACTATCAAGGTATGTGCAAGTGTCTCGTATGGGCTTCCGTGATGCTAATGAGAACTTCTGAACGTCGACAGGAAGCCCTTCGTCTCTATCCCATTGTTATTACCCTTTTCCGCGCTGCAGACAAGGACGACGTCATTCCATTAGAACTGCCGATTATTTCTGCGTCTGGAGAAAAGTTGACCGAGATTCCTGTGGGTGAAGGCCAAAGGATTCATATCAACATCCCTAATTATAACCGGTTGGTCATACCACCATATTCTTGGTCTTGAACTCATTCCTGTCTAGGTTGAAATCTGTCTGGGGTTCTGACGCCGATACCTGGAATCCGGAACGATTCTTGGACATCAAGAAAGGAACGACCCTGGGTGTTTATGCCAATTTATTAACATTCAGTGAGTTTTCCTACGAACTGTCATCCGTGTCCTTGTCCAATGATACTAATCACCTCTCAATTTTTAGGTGCCGGCGTCCGTGCGTGTATTGGCTGGCGATTCGCACTCCTCGAAATGCAGGCTATCCTCGCTGGCCTCTTGTCGAATTATGAATTTACGATCGACCCTGAGATAGAGGTGTTTAGAGCTCAAATTGGGTTGATGCAACCAATGGTTAGGGGAAAGGAGATGGAAGGACCGCAGATGCCTTTGGGCGTTAGGCCTGTTGCGAGGGTGTGAAATCTATCTTTGACTGGTTAAGGTTTAGATCTTGGGGCGTGAGCAGGGTTGTACAGTGTTGGATTTTTGAGCTTTATTGTGGACTCTAGTAAGTAAGTGATAGATACATTCATTTGGTTCATTTAGTTCATTTCGTACTAGTAATTATTGGTGTCTATTTAAATAACTATAGAGCCTTATTATCGTTTGCAAAAGCGTGAGAAATTTTTCTATGCACACAGTGAGCACGAACAACGTCAATCCGTCGACTTCAATTCTATATTCGTGTGGATCGCAACTTTCCTTTCGACTCGGGCGACTCGGTATCCTTTAACCATATGTCACAACGTCAATCCGAGCCGAAAAAGAATGAAACACGTAGGGAAACTCACCACTCTTTTGAATCTCTCCGTGTCCGTCGTCGCCTTTATCAATCAAGCTCCCTTCCTGTGGAGCTCATTTTACTCGTTTTCTAACAAGATTATAGCTCCTTTGTACTCCCTCACTAACAGAAACGACCCCACGCATTTCGATAGGCGAAACTTGAGTACAGTTCCAGGTGAAGTTGTTGTAGCTGTTTCCGCTGAAACCACCAACAGAACGAGAATGAGAGTTGCAGCTATAACCGATCCCGTCGCGGAAAGTACGGCGCATTAGCAAGGAAGAGACAACATTTAGTACGTATACTGATTGATTTAGGAATCAGTGTTATGCGATCTGGTAAGTGAAAAGGTTTTCTAATACCTAGGGCTTCCCTTCACGTGTACTCATGCGACTTCTTCCTCGGAGTCGAAGCAGTCATCAGTCTGTGACTTTGTCTGCTCCTGCACCGTTCCATTCCTGTTGTATACTGCAGTTATCGGTGACTTTGTTTCCTGACTCGGCCGAGTCATCAACAAGGAACCGTATACTTTAATGGTTGGACAGAGTCACCGGTACCGATCCATTTAAACACATTTCGATTACCCGACGCTGGCACGAAAGTTTATAAAAATTCGGATCCCCCAGTATCCAAATATCCATGGCCCTCTCCGCCACCACTATTGGACTACATGATTAGGGGGAAGGAGATGGAAGGACCGCAGATGCCTTTGAGTGTCAAGCCCATTGCGAAGGTTTAAAAATCCGCCTTTGATTGGTTAAGGTTTACTAGATTCTACACAATGTTGGATTTTCGAGCTATATTGTGGACTCTAGTAAGTATTGGTGGTGTACTTAAACTAGAAAGGTATCTGTTTAAGACCAACTAGCTTGAAGGCCCTCCTACGCCACGTGAAGATCGATGCGGGACCGGGATGTCCAGACGAGTCAGCTGTCAAGGTGTGGATATAAAGCGAAGATTGTATGATGCGACCTTTCGAAATGGCTCCAGCTGAAGGTGGACTTGACCTTTCAGGTAGGATCGCATTGGTAACTGGCGGGGGCACTGGAATGTGAGTAGGACCTACTTCGCTCCATGATCCAAGTACTAATCTTGTATAGTGGTTTAATTATCGCAAAGAGCTTCGCCGAACATGGTGCCAAGGTGTATATAACTGGAAGACGTATGGAGGTCTTGGAAAAGGCGGCGTCCGAGTCGAGTCTTGAAGGACAGCTCGTTCCGTGAGTACTTTCATATTAGATAGGGGCTATTCTGGATATCATCAACATCGCGTGTAGCTTGCAAATGGACGTCACAAACAAGGATTCTATACGAAACGCAGTTCAAGTTGTAGCTCAGAACGATGGAAAGCTTGATGTTTTGGTCAACAAGTGAGTTTTGACATTTGAACGGATGCTTGAACTTCGCCTATGTACGCTCTCAGTGCAGGAATCGCTGGACCAACAACTTTCTTTCCCTTCATCTCGGACAAATCTGCTCCAGAACATGTGAATTTGGGTGATAATCTATTCGAAAAGTCAAGATTCGAGTCTTGGAATGAAGTTTTGCAAACTAACACAGTGGCTCCGTTTTTCGTAACAATGGGCTTCTTATCACTTCTTGAAAAAGCTGCAAAATCTAGGGCATCTGGCGAAGGAGAAACCTCGAGTGTAATCAATATCTCAAGCGCTGGTGCTTCGATGAACCTTTCGATGAACAGTGTAAGTTCCGTGTTACCTCGGTTTTCGGTAGACTTGTCTGATCATAATTTTGTTTTAACCTTGAAGTTCACATATCCAGTTAGTAAAGCAGGAATTAACCATCTTTCCCAATCGATGTCTATAGAATTTGCAGTCAACAAGATTCCAGTTCGCGTTAACTGCATCGAGCCCGGGATGTTTCCCTCCGAGTTGATGGGCACAAGGGAAGAGCTGACGAAGGTTGCAAAGGAGCCGAGACCTGGCGGCTTCATGGCTGCGCCGATTGGAAGAGCGGGAAAGTAAGTGTATCTAACACCTCGAGGGTTTGTCCTTAATCGATATCTTTGAATTTTAGGGACGAAGAGCTCGGGATGGCTGCTGTATTCCTTGCTTCGCGGGCAGGTGGATTTACGAATGGAATAGTGATGCGAGTAGATGGAGGGCTTGCTTTAGTGAATCCCTGAGTTGGTTAGAAACCTCTTGATGAATCTCATAATAAAATACGGAAAAGATGCTCAAGTTCCTTCTTTTGATGGTGAGTGAGCACGGTTTGTTCAGCATGAAAAGCAAGGTGGTCAAATAAGATACGGAGTACACAGGTACTAACTATTCATCCACTTCAATGTAAGGACAGCGTGACTGAAATAAACTGTTCCATGCATCACAGCTTTCCCTTCGACTCGGGCGACTCGGAAGTACTAGTACGGCCATCCATATCTCCATCCTCTGACCAGGTGATGACAGATGTCGTCTATGTCGCGAGATCAATTCGAGTGAAAAAAGAATGAAACACGTAAGGACGCCCACCACTTTGATACCCTTATTTGAATCTCTCTCCATTCCCTCCAAATCCAAGTCGTGTCCGTCGTCTTTATCGATCGAGGCTCCCTTCCTGGTGGCGCTCATTTCACTCGTTTTGCTAACAAGAGTATTACTCCTTTGTACAGGTGGATCGATAACAACCCCACGCATTCCGATAGGAGAGAGATCGTACGATTCCGGGTGAACATTATGGCTGTTGATGTTGATGTTGTAGCTGCTTCCGCTGAAGCCACCAACAGAATAAGAGCGAGAGTTGGAGTTGGAAGCGGACTTGCTATAGCCGATGCCGTCGCGGAAAGTACGGCGCATCAGCAGGGAAGAGACAACGTTTAGTGCGTATACTGATTAGTTTAGGAATCAGTGTTATGCGATAAAGGAGAGTGAAAGGCCATACGTTGGGCGGTAGGGAGGAGAGGAATCATACTACGAATGATGAGAAAGATGAACATCTATCGAAGGAATTGCTTACTATTCCATACTTTTCGATCTAATGAGGAACTGGAATCATCATTCGTTGTCAGTTACGAACGTTGATACACACATTGAGCATTCACCAAAATCAAACTCCCCACAGCTAAAACACAAGTGGCTATTCCCCGATTGATGGCGTATGTAGCAAGTTTGGCGATACTGTTGTTTGTCGATTGGAGGCCACCTTGATTTTTGTGTAGAAGGATGAACAGTTCAGCCGTAACGAGTACGTCGCAGGCGAGAGTGGCGGATTGTCCGAGGATGACCAGTTTCTGTACATGTTAAAGCTTAAATAAGACATATTGAGATAAAAACGAGTGTACCTTTGTTTCACCCAATCGACTAAAATAGCCAATCTGAGTAGAACGAAAGGTTTGGTCTAGAAATGATCGGGTTTAAGCAAGACCTCGTTTGCTAGATGTGAATGCGCACATGTTGCAATTGCTAAGGAACGAGTTTTTAAGATACAAAAGAATGGAGGGACGGGATGCACTTACCCAGCATGGAAAGGGACAGCCCAAAAATGGGTGCGATGAGGAATATGTTTTTCTTGGATACTGCGATGAGAACGATGAATATCAAGAAGTAGAAACCTGTGCAAGATTCAAATAGGCTCACATATCCACAACCGACTTCCAAAGTAACTAAAGGCAAGATTCAGATCGGAGATGTACAGTATCGGGTTCTGAGCCCACTATTGCGACACGGCAGCAAGGACGAAAATAGTTTCAAGTTGTATCAAAGCCGTGCTGAAAACCATATAACCAAGCCTGTTTACAAAAGAGACGCGAGACATACCTCGGAATCTCATCCAGCTTGACAAAAAACCCGAAAAGATTGATAAGTTCCTGATAGCACCAAGCAAATGTTGTTGCCATATGCAAGGACGCAAGTGTTCTGGGTAAGATATGAGTAGGTTCACCGTTCGTATATGGGATAATTGGAAAGAGGAGGCTGCCTATTGGACGTAGAATAGAACTCACAGCAGGAGGAGAACCTGTAGTATGCGATGCTGTCGGTCAAAAATGGAGGAGAAGGGAGTAGAATATTCACCAGCAGCATGTTACCTCGAGGGTCAGATGGGAAAGAGCGAAAGTATTGGGCAATTAGAATCTGGAAATGCTAGAATAAGCCTATGATAACACTTGAGTGTATGCAGAGACAAACCAGAAGGATACCGTACAAACTGGCTAAAAATCAGTTTCGAGACTAGAATAACGAGGAGATACGCACACAGTGGTAAAAATAGAGCAATGAGCAAACATCCAAAGGTATTCGTGAGGGTAGCCATGGAGGTAACACGAATTTCACGCAGGGGTAGATATACACGAACAAGATATTTGATTCCGAAGAAGTATGGAGCTTTTGAATGGAAAAGCCATGGCCAGGAGCAAATCTGGAGGGTTTAGGAGGGACAACTAGCGTCGTCATCTTAGCAACAGAAAGGATGCAAAAACTGCACGATCACCAATATCATTCATTGCGAGCATCCCAAGCCTTTCGCTACCGTCAACGAATGATCTCTGTTCGGGGAGACAAATCCTGACCCAGCTATTCCCACAGCTCTCGTGCTCACCGGTCATGAAAAGCTTGCCTCGCTGAATCGATCCTTGTAGTTGTACAGCGCGGAAAATTTGCGAGTTTGAGTACCATCGCAGTCACCATTACGTTTCTCTTTCCTAAGCCTCCACCATCTTGTTCGTCGTCTCATCACGTATTCCCTTGTCTACGCAGTCATGATGTCAAGGTACCTAAGCTCCTTCAGTGGATTATAGTCCTGGTTCTGCCTCGTCAGCTCAGACTTCCGGGCGAATTCTCGAAAATTTCCAGAAAAGACTCTCGATGACTGTTTAGGCTTTCATACCTAAGGTTTTGCATTCAGGAGCTTCTAGCCTCTGCTAGACCATTATTCCAACTCCACCGTTCTACAAAATCGCAAACAGAATCGCAGACAGGCCGCCGATTTGCTCCTATGGAATGCCCGGGATCCCCAACAGCTTGCCTCCTGACAATACAGCATCCGAAATACCGCACTTCGGTTCAGCTCATTTTTCTAAAAGGCGCAGAGTCAGTCGCGGTAAACGCTCGGTCCCTTCCTGGTCATGGTCAATGCTTCAGCTTCCCTTCACCTTTTCGGACCATCGGATCCGAGACCGAAGAATCCACGATATCTTATCAGATCACGCCATGGACAGCTTTGTTACTCTGTCGGCTTCTTTACACGAACAAAGACCACAAGCTTGTCCCGTTACTACTGTCATCACTGCAAGTTCTCAGCTTTAGGACGTCTATAATGCAGATAACAACACGTCTGGGAATCGTTTTGGCCATTAGCTTGACGTTTTTCGCGGCAGAGATTGCTGGTGCGTTTCTTTGTTTTTTGCAGGTCCTTGCAGCGATTCATCTACCTTGGTAGTTGGCTTCAAGACGAAGAGTCTTGCTCTTGTTGCCGATGCCGTGAATATCCTCCATCTTTTCCTAACTTTACCCTAATTCTCCATCGCACAGTTCCACTATCTAAATGATGTTGTCGCCTAGTAGGTCTTTGATTGTCTACCAATGAGCACATTCTGACCTCCGCAACACAGTGCTATTGCCTATGCCGCTGCCTATGTGAGCTGTTCCAACCGTTCTTGAGCTCTCAATGAGATTAACATACGTATAGCTCCAACAGCACGGGAAACACGCAAGTCCAGGCCTTGTAATGTCTATTTTTGCAACGTCGCTGACACGAGTCTCTAGACGAGTCAATTCACATACGCATTTAATCGCGCGGAGCTTGTTGGTACGTGATATACACTATGCTTTTGCTTCTCAAAGTCATGTTCTATTCTACTTCTAGGTGCCTTCTTCAACGGAGTGTTCCTTCTAGCGTTGGGTTTGAGCATTGCATTGCAGTCTTTGGAGAGATTTGTCAATATCCAGGTGCGTCGCGTAGCCTTCTTACATGAGTTGTAAGCCAAAGCTAATCTCATCACAGGAAATTGATAATCCGATGCTGGTCATGATCATTGGATGCATAGGACTAGTTTTAAATGCAGCTAGTGCGCTGGTCGTCGGTCATCGTGCGTTTTTTGTTTTCCGGCTTTACCTTTACTACTTTTAACCGACTATACCGTAGAACACCCAGGTCATTCTCATGGACATGGCGCGGATTCTCATGAAAACGATCATGACCATGACCACGGTATCGAATTGGATTCGGCATCCAATGCAGGACTGATACCACCCTCGGCAGCGAATGAAGCTAGAGCTGTAGTGAGTGGATATCATTCCAGAATTGCACTAATGCTGACGGCAGTGGCTTTAGCACGCAGACCATTACCATACACTAGAACCTGCTGCCATCCGTCCTCCGGCTGGGTCAAATATAGGGCTGGTCGGGGTTTTGATTCATGTTTTGGGGGATGCTGTGAATAGTAAGTGCAATTAATCTCAAATCTAGCAAGGGTCTAGGAGCTAATTATGTTTTTCCGATCTTTTACTCAAAATAATAAACACCGTGTTAACTCCACGCGTCTATGCGTCCAGACCTTGCTGTTATTATAGCAGCTGTCCTCATTTGGAAACTCCACACTCATGCAAGGTTCTACGCCGACCCTGCGGTTTCGTTGGGTATTAGCTTGATTATTTTTGCGAGTGCTGTCCCGTTGAGTGAGTGCCTTTGCGCATTCCTTTCTCTTTTCTTAACTTTTTGATAGCCAAGAAATGCGGACGTATACTCCTCGAAGCCGTTCCTATACATCTGGACCTGGAAAAGATTCGAAACGACATTCTCTCGGTACGTCCAATCCTATTTCTACCTTTCTTCGCTCAATATCTTTTTTGCTCTTAGCTCCCGGATGTTCTATCCATCCACGATCTTCACGTTTGGCACCTTTCTCAATCCGACATTCTAGCTTCTCTTCACGTTTGTGTCGCTACTGAAACTTCCATGTCTGAATGGTCGAGGATTGAAAGTCACATCCAACAATGTTTTGCGGCATATGGTGTTAAACATGTAACGATTAGTCCAGAGCTGCCACATCCTGCTCCCTATCTTATATCTCCTAGCCATAGCCAAGGGAAGGGAATCGGTAGTCCCAATCGGAGTCAAAGTGGGATGGACGTGGGTATGAGTACGAGCGTAGAACCGAGTGAAGAAGCGCATGGAACATGTGGGATACCGATACCCGAGAAAGAAGGGTTTGGGTGTTCGATGGGGAAGATGAAAAAAAGAGTAAGTAGTCAAGGCCCGGACGGAAGTGGGCAAGTTTAATTGTGAACGCCTTCGTATTACGCTGCTACAAGTTTTGCTTTTTAATGCTGTGCTTATCTCAGTGTGTTTTGTCTGGAACTGCAATAGATTGATCTTAATTAAGGGAGTAGAGAACAAGAAGGTTAGGATTAAAGCGAACAATTAGTATCATGTATATCGTAATAATGGATTCAAGAGACGGTAAAAGGAAGGAATCGACTGTGGAAGTCTGATAAATATATGAAAAGAGCGACAAATGGTTATTTAGTTGCCAGCGGGTGCACCAGACAAAGGAGTACCCGGAGCAGAGTCTTGAGCAGGAACAGTAATCCTATCGCTGTCAAACACCCTCAGCTGCTTAGCACTGGCCCAGTTCGAATCATCAAACCCAAGCTGCTCAAATCCAGACGGTACGTTGTTGTTAACCTTCCACTGATCATCCGTAACCACATAAGTATGCGATTGACAGTTATTGGAGCAAGTACTCGGGTCACTGGATGTAATATCCAAAGCAGCAGACAGCCCAGCAAAGCTAGTGGGTGCATCGTTGATAGCATAGACCGCAATGACAACTTCTTGACCTTGGATATTGTTTACAGTGTATCGACCAGCATTGTGCCAGTCTGTACCGGTGCCAATAAAACGACCGTTGATATACAAGGAGTACTCGTTATCGCACTCGATAAGGACTTGAGCCGAAGCACTCGTATGGCCCGGAGGAAGAGTGACTGTACGACGGAAGACTCTTGTCTCAGGAGGAGTCAGCCCTCCTCCGTCGGGAGCATCACTGCTCCAGATTGTACGTGAAGGAGTGAGAGAGATGGGTTGCGAACCAGCGATAGGAACGGCTCCGGTCCTACTATCAGGATACGCGGCTTCAGACACGGCGGTTTCCCATGCAGAGTCATCGAAAGATGGTTGTTCGAATCCAGGAGGAATTGCACCACGACCAGAAGTCCTCCAAGAGGGGTCAGATACGATATGGGAAGTGGTACCATCGGTATAGGTAACATCCGCCGAAACGATTAAAGCCGCATGACTAGCCGTGCTCCCTGCGTTTGTAGCATTGAACGCGATCACATTCGTGCATGGCTTGAGCGGAACACAGTAGGTACCTGCAGCGAACCAGTTTCCCTCGGAAGCAATCTTTTCTCCGTTGACGAATAGATCAGCAGAGTTGTCGATGGCGAAGGCGATGGTAAGGTGAGACGGGGTTTTACCATCGGGAGGACTAAGCGTCTTTCGAAAGGCGCGAACACCGGCGGGTGAGTTGCCGTTGTTTGGGGCGGCTTCGCTTGTCCAGATCAGTTGGGAGCCAGTGAAGCTGAGGGAACTGTTGTTGTTCTGACGGGATACGAGCGTGCTACGAGCCTGAGAGTAGGGATACGGGCCTGAACTCGGACTTGGGTATGAACCGCTAGTGGGGTATGGGGTTGGACAGGTGGCGCCGGCTCGTTTTTCATCTGTTAAGTCGTTCAGTAAGCATGATTGACGAGGAGTGCAGACTCGAACTGACAAGCAGGCGAAGCAACCGTGGAGCTAGGGGCGGTTGCGGCAAGCAGGGTAGCAGCAATGACGAAAGCTAAAAGAGAATCGTGTTAGCGTGCAAGTACGAAGCAAAATGGTTCGTAGCAGATACTCACAACGAACTAGTTGGAACATCTTGCTCGAGGCCCGTTGGGTACTGGCTTTCCACGACTCTTTCGAGCATCCTTAAATACGCAAACTCGTCGCGCCCATACGACAATACGTATGTTTCACTGAAGCCTCGAAGGAGTTCGATTGAGAGGACGAATCCTTCTGGGGCACAGAGCATTCCGGCTGTTTATCATAAAGATGCTTAACACAGAATACTTGATACACCGGATCATCGTCTTTTGGATTTCCTTTGTGTAGTGAAAAGTCAAGTGAAAGACTTGGTTGAATTCAGCGCGCCAAAATGCCCATTTAGCGTGTCAAGATGTCCATTTAGAAGGGGAAATAATTCAGCATACAGAGGTGTATGTCAAGAAAAGAACTTTGGAAATTATTCAGCTGGTGTGGAGCAAAAAGAATTCGCAGTGGCTTGAATCGTTCGGTATGTCCTGTTGGTGCTGGTGACCATGATATTCTTCGACAATTATCCATCACACATATGGAAACAGTCTCTGGTGTTCTCGATGTCTTGGAACGATATAGGTCTGCTTCCTCGTCTTTGTCTTCTGACCTTGGTAGGTAGGCGGCAAGCCCGACACTTTTAGAGTTCGAGTCGAATTTTAAGAGGGCTATTTTACAAAGCTAATGAGAGACTCGTTGAATACAGGACGCCAAACGATTCCCGAGTCAATTCAGAAGAATCGAGGTGTGTGTCGAGAGAGAACTTGAACATTGAATCAGCTTGTGGACTGTTGCAGAGGGAAGCACATAAATTTACAGACGCCCGCCTGTAGTTTAAGAACCATACGTCCTGCTGATCAAATTAGTGTAGTTCTAGCTCCCGAATCCCAGTGACACGGACAATAGTGGAGGTTACCTGAGAAGAAGGAGATAAGCGCCGGAAAGTGTGCAATTTTGAGAAAATGGTGACATTTTCCGACGCTTAAGCAAAAATACGAAAATGCAAAATTGAATTGTAGGCTCTACATAAATGCGTAGTAATGCAAGTAAAGAGTCTAAATAGGAATTCTGTACATGCAAGTTTCCGAACTCGAAAAACTTTTTCCGGGGGTCTTTTTTCATTCGTCATCTACCGTCTTTTACATTTGCTTTTCTTCACAGCCAACTTTTCACCTTGTCATTTCTAGCTGACTCCATATATTCGTACCCTCTTACTCGGCCGTTACGACCTCCCCATCTCCCCCAGACTCTGAACCAAAAGCAGCCCCGGGAGCAGCACCAATCCACTCTGTTAACTCTTGCCTCATCTTTTTCTGCTCCTCTATCGTCTTGAATATCGTAGAAAGGGGAAAGAGTGTTTCAGAACACGTTGTCCTGAAGCGTTCTAGTGCTTCCGTCTCCTGATCTTGAGAGGAGAAGGAAAGGGAGTGGAGGAATACGAGAGCCTCGAGGGCTGTTTCAATGTCCAAACCGTGTTCGGGTTTGGATTCGGGTTCGGGGGTCAATAGACCCAGAACGGTATCCTCGACTTCGGCCCTGGGAGCATCGAGGAGTTGAGTTGCTTTTGCACAAGCCAAGACGGTTTTGGGGGAAGAAGAGTGTTGTTGGAGGAATGTAGAGTTGTATGTCGATAATGCCTCTAGTGAACCGGATGAAGAAGGGGGTAGGAGGGAGGACAGTTGGTCTGCGAATGTTGAAGATGTTACTGATGTATCAGAGGAGCTGGTAGTAAGGTGATAATGTGCAGCATGGACAACCCTCAAATGAACTTCTGGATGTTCTGGATCTATCGTATGGGCTTGGACGAGGGCCTGGATTGCTTGGAGAGGTTTTTCTTTACGAGCACGAAGACGAAGACATGAATGTTAGTTTCCATCTATTTTCAAAAGTGCAGACGGCGAAAGGAAAAAAACACTCACTCCTCCTAATAGCAACATCATACACCGTCGTCCAAAACTCAACTTCTCCATAACCTTTTGTCCATTTATGTTTTGGTTTCTTCTCCTTGGCATCTCCTTTTTCCCCATCAGCCTTGTATCGTGCTAGTAGCAACTTCGAGATTGGTCCAAGGAGTTTTGCAGCCCTTTCCAAAGGGTCCTCACACCCCAAGACCTTTTTTCCGTCCAGATCGTCGTCAGGAGGAGTAGGAGGCTCGAGGCCCTTGTCTTCGTTGTTGTTTTGTGCGGCTGATTTGAGCAGGCGTTGATGTTGTAGAACGAATTGGGACCAGGGAAGAGAGGACAATAAGAAAGGCTCGCTTAATAAAAACTTCAAAGAAGCAAAAACGCGTACTCGGACTTACCAGCAACCTTCTTCCCATCCTTCCCCTCTTCCTTCTCTTTTTCCTTTTCCTTCTTCTGAGCCTGAGCAGCTGCCTTCTTAGCCTTCTTCTTGGCCTTTTTCTCTGCATCTGTGAGTTGAGGTCCTGCACCTGCTTCCCCAGCTCCAGCTCCATTCTTTCCTACCCCTCCCTTGACTCGCCTTTTAGAAGATCCAGATCGAAGTTCGGGGTCGTCGTATACGGAGAGGAAGATTCGACTTGCAGCGATGGCAGATTTGATAGAGGATGGGTGGAGAGGGAGGGTTTGTTCATATGCGAGAAGACTTTTATCATCAAGACGAGCGTCAATGTCAGTGAATGCTTTGAGAATTGAGAACACGTACTCGAGATACACACTAATCGTAAATTTTCTCAAACAATACCCATGGAAATCGTATTGATCGTCTTGGATCTCTGAAAAGATTTTTTGGACAGCAAGGTACTTTTTGAGCGCCATACCCAATTCTTGCCCTTGTGCTCCGGTCAGGAAGGATAGGTCAAAGTTTCTTTGGTGTGCGTCTGCTTCTTCGAGGAGGTATAAGAGGGATTGCATGTCTTCGAGGTCTGCAGCAGGGGATGGGGCGTCTTTCTGGGAACGAAACCGGTTATTGCTGCTATTGGTACAGATACAAAAAAGTATGTACCTTGGTGAAAACGCCCAAGACACCTTTATCTTTACTCCCTGCTTCTTCGACCAGTCCAGCTCTTAAAAGATACTTGCCGGTTTTCGTGTTGAGGAACCGATCCTGGCCGTCGAGGAGACGAGCGAGGTTGATTGCACGGGCGGCACCGTAAAGGTCTCCGGAGCGTTTCAAGATCTTTCCATGCAAGACATGTAGATCCGGAAGAGTTGGCGTATGTGCTATAGCCGTGGTTATATGTTTTAGAGCGGTACTTTGGTTGGATAGAAAAGAGTAGTGTTGAGAGAGAAAGTAGAGTGTCCATATGTATGTCGAGGGGTCTGCTTCACCGCTGGGGGAAGAGAGCTCTGCCTCGACGATATCTTGGATAGCTTGCATCTTGGCAATATCAGTGTAGAGGCCTTTGAGATCGACAAAGAGGGAAGGAATGCCTTTTTGGAGACCGGAGAGGATGTATGGTTTTGCCAATGAGGAAAAGGTCCCATCTGAGACTGGAGCGAGGGATAGAGCAAGTCGTTTGGGGACAGAGGCGCGTGGGAGGGTGGTTGAGAGGGAGGTGAGGACTTGAAGAGAGTCCTCTTCTGATTTTTTCTTTTCTTTGAGATATCCCTCGTAATACTCGACGTTTTCGGAATTATGCTCTATACATACTCTCCACGCGTCCGCAGCCTCGGAAGAATCGGAAGCGCTGAGAAGTTGAGCGCGGTATTGCATGATGGCTGTCTTGTCGACGATAGCTCGAGCTTTTGCGTTGGTGTCGAGGAGGGAGATGGCTTCTGTGTAGAGGCCTAGGTTGTATAGGACGCGGATGTGGAATAAGAGGGTTTCGGAGTGGTCGTTGTCATAGTCGGGGATGTTCTGTTGGGCGTCAATTTATCGATGGAAGGAAGGAGTGGGGAGAGGTACCTTGAGCGTAGACTCATACTTTTCCAGCACATTCTTAGCTTGTTGTAGATTCCCAGAAAGGTAGTAGGCCACAGCCAATGCAGTCCAATGCTGCCTGAGTGTCGGTCTAAGCTTGAGCAGTGTATGCCTCGTTTCTACGAGGCCGTCGTACAGCCCGAGCTGAGTCTGCAGTTGAGCAGCGTCTCGTAGAATATTCATATTGTCTTTGTCAAACTTAAGAGCCTGGGTGTACGATTTGAGAGCGCCAGCATAGTCTTTTTCGCCCTTTTGTATGAGGCCAAAGACGTGCCAGACGATGTGGGAGGTGAGGTCGAGACGCATGCCTTTTTTGACGAGGTCGATGCCTTCTGTGCGGAGGCCCATGTGAGTAAGAATGAGGCCCTTCATACAGAGTGTTTCTGGGGAACGTCAGCGACGACAACGACGACGACGAGTGACGTACCGCCATGGTCTGGAAACTTTTTGAGAATCTGGTCAGCTGTCTTGATACCCTTTTTGAGCTGCCTGGTCTCGTATAAAGACAAGAGTTCCTTGAAGAGATTGGCCTCCTTTGTGGCCAAAGCGCGTTTGTTGCTCATCGTCGTCCTTGTCAGCGTGCGCGTTGTTGTTTGTTGTCAACAACCACGATGCAGAAGCTCAAGTTCAACGACAAGCTCAAGGCATCCTCCACCGACGCCCTCCTCAAGAAACTCAAGGCCCTCCATGCAGAGCTCGCTGTTCTCGACCAAGAGTTTGTCGATACGCGTTCTCTCGACTCTGTTCGCAAGGACCTCATTTCGTCCAGCATCCTCCTCCACAAGGACAGAGGCGTTAAAGCTTACGCTGCGTGTTGTCTTGCTGATATCCTCCGGTGTTATGCTCCAGATGCCCCGTATACACAGAGTCAGCTCAGGGATATCTTTCAGTTCTTCTTTACCCAGCTCTCGTCTGGTCTCAGCAAGGCAGACGCGCCGTATTACAACCAATACTTTCATCTCCTCGAGTGTCTCGCGACAGTCAAGAGTGTCGTCCTTATATGTGATCTACCCAATGCTGAAGACCTGATGAAGGAGGTTTTCAAGGATTTCTTTGCCTTGGTCAGAAAAGACTTGCTCTCGAAAAAAGTCGAGCTCTTCATGGGTGACATCCTCACTGCCATCATCGACGAGTGCAACTCGGTTCCACAGAGCGTGTTGGATATCCTTTTGGCCCAGTTTATGGATAAAAACTCGACTTCAGCGCATTCTCTCGCGGTTAGGGTGTGCAATGAAACGGCACAAAAGCTTCAACGACACGTCTCGTCATATTTTACGGATATCATCCTTCACCATACGCCCCACGCCACTGCCTCGGACGACGAAGATAACGACGCGCCGTCCTCTTCTTTGAATGAAAAGGAAATCCAAACAGCCCACACGCTCATTAAACGCCTCTACACTTCCTGTCCCTCCCTCCTCACCTCTGTCATCCCCCAACTCGAGGAAGAGCTCCAGACAGACAATCTCTTTCTCCGAACAGTAGCTACCCGAACTATTGGCGAAATGCTTGCCAATCCTCCTTTAGGGGGTGATATGTCCCTGCAGAGCAACTACCCCGGAGCATACACTCAGTGGCTCCTCCGAAAGAACGATAAATCTTCTCAGATTCGTTTGGCGTGGGTAGAGTCTTCAAAGGGACTACTCTTTTCGCCTCTACCTAATATTCGGGAGATGAGAGAGACGCTGGAATCCTCCTACCTAGCCAAGCTTATGGATCCAGATGAAAAGATTCGTGCAGCAGTTTGTAGGCTTTTTAGAGATGTGGACTACGAGGCAGCATTGCATCATGTGAGTGAGGGTGTTTTGAGGGGTGTTGGGGGGAGGTTGGCTGATCGCAAGGTGCGTTCGAGTCTTTATTTCGTAGTTATCACTCACGCTTTTCGTAGCGCTCCGTCCGTACCGAAGCTTGCACCTCTCTTGCGCGTCTCTATTCATTGGCTTTTCCGGAAATCGAGAATAACGATCCTGGGGCGATTGAAAAGTTTTCTTGGATACCGAACGAGTTACTTAGTGTTATGGGAAGTGTTGGGGATGCTAGGTGAGTACAAATTATGATTATGGTTATTGACTCTGGAATTAACTCTTGCTTACAGGGCCGAAATCGAACAAGTTCTAGCGGAGTACATCTTCCCACTTCCTTCTACTTCTTCCACTTCTACTTCGACATCCAATAACAACACCAATAACAATACGACATCCACCTCCACATCTACTAAAAACACCCGTCAATCCAACAAGGGCTCATCCTCAAAAGACAAAGACAAGGAAAAGGGCAAAGAAAAAGCTACCTCTGACCCCAAAGATTCCTCAACATCCTCTCCCACAACTCCCACAGACCCTGAACAATGGACTGACCGTCTGCTGACGACCATGATATATCTCACTGACAAGTCTCTCGTGGCGCTCATGTCCATCTCTGGTCTCAAAGCAGCAAGACCGACAGTTTGGGATGTATTTGTTGATTGTTGTGTTGTTAACAATGTGCGTTCCTCTCTCTCTGTGCAGTCTTCTACAGCTAACAAAAAATGCTCTCAGGGAGGAACTCCCGCCCCAGGCTCAACAACCACCCCCGAAACCCACACTGCAAACCGAACCAAACTCCGCTCTCTAATCGGCCACCTCTCACAAACATTCCCTGACCCTTCTTCCGCCTCTACAGACCTCCAATCCTTTGCAGACTTGAACGATCACAAGCTCTATAAAATCCTCAAAAGCGTCATGGACCCTAAAAAAGCAGATGTAGGAAGTGTAGGAAAAGGAGAAACGGAGTTTTTCCGCAGACTTGAATCTAGAGATCGGTCGATTAAGGAAACAATGGGAATCTTTTTGAGGAGAGCCGAATTGCGACTTGTTAACAAGTCTTCGATACCTACTTTACTTGACAGAGTCGGGGTTTCTTCTTCTTCCAGCTCTGGTGCGCGCTCCTCGTTGGGGAGAAAATCTTCACTGGGAACAAGATACTCTCTAAACCCCAAAAACGAAAAACCCACGAGGTCTAATTTAGCCGCGAGACATGCGCAGATGATTCTGGAGACCGTGGCGAAATGGTGTCCGGGGATGGTGTGTGGGGAGGAAGTTATGAGGGGGGTTTTTGGTGTTCTTGGTGTTGGTGGGAAGAAGGGAAAAGGAAAAGGAAAAAGCAGAGCGAGGAGTCGGTCGGCCGAGTTGGATGATAGTCAAGATGAGAATGAGGATGGGGACGAAGGAGAAGATGGAGCAGTGGAGATGGGAAATGATAGGGTTGTGGATGTGGCATTGCAGATGCTTGCTGGGGTTGTCGTCATGAAGGAAAGGGAAAGGGAGAAGCAGAAGGAAAAACAAAAGGGCAAGAGGAAGGAGGGGGATAAGGAAAACGAAGATGATGGGGTCGAGTTGGACTCGTGAGTCTCTTCTGTTTATGTTCAAGCAACTAAATTTAAACCTGAATAAACACAGGACGATCCTCCACAGGATTAAAACACTCGCTTTGGGACCTAATTTCCGGCATGCAAAGTTTGCTGCGAGGATTTTGGCCTTTTCTGGTCAAGGACAAGATGACGAAGAGAAGGATGATGAGGAAATAATGAAGGAGAGGGAAGAGAACTGTGTTGGAGTTGTTGAGGTGTGTATACCTATCTCTCTTCTTTTCAGACCTAACGAAGAAGACGACTTTGACATCTGCAGATGATAGCCGACTCCCTTCCCTCCGTCCCTTCTAATCGTCTCGTCGCCCATATTGCTGCCCTAGGCCAATTTGCAAAATTCTGTCCAGATGCGTTCGAGGCCAAGAGTGAAGCGATTACGAGTTTTCTGGTAAAGAGGCTTTTGATGGCGCCTAATCGTGGGGAGGAAGATGACGAGGGCGAGGAGGGTGAGAATGAGGGCGAGGAGGTGGGCGTTTTCTTCTTTATTACTTCGCCTCTCCAGCATAACATTTTTTCTTTGTTTGTGCTTTTAGAATGAAGAAGAATGGATAGATGACGACGATCTTTCCGACAGAGCTCGCGCAAAGATCCTCGCGCTCAAGTGTTTGAGGTATAGATCCCTATCGCATTCGGGGCAAGAAAAGGCTTTGGAGATTGCTGCGCCCGTTCTCAAGATGTTGACTACGATTTTGGAAGGTGGAGGGTCATTGGTTGCTAATGGGCAGGGACAGGAAAAGTGGGTCTGTTTTTCTCCGTCTTTTTGCACCAGTACTAATTCCAACTCAGTGTAAAACTCCTCTCCCGCCTCCGCCTTCAAGCCTCCGTCTCCCTCCTCCACCTGTCCACTGTCGAAATCTATGCCAATGCTCTAGCTCTTCGATTCCTCCGCCTTGCTTTGACCGTCCAGGATTCGTGTTTCGAGGTTCGGATGAGGTTTTTGACCAAGTTGGTTGGGTTGCTTCAAGCAAGAAAGTTGCCAGCGAGGTATAATGTCGTGCCGTTTTTGACGGCGCATGATCCAGAGGAGGATGTGAAGCAGATGGTGAGTGTTTTGATTTGGTTGGATTTGGTTTGTCCGCTAAAGGTAGTCTTAGGCGACGTCGTATGTTTTTGCGTGTATGAAGCGGTTACCTGCAGGTGAGCTACGTTCTGTTGGATAGATTTTAGGCTCTAGCCGACTGAGGGACTTACTCACTAGCTCTTCGAGTTCAATCTATCGAACTTGTTTTCATCCGCTTATTGCACATTCTTGCACATCATCCTGATTTTGCGACTGGGCAAGAGGAACTGGTTGATATGGCCAAGTGAGTCACCTACTACAACGTCGAGAGTCAGAGGCTAATTCTACTTTAATTTGGATAAAGATACGTCCAATTCTACCTCGATCTGGTCCTCAATCAGGAGAACCTTTCCCTGTTGTATCACCTTGCGTCTAAAGGAAAGACGGTCAGGGATTCAGAAGGGCAGACGTATAGCGAAGTATGTGTACGAGGTTTTTTAGTCTCGTGATTGTGTTTATGCCGCAATTTGACTGACGACTTCTTCGACCTTGACAGAATCTCTATGTCATGTGTGAAGTCGCCCAAGAGCTGATAAGAAACCGTGCACAACAAAATTCGTGGAATATCCCAAGCTACCCTGGGAAACTCAAATTACCTTCAGATATTCTCAAGCCACATCCAAATGCAGAGGTTGCCAACAAGGTTGCCAAACAGACGTATCTCCCCTCAGAAGCTGTATCTTGGTTAGCCGTGATATCGAACCCAGTGAAGGAAAAGAAAGAGAGGAAAGCACCTGCAAAGAGAAAAGCTGCCACCTCTGCAACAGGTAATGGTACGAATGGACACGCAAAGTAGGTCCTTCCATCTAGTATTACTTTCAGCGTTCGTAATCCGTTTGTTGTTTTTGCAGACGTCGTAAAAAGAGAAGACAATCCGCGCATACAGATGAGGATGATGACCAGGCCACGTCTGATGTTGACATGGTTGATGCCAACGGACATAATACTTCCTCTGCTGGGGAAGAAGAAGAGATGGTTGCTAAGCGGGAAAATCAAGCTCAGGTTCGACGCGTGTTTATCTCGTTTTGTAATGACCTGTTCCTGATCTCATTCTTTGTAGGCACGAGCCAAACGACGCGAAGCAAGAGCAAAGAGAGCCGAGACACCAGCCTCTAGTGATGCTTGATGGATGATTTTCGAGGGAGTGCTAGCAGTCGCGGTTGTGGTGATACCCACAGTTATGATTATATGACTCTATCTGTCCATGATTTGCTTTCGATGGATTCCATGCATTTTATTCTACTCACTTGCGTAGGTACTCGTGTAAATTATCTTCTGTTCCTTTTCATCGATTGCTGCTGCCTTGTTGAATCTCGATTGCTTGTTGTTACTTGTATCCATATCACTTTGATTATAATTTGATAACATACCCGAATTTCTGCTTGGGTCAATCCGTTTCCTTCATAACGACAATGAGTAGTTGAGGTAATAGTACTGTTCTCTGACTAAAAGTACATACAAGAGTCCGCAATTATAAACCCTTCGCCCCGTACTCGCGTTCATACGCCGAGGACCATAACAGGACCATCCTCAAAATTCAGTCCCTTCTTCTGGTAAATTCTCTAAACTGGATAAAATTGACACCTGCTCTCCAATGAACATCATTAAAAGGTCTTCCACCACGAGAGCGTAAAGCTTGATACAGAAGCTTCTTCCTGTTTTCGCAGCGACGAGAATAATAGGCACAGTGATAGTACTCCCTACGACATCGCCTTCACCTCCGAGTACGGTGAAGGGTATAGTTTCTCCGGCACACGTAGTCACGAAAGGAGGGCAGCTCTGCTCGGGGATGGATTCATGAAAGCCTGGAATAAACATATCAGTTGCTTGAAGCAAGCAGGAAAAGACTTCAATTTACAAACCAAAGTCGCGTTTCCCCTTGCTACTATACAGATAGCAAAACTTCCATCGGTGCTATTGGTACGCAGATGGTGTTCGAAGTGAGCCAATAGATTTGGAATGCTGGCTATACTGTTGACCTGGGGTCGCATGTACCATTTTCCATGGTGGGTCTCATCATAGAGGACTGGGATTTCAGTGTACTAGTACTCGGGGATTGCTCATGCGCTGAAGTGCGAGATCGGCGAGTTGTGGGAAAATCAAAATCGGCTTTTTTGGTCTAGCTGGCAATTCAAACTACTTTCGACCTGCGTCAAGCACAATCTACTGTGTTTTCTTAGTGAGACCGTTTGATTCGAGGCTATTCTGACTTGATTCTTATTATTTTCTGACAGGAATGCTATGGCAAAGATTGAACCTCGTGTATCACACGCACCTGAATTAAGATTTTCATCATTGCCATGGCCAGCTCCCTGAACTGATATCAGATGCCCAAAAAGATATCATGGACTACGACCAAGATGTCCACTTTCTGGAGTTTGTCCTCATACTTAGGAGGGACGATTTAGTGCAGTACATTGGCACCCTGTCTTATACGGCCTCCATTCACCGTCTCCCCGTCGAAATCTTGGTTGAAATCTTTTCTTTCTATCTGGATAAATTGGGTATATATAGAGCGCCGATTGACGACAGCACATCGCTTTTAACACTTGGTTTGGTGTGCAGGCCCGACATCACTATCTCCACCCCTCAATTCTGGATGCGTTTCAACCTAATCCTGTCGATGCCCGCTCTATCCATAGGCGACTTGATCCCTTCCCGGTCAAAAACTTACGACTTTCTTTCGGACTTTACTTTATCATTTATGTTATTGGAAGACTAGGATGTATATAGACTCATCTGGAAGACATCTATTAATCAGTGCCATCTGGAGTCAAGTTGTTTAGATCCTTTGTTGGGTTGATGAGTGGTTTACTTCTCTTAACTTTGCGAGATCCCTTCCTGTCCTGGAGCATCCAAAGTTGAGAGGTAGTCATGCTAGGCGGTTCAGAACAGCTTGTCGTCAGAACGTACTGAACTTAGGGAAACCAGATATGCCATACATATTACACGAACTTGTTGAAAGAGACTATCAATCTATAGCTTACAGAAAATGAGTTTCATCGTCTTCAATATACATCTCTTGACTGATGACATTCACAACACTGATACATGAACCCACAGAGAACATGAAGATAGAAGAAAAATGCGATCATCATCTGGCGTGTAAATTACTTCACGATTTAAAAAGCTCGAGTCATCCCAATAGCGTTCTCCGTGTTCGAAATCCACCTTGACCTTCTGGCCATTCGGGAATTTCATCGTGAAAGTGTCTTTTTCGGGGCTCATGCCACGAGTCTCGAGGAATCTGCTACCAAATGTTCCAATGAACATTCCCATCAAGAGATTTTCCAAGACGAGAGCGTAGAGCTTGATGCAGAACTTCTCCCCTGTCTCCGCATTGGTAAAGACAATGGGCATTATAGTACTTCCTATTGCCTTTTCCTTGCCTCCGAATAGCGTGAATGTGACAGTTTGCTCAGCACATCTGGTATCGAGCGGAGGCCGATGCTGTTCGGGAATGGATTCATATAATCTCTATGAAAGCGAAACCATTGATAACTCTTGAGCAAATTCACCGTGACCTAGGCCGTCGCTTCCTCACCTTGCTGACCAGCGTTGAGTTGCCTCCTGCCACGCAGATAGCAAAACTTCCATCGGTGTTATTGGCATAGTGCTCGAGCTGGCCCATCAGGTTGGGAGAATTACCCAAGCTAGCCACTTCCGGGTCCATGTACCACTTTCCGTGGTGAGTCTCGTCGTAAATGACAGGGATAGCGGCGTATTGGGGTGGATCGCTCATTCTGAAAATCTTCTAAATCACGGTGAGGACGGATACTTCAGAAAGACACGCTACTTACAGGAAGGCAGCAACATTGAAATGGCGCGGGAAAATGTACCTATTTATGGGTGAGCCCAAACCCTAACCTAAACGAAGGTAGTGTCTAATAAGCGAGCAGCCTCACAACCTCGTCCACAAACCCACGACCACCTCTACACTTCCTCAAGATGGTACGTTTGCCCTTCGAATTTCCGTTTTCGTGCCCCTTGGTCCCGTTGTACTCGTTCTTGACAAGATTTTGCGATGGAATGGCTTTTGGGGGCTGGATTCGCTTTTTCGGTGTTGGATGACGCTGGATAAAAATTGATGTTTTGCCTTTTCGCAGACGAAAAAAAGAAGAAATGGCGGTCGTAACAAGAAGGGACGTGGCCACGTCTCCTTCCTCCGCTGCTCCAACTGCTCTCGATGCGTTGGAAAGGACAAGGCTATCAAGCGTTTCACTGTAAGGAACATGGTAGAATCTGCTGCTGTCCGTGATATTAGCGAGGCTAGTGTCTACGCTGGTGCGTCACTGATGCTTTGAGTATTTTGTCTCATAACTGATTGTAACATATTCAGAATATGCCGTCCCCAAACTCTACATCAAAATCGTGTACTGTGTGTCTTGCGCTATCCACTCACATGGTGTGTTGTCTGCGCATTTTACATATATTCGTTCTTATCTTTTTTTTTTCAAGTCGTCCGTGTCCGATCACGCGAGGGTCGTCGTAACCGTGCTCCTCCTCCACGAATCAGGTGGAAGGATGGCAAAAAGGTCAACCCTGCCGTCGTTGCTGCTGAGGATGCCAAAGCCGCTGCCGCTGCTGGAAAGGCTTAATTTTATGCTTTCATGTTTCTATGTACATCCCCACGCAGTAATGTATTACCATGCATTGCAATTCCAGCCTTTCATCAGAATATCAACCTCGGTGTGCCTTGACCTGAGATTGCTGTGCGCATTGCTTGACCCGCTCAAGTTTGAGAATGTAGACCTATACAGGCGACGTGGCGCCGAGGCCCCGTCTTTGAATGCCTCGGATACCCGTCAGAGGTGGTTGATATATGCAAACACATTTATGTGCTCGGAAAGTCTGCTGAATCAAGATTTCCAGAGATTTTAAAGACCAAGCAAGTTGTTGTCGTCATTGCTCAAGCAGTGCTGTCAGCAACGTAGAGCATTGCTCGCTGTGCTCTCTCCCTTATAGGGTCATTGCGTTGTCGAAGTTGGCTAGAGCTGGTCCTCTATCGACATCAACTTTTGGCGGCTGGTCCGCCCATCGACTGTCTACGATCCTCCATTCCTTGTTTTTGTTGCGTATGAAGACATTTTCATGCTCATCGGTTCTCATTTCCCAGGTTATGCAATATGGGCTCTCGCTCTTGCCAGCAGCATCGTACCAGCGACATCAATTCCCATCCAGTTCCAGTCAACAACTGTCAGTGTCTCTGAAGCATCACCGCCTCAACTCTCGCCTCGCAGAAATCTCATCGGCTTGCAAGAACTCATACCTCCTACCGTCAAAGAACGATTATCCGACATGCTCCAAGCTCTCGGTCCCGACACCGAAGACCGTTTCGTCGCTTCTGCCCCTGGAACCTTGACCAGTTTCGGTTTAGACGATCCAGTGCAGTCTAATAATGACCTCAGCGACCTTGTAGACCATGTTTTTGCTGACAACGACGAGATGACCGGACTTGAAGGTTGGGTAGATACATATGTCCAATACCTTATCGAAGTGGGACAGAAAGATTTGCCAGACCTAGAGGACCAGCAGGCGGTAGTCAAGCCGTATTTCAAGGCACTAGGAAACCTCGCGGCTGCACAAGCGAGGTTGTTGAAAGCCTACCAGGAAGATACGGGGTCGAATGTTACGAATCTGGGTGTTGATATTCCTTCGTCCACAGGTGTTGGGTAGGGTAACGATGAAGGTGCTGGAAGAATGGGCAGAGAAGGCAGTTAAAGAAGATAATAAGGCAGGGTACACCGAAGCTCATTATGAGAGGTATCTGAGTTTGAATAAGACAGTGGAGAGGTTGCAGCCAGAGTTTGACGATTTGGATACGGCTAACAAGGTGCGTGCTTAGTTGTAATGGACTGACGCTTATTCTGACCTGCCGGACAGATTTCAGCCCAGGGATACCTCTATAAACAATATATTCCCACTGCGCCTGCTGTATTCAATCTCTCTATGATCACAGGTGGTAGCATCAACAATCCGCAGATCGCTCAATACGATGCAGCATGGTCGGCCGACATTATCAACTCCACTGCTCTTGGGGGGCAAGATGCGAGCGCGCTGCAGGATAATCTGAATGATGGCTTCAACTCGTCCACTGTGAGTGACGGGGAGATTGCTAGTAGTATCAATAGCGATGCTCCTGAAAGCACGAGCACAGGGTCATCATCGTCAGAAAAGAAACCATCGTCTACTTCAAATGACCTCAAGGATCATAGTTCCACTTCGACTTCCACTGGTACAGACGAACCCAAGGACTCGTCGACCTCGCCTACACCATCACCCTCTTCCAAAGATAGCCCATCTTCGTCGAGTTCGAGTTCCTCCAAGTCCTCGAGCTCGGCAACAGAACCTCCCAAAGATGACGGTGGTGGTGACAAACGCCGAAGTCTCCCAACGCCCATGCCAATCATCACTGCCGTCCCCTCTCACCAAGTAAAACGGGCAGATGAGGACAAGGATAAGGACAAAGACAACAAAGGGAACAAAGATTCAGATAAAGATAAAAAGGCCAAGAAACCTGCGTCTGGTGCGCTTCAGGTTGTTGCCCAGGCTCATGGAAACCAGACGACAGACTCGGACGGAAATGAGCCTGATCTGACTGGGTTCACGAGGGTCAAACAGGTCCAGCATGCAGCTACTACTGCCTCCGATTCCTCTGGAGGCAACACAGACCCTGACAAGGAAGACGATGACGACGACCCATTCGCAGAAATCCCTGATACCCAACTTGTTGGTGACATGGTCCTCGTCGAACTCAAATACGGCGCCTGGGCAAATCAAATGGAGGAAAACATTGCTTTTGGGTTTGAGGAACAGCCAACGATTGCTTCCAAGTACTTTGGAAAGGCACCAGAAGGTGATGGGCCGTTGGGGAAGATTTGGAAGTATGTCTTGCTGGTGACAACATATCAGCCTAATTCTACCGAGATTCAAAGTGTACAGGTGTTGGGGAGGGTTTGGGAGGTAGTACCTGGGCTAAAGAGTGTAAAGGCTGGGAAGGGCGGGGAAAATAGCACCGATAAGGGCAGTGCCAATACTAGCAATAGTGGAACTGACGACTCATCACCAGCTGGAGATAAGGAGAAACCTAATTCGCAGCAGGATGATGAGAAATCAGACTCGGCTCAGCCTGATTCAGAGTCTTAGAAGCAGGCGATGCAACTCGTCATTTTGAGCCGATATCCAGCATTTGTCGAGTACTTACACATCCCGTAGTAGAGAAATGATGAATCGGTAGCTTGAAAGTGTTGCTATAAGAATTAAATAAGCTCGGTGGACTGTGCCAGGTCATCCCAATTTTCTTCGAGGTAAGCGATGTCCAACTTTAGAGGATGGCGGGAATCCTGGTTCATGAATATGGTCAAAGCTGGCGTCATTTCCAACCCCCCCCCCCCCCCCCCCCCCCCCCCCCCCCCACCTTTCCATTGGTTCATGAATATGGTCAAAGCTGGCGTCACTTGAGGCTGAAACAGTTCGAACCTTTGTCGTAGTATAAGTAACTGTGAGTTTCCTGGAAAGAGACTCAAACGGCTCGCGAGAAATAATGAAATAAGCGCCCATCTTATGTCATGCATGTCATGCGTCGTTCCTCCCAAGTGAACTTCACAGCATAAGGTAGTGGATAACAGTGTCTGCGGGGTTAAATCCTCGTAAACTCAACTATTACATTTCTCCTAAGGTCTGGATCTGTAGATAAGGTGTGCGTGTAGTTCAGCTACGTGTTCCAACCTCCGTTGCATTAACATTGCAGATCCGTCGGATTCAGTGGTAAAAGGCCCGAAAAGATCCAGATCTCGTAATCGGCTTGGGGTAGGTATCCCTTCGGCTTGATGCCATCAGGCTGACTAAACGTTCATCACACATCATTTTTCACCAGAGCAGAGGTCGAAAGTGCATTCGTGCTGCTCCTATTCCTCATATCTCAATGCACTATGCACTGGCAGCCCTTCAATACTTCCCAACAAACCATGTCCTAGATAGAAAACTTTACATCATGCCGGTCAACGGCTGCGGAACCTCCACGCGAGCTATGCAATTTCAACTTCTATCATTCATCTCCTTGAAATAAATTTTTCTTGACACGATAAGTCATGACCAAAGAACTTCCATACAAACGGACATGACAAGACGAGAATCGACAAACCATTATTCTCAAGGCCCGAAGATGCTTCCTTAAAATCGGTTGTTTATGTCTCAACATCCCAAGATGGATCAAATACCTCTCTCAAATATTGGTTTACTATTTATCCTCTTTATTATCCTGCGTTATGCCTACAAGTCTCGACTCGGGTCTCTCAAATTCGTTCGTGGCCCGTTATCGCCCTCGTGGCTTTTTGGTACGTTCATCGAAGTCTTTTTCAAACCCCTATTGAGTCATGTATATAGGCAATGAGTACGACATCGTTCACCAACTGGAAGTCGGAAAGCTAGAAACCCCATGGTTTAACGAATATGGGTTGGCGTTCAGGTACACTGGGTGCTTCGGAGTGAGTGTTCATGCTCCGTTTTGATGTTATTGACTCACGACTTGGCTAGGAGGAGATACTCTATGTCGCAGATCCCAAGGCTCTTCAACATATTCTCCATGCTTCAAGCTATCACTACTCCAAAACAAACGACAGTCGGAATAATACTAGAAGGCTTTTTGGTCAGGGAGTCTTATGGGCTGAGGGTAAGCCAGGGTCATATGGTCTTTTTTTCCGAATTCTCACTGGTGCGAAAATGATGTTCAGGGAATACTCACCAACGCCATCGAAAAGCACTCAACCCCGCATTCTCCGCTTCTCAACTCAAGACATTCCTTTCGTTGTTCCAACAAGAAACCCAAAGGGTAAGTAATTCCAATCCTTGTATATGTGAAGTTACCAACATTCGCTTCCAGCTCGCGAACAAGTGGCAAGAACAGCGCTTAGTTCAGGCTCAGGACAGCCAAGAAACCCCAGTGATAGACATAACCAAATGGATCTCCAGGCTCACGCTGGACATTATCGGGAAATCCGCTTTCGAGTATGATTTCCAAGCTTTGGACGCAAAGGAAAACAAGCTGGCATCTACTTTGAGGAGTCTATTGTACATTTCCTTAGCCATTTTGAATTGGTTTATTTCACTGACTATAATATACAGCAAAAGCAACGCTGCTACGACCAAGCTCACCGTGTTAATTCGTGCTTTCCGTCGCAATCTTACATACGACCCCACTTTTCATAACCCAGTGAGTACTATCCTCCAGATCAGTGTACAACATCATGATCTTTCTTTCCACAATAGCTCAACCCGAACCATCCTCTTGTCCTAACAAACGATGATGAACGTCAGAACAGGTGGTTAGAGGTTTCCAATAGCACTGCACGAGATATCCTTCGTCAAAAGGGTGATATCGGTCATCGAGGAGCTGAAAAGGGCGATAAAGATATCCTTAGCGTTTTAGTTCGATCCAATGCACTTGAAGACCCCAAGAAGCGCCTCAGCGATGAGGAAGTATTAGCCCAGATGTCAACGATGATTCTTGCAGGCCACGAAACAACAGGATCTACCAGCGTTTGGATGTTCTATGAACTCGCTAGGCACCCTGATCAGCAACAACGGGTTTGGCAGGAGATTAACGAGGTTAGAAAGAAGAAGCTGGAGAATGGAGAAGAGGAAGGTTTCACGGCGCATGATTACGACTCGATGCCTTTTTTCAATGCGTTCATCAAAGTAAGAGGATAAGTGCTCTGAGAGTAGCTCGCTCAGCGATTTCTTTAACAGGAAGTCCTCCGTTTCTATCCCATCGTCATCGGCCTTTTCCGCAATCCCGACAGAGACGATGTCATTCCGCTCGCTGAACCCATCATTTCATCGACAGGGCAGAAGATGGCGGAACTCCCAGTGAAAAAGGGCCAGAGGATACATATTCACATTCCTACTTATAATCGGTACGCGTTGTCGTGTCCATTCAAGACAATAGTCCTTCTGACAGACCATGTTCATACCCAGTTTGAAATCTGTCTGGGGCGAAGACGCCGATACCTGGAACCCCGAAAGATTTTTGGATGAAAAGAAAGGGACGACACTCGGTGTTTATGCCAACCTGCTTACCTTTAGTAAGTCGTGCTTGAAGTTTGAAGCTTGAACATCGGATTGATTTTGCGCAGGTGGTGGTGTGAGATCTTGTATTGGATGGCGATTTGCGTGAGTCTATTCCTTTCGTGTCAATTGCGTCAATCTTCTAATCACCACTCGTGCTTGTGTTAGTCTACTGGAGTTACAAAGCATCCTTGAAGGACTCGTTTCCAATTTCGAGTTCTCTATCGACCCGTCTATCGAAATCATGAGGGCACAGGCTGGAGTGATGCAACCTCTGGTGCGGGGAAAGGAAAAGGAGGGACTCCAAATGCCATTGAAGGTCAAGAGGAGGACTCTGGTTGGAGTTTAGTTTAACTGCGAGGGATCGACATGAGTTCCGCCCCTATACCATTTCTGAGATTCATCATCCCGCCTTTATATAAGTGCTTGACTAAATATAAATATTTTATTTATTAGGTCGCCAAATGTATGTGTTCAGTGATCCGGGTCTTACCCTTATACCAATAATCTGTGTGCAGGAGAACCAGGATCTATTCAAAAGCTCCCTGGCTTGCAATAAGTACTTTGGATGATGTTACAGCCTGGTATACAACCTTCAAGCTTCAAGATCTTCCCTCCAGACTCAAATCATACACCGTAATCCTTCCAAAAAAGTCAGACGATTCCTCGAAAGTGAGTTTGAGTTGGGTTGTCTGGGGATGTTCGTCCGACGCTGAGGATAACGAAAACGTCTGCTTTCGATTGACGTCTTCCGGATAGATATTCGTTAATAGAGCCCAAGAATCTTTTTCTGTAGTTTGAGATTCGGGTTCGGATTGAGGAGGTTTAAGAGGCTTGTAGTGTATTGCACAACGTCTTCCGACGAACCCTCCTTGGAAGGTGAGTGAGATACAGGTAGGTGCGATCGGTGAAGGGAAAGTCAGGGAGATCCATTGAGGTAAGCCCTGGAGGTGTCGTGAGCCTTTCTGTAGGGATCGGAAGGAAATACTTCACCTGCTGCGAAGTCCAACAAGTTTCGGGGTTTCCATCAACTAGATATTTTTTGCCAACAGATTTATCGAGAGTGGACGATACTCTACTCATTCAGTAGCAGTGACCGCATTACAAAGTTGAAGAGCATCCAAAGGTTCCCGCAATGTATTGTTGTAGTGATATACAAGTCAGATAAATGCGATTGCATTGTTCAAACCCAAAGAGAAAACAGTAGAACTGAAATTGAGATGAACACGATCTTAGTCTCTGCGAGAAATAGACTGTGCTCACTTTATGGTCGTTTCTGGGGTGATCAAAGATACTTGGTCTGACGCCATGGTGACGGAAGGAAGAAAGATAAAGAAGGAAAGAGAAATCGATGACTTATTACGCGTGACGCGTTCCAACTCTCCCCTTTTCAAGTTCTTGTACCATCCTCGTATATCTTATTCGCTCTCATTTCTTCTTGTAATTGTAAACGAAAGTACAAAGAATCAAATAGCTCGCCAATCTAACACGTTGTAGTCGCATTCTGCGTTTGAAGCCATTATCCGTTATTCGTCATCGCCCCAATCCTAGTCTGGATCCATCCGCTAGGATAATCCTAGGTTATATCTTCACCTCACACTCGCAACGATTCACTCCTTCAGACGTTTTCTCGCATCCATGTCTTCCACTCCAAACTCGGAAAACCAAAACCAAAACCAGAAGATTGATCTCTCCTTCCTTCAAACGGCCCAACAGTCCCCTGCCTATGTTCAAACTGCGCTCCGGATCCTCGCACAGAGGGAAGGTAAGAGAGCTAGCGCAAGAAGGGAAGGTATTCTTCGGGCGCTTGTTGAGAGGGATAGATTTCAAGGACACCTTGGTGGAAACGGGAATGGAGCTGATAGTGGGATAAGGTGTGTATTCTTTACTGAACTTGACATATGAGACGATGCTAACGCGTCTATGTGTGTCCAAGAACCACCCCAACTTCCGCCAAACGTCGTTCAGGCCCTTGGGCCTTGCCTAAATCGCCCAAATCCAAAGATCCTCCTTCACCCTCACAATCCACTTCCTCACCTACGTCCTCTGATCAGAACCAAAATCAGAGTCCCAACCCGATGAACGAGCCCTTGACATGGTATTCTACCTCTGTCGGCTCTTCACCTCTGCACGGGACCGAAAACCGTTACTGCGACGTAGTACCCTATGACCGGACAAGGGTGGTTCTCGCTCCTACTTCCGTTTCTTCTCCTCCCCCTACCCCTACTTCTACGTCTCGGTCTCATGTCACGAACGAAGATATAGAAAGTGGTGACTACCTGAACGCTTCATGGGTACACGAATTCTACGGAAAGAAAACTTGGATTGCGACACAGGCTCCTCTACCAGACACTGTACATACATTTTTGAGGGTTTTGTTGGGCGAGGCACTTCCTCCTCCTTTATCCTCGACTTCGCAATCTGGTGCTACTGCTACATCTCATGGTTCACCAAGGACAATAGTCCAACTCACACGAAATATCGAGTCCGGAATGCGAAAAGCGCATCAGTATCTCCCTGAAAAGATCGGAGAAGAGTCGGCGGTTGTTGTGTATCCGCCGCCGTCCACCTTTGTTGGTCCTTCTTCCCCTTCGTCTCAGTCTTCTAGGTCATCCGTAGACTCGTCAGGTTCGGGTTCAGACTCTGGCCGTCGCAGATCATCCACAGGGTCGTCGCAATTTCGTTCTGCTAATCTTGCTGGTAGTGGAAATGCTGCCCAAACCGAAATATCTCCCTTCCGACTAACGCTTTTGGGCAGGGAGGAAGTGGAAGAGGCGAGGGGTATAATTTGTATAGTTAGGTTGGACGTCTTGGATCCTTCTTACGTTTCCCCTGCAACAAAGGATGATGGGGATGACAATGAAGATGACTATGGGTACCCAACGGACGAGGAGAAGGACAACTCTCGTTCTGCTTCGCGCAAGGACACAAAGAAAGTGTCGCCGAAGCCGGCGCAGGACAGCCAGAAGGTCGAAAAGACTCCAAAGGTGTTGAGATCGGTCACCTTTCGACATCTTCTCTTTCATGCTTGGCCTGACCATGGTGTTCCGGAGGATCACGACTTGGCAGGACTGGTCAAGTTTGTGGGGCTTGTCGATGAGGTGAATAGGTTGCCGACGAAGCGGTCTGACACAGATGCAGAAGAAGACCCTGATCCTCCCATAATGATCAACTGTTCGGCAGGAATTGGTCGTACAGGCTCTTTTATAGCGATTTCATCGTTGTTGAGAGCTATAGGAGTACTTCTGCCACCTGGAGCGCCGTTGGGAGATCCTCCTGGTGCACAATCACTGAGTCCGTCTCCTGAGCGAGATACACCGATACAAGCGATAAGCGCAGAATTACACTCGGAGGTGACAGAATCTGGACCGCTAGGTCCCATTCCGCCTTCTCATGCGAACGATATGGTGGTAAGAGAAATAGATTGGTTAAGAGAACAAAGACCAGGAATGGTACAGAGGCCCGAGCAGGTTGTATTGGTGTATAGGGTGTTTGGAGGGGTTGCCTTGAGGCGGTGAGATTTTTTTTTTTTGGTTGATAGCAAATTGAAGTGTATGGTGAAATCACATCAAATGTCATACATATTGGACTGAACTAACAAAGGTCACAGTACCTTAATGAATCCTCGCTTCAGGCTTAGGCAAGCTCACACCGTCTTCTGGAAATCAGCGAGTACGTGTAAGAGTCAGTTCCACTCCTCGGGTTCCCTTCATACTAGACTTTGATTTGGCATTTGGCATAACGGTGGCCATGGCCAAGCTAGCATGCAGCTATATATTTGGGATGCAGCTGACTTGGATCAAGGGCTTGAGAAGCCATTTTATCCATTGAGAACTGGAATGACTCCAACATGGTAGTCTTGTGGCTGAAAACTCTCGAGCCCTCCCGAGCTACTCTTGAGGGGTTTTTATGCCAAGTAGGAGTAGCGAACAGCGTTTTAGATTCTTTAGGTTGATAGTTTTTGGACATGAATCGGTTGCGAAACGACGGGCGGACCAAGGTTGGAACAAAGAGGCCCGTAGGAGTCGGGCCTCTTGGTGAGAAAAAACGGAACTCGGAATGACTCCTAAATCAAATAAAACCGACGCGTCTAAATAAAATTTCTGGTTCATTCTTCCTTCTCCCTCTCACGACACAAGGGCATGGCTGCGTTCCACAACCAAGCCCCCGCCTCTATTCCCTCAGATTATGCCTTACTTTCTCGTTACAACCAGTTCAAAAACCAAAATGTTGAAGAAGAAGCCGTAATAGATGACGGGGACGAAACAGAAACTGAGGAAACTGTCATTCGTCGACGGCGTTCTTCTCGATTCTCTCAAAACCAACAGCAACAGCGTCGGAATTCCTCATACTCTTACAATGAAATCCATGGCCAAGAAATTGAGCGCGTTCCTGCTCCCCGACGGCCAGCGCCAACTGAAAGCACACCTCTTCTCAATCCAGACGTTCCTCGTATCGTTGAAAATGTAGACTCAGAGTATACTCGCGATTATCCCAATGGTCCTATACCTGGTTCTTCCCATCATCATCACGATCACACCGAGTGTGATTCCGATGACGAGTCGGTCGGAGAAGAGATGTACAATGAAGAAGCAACGAGTACTATGCAGATCTTCAAGTCAGAGCTATGGATTCTAACGAAATACGCTCTTCCCGTCTATGGGACTCACCTTCTCGAATATTCGCTTGTCATGGCTTCCGTGTTATCTATAGGTCATTTATCTACGACCGCACTCGCAGCTATCACTCTTGGGTCAATGACGGCAAACGTTACAGCTCTTTCCGTCATTCAAGGCTTCATTTCGGCGCTAGATTCTCTTTTACCTGGTGCATGGACGTCACCTCAACCCGAACTGGTGGGGCTGTGGAGTCAAAGAATGGGCGTGGTGTTGGGTGTAGCACTAATACCGATGTATCTGTTTTGGTGGAACGCGGAGGTTATTTTGCTTGGATTAAAGCAAGATCCAGAGGTTGCAAAGTTGGCCGGGATTTATTTGAAGTGGTTGAGTTTGGGTTTACCTGGTGCGTCCCGGAAACTGGTTTTGTGCGTTTAACCACCTGATCGACGCGTCTTCTGTGGTACAGCTTACGCGTTTAATGGTGTAAGTCGGTAAGTCACAAAAAGTTTTATGGTTGCCCCGAGGTTTCTCCTTGTACTAATTATATCATTGTCGTCTTCTTCGGAACCCTATTTTGCCCTCGTACATTCCATTCTAATGCAGTCGTTATTTCCAAGCCCAAGGCCTCTTCAGCGTCCCAACTCGCATCATCTTCATCGCTGCTCCAGTCAATGCCTTGCTCAACTACATTCTGGTTTGGGGTCCAGGAAAGTTGGAGGCGTTCAAGTGAGTCTTTCGGTTCCCTCCAACTATCATGTCGAAATCTGACAGCACATGAACAGGCTAGGCTTCATCGGTGCCCCGCTCGCCACCGCTATTTCTTTCAATCTCGTGTCAATAATGAGTCTGACGTATGGTATATGGATTGAAAGGGACATCAAAAGAAGACGGCATGAGATTCTCGAACAAGAAGCCAGAGAAGCTGGGAACGGACATGGAAATTATGGGGCAACTTCCGAGTCTAACGCTCCTGTCCAATCTGAGAGAGAGACTCTCATGAATGGTACGAATAAAGATGTATTGAAGAAGCTTCCGAAAAGTGCATGGTATCCCATTAGCTTCCGTTCTTTTACTTCACTTGGACCGTTGGTTGAGTTGGGCTTGGGTGGTGTTGGTAAGTTTCCGTGGTCAAATGCTTATTGGGCGACGAGTACTGATGCAACTTTGACCAGGTCAAACCGCCTCGGAATGGTGGGCATGGGAACTTATCGGTCTGGCTGCTGCTCTACTGGGTCCTGTCATCCTCGCTGCGCAATCTGTGTTGCTCGTATCTGCGAGTGCGACCTTCCAAGCACCCTTTGCCTTGGGTGTTGGCGGAAGTGTTCGGTGAGTCCTTCGTGTCTGAAGTCGAGTATATTTGCTCATCAACTCTGCTCTTCAAAAACAGAATTGGCAACTTGCTAGGCGAACGTCACGCTCGCCGTGCCAAAGTTACCGCAAATACTTCTATCCTCATAGGCCTGTTAATAGCTGGGGTATTTAGTAGCATGTTTTTGATCTTCCGCAACTCTTGGTCGTACATTTTCAATGACGATCCAGAAGTAGCAAAAGCAGTTTCGCAGATTCTGCCACTGGTTGCTTTGTTCCAAGTATTCGACGGTAATGCGGCTATAACAGCCGGAGTCCTCCGTGCTCGAGGAAAACAGATAACTGGAGCGTTACTAAATCTAAGTGCGTACTATGTCATCGGTATTCCACTTGGAATCTGGCTTGCATTCAGGTGGGACATGGGCTTGGCGGGGTTATGGATCGGGTTGACAGTTTCATTGGTTTATTGCTCGGTTGCGGGTTCTATACTCTGTTGGAGGACGGATTGGGAGAGGGAGGTTATGAAAGTCAGGGAAAGGTTGAGGGGGGATATGGATGGAGGGAAGGGCAAAGAGGCGGCTGCGGACGGGAGAGTCCAAGTTAATGGGGCATAAAGCTGTGGAAAGACTACTTGTTTTTGGAGCTCGGGTGATCTGGTTTGGGACTCTTGCTGGCTTGCTCTTTCCATTTTATTACTATTTTTTAACATTTTTAGACAGATAGATTTAGGTATCTGTGATGTTGTCACGAATAAGCACGAACTTACGATGTCTTCGCTTGATCCTGAGCAACGAGACAGCTACCCGAGACGATCGTTCACTTTATGGGTTGTTTCGTTTGCTGCAAGATCGACGAATTGGAGTTCCAACTGATACACGCAGTCGTCCTCTCGGTCATGTTTTGCAGCCACCAATATGAGATGCGGCACCATCTCATCAAACTGATGCTTCGCAAAACTACCGATTGTGATGGCTTCTAAACAAGAAATAATTATTCTCGTTTGCTGCACAGATTCGACTTCCAACTGATACACGCAGTCGTCCTCTCGGTCATGTTCTGCAGCCACCAATATGAGATGCGGCACCATCTCATCAAACTGATGCTTCGCAAAACTACCGATTGTGATGGCTTCTAAACAAGAAATAATTATCTTCTATTCATCGATCAATTCGCAACTTCCTAATCCTATTCACAGTACAAATTTTCACAGCTGATTTACGAACTTGTAGGCAACAACACACTGTAAAGGCTAAAATCATCGGCGCCCAACTCCCGCTCGTGGCGTATTCATTTCAATATCTTCTGTTTCTCCGTATCCGGATGGCCCTTTTTTCGCGCTTGTCCGGATTGTATCTTCAGGTGACTCGAATATGTGATCACCAAGAGGCACAGCAAATTCGTCTGCGTCGGCCATATCTAGGAATGTCGAAATGGTTCCCACCGGACCACTGGTGGCTCGCATGGTACTCACGGCCATAGTGTGGAACCCATTGGCAGTGGTGCTGTATTCCATAATTCCTCTATCTGCTGCTTGCCGGAGGTTAAACATGAGACTGGAGGGGTAGATGTCGGTGTGCATGAATAAGCATGGGAGACTACACGTACCGAGCAACAAGTACAGCTGTGATCCTAGTATCATGCAAGGATTCTCGACGTCAGGATTTGTCGCTCCATCGCTTGTAAGATACTCACATCGTCGCGAACGGCGCATTAATTGCGCTCAGATCGTCCTATATGCATCGCCTTCAGCGTTCGGAAAAAATGTACTTATACCCGGACTTACCGGTGCCAACTGAGTACGGAAAGAATTATGTCAGAGAACTGAAATCTTCAAGTGTTTTTCGACTAACCGAAAGCAGAAATACGTTTGTAAGATTGACAGCAAAGAGAACGCTAGTTTCATTTCATGTTTGAACCAGTGAAGAGTCAGAGCTGAAACCTCTTACGCAAAATACCATGTGCCATCGCGTATGATGAGCGTCGCCAACGGAACCATCCTGTCTGTAAATCGAGAATAGATTGCACGAGCAAGAGTGAGAGCGAAGATGGTTGCATCGAAAGAGAGGGCTGCGATGTATATGACGGATAGACCTGCAAGATTGCACAATTAGCTTTGAAATAGTTGAAAGAAAGAAATTTGGATACTTACGGATGCCGGTTCCTGGTTTTGGACTTGGAACGCAACCGATAAAACCCGGTGGTAGTGGAGCAGGGATACCGGCTGGTATTGACCACTAGTTGTAGTAAAGGTAGTTGATCTAGTGAACTTGTAGTCGAGATAACGGTAAATACACACCCCCATGACAGCAAGCTGACCGAGATATATTGGTACAGTGATATACAACACCCACATTGCTAGAGAAATTTAAAGTCTGGTGCGACTAAGAGATATGCAAGACTTACCTCGCTTATAAATGGCATGTACTCGTAAGACTTGACGATTGCACAGTCAGAGATGGTCCAAAAGAAAGAAAACGATACCAACTTAAGATCACTGTGGGATAGATGAGATGCTCTCTAGGAGGTTAATTGCAGGATCACTGACCTCCTGTGGCCGCGCTGACGATAGGTCCTATCGCCACCGGTAGCCAGATCCAGTTTTTACACCTATTTCCAATCCAGGTGGGATCGTGTTCTGCTACCAAATTAAGGAGCGAAACTATAGGCGTCCAATAGCGGAAGATGAGGAATAAGTAGAACAGAAAGCTTTTTCTTCCTTGCCACATATACTTGACCTCGCGCTAGTAAGAAAAACACTCTCCATGAGGCGAAGCAATGCATGATATGAAAATTTACTCACATCGAAAGTCAGCATATGATCGTACACAAGCATTACTGTCGAAGCCAATACATAATACTTGTTGGCCACTCTGAAAAAAAAGTTATCAAAAAAGCAGACTGATGGAGACTTCGCTTTCGTACAGATGGGAGAACGCTGTGGCAAGTACATGCTTGAGGATGTCTGGAGGGAGGGAGTCCATGTCGTCAGCAACCGGTGAGTAGGAGTAAAATTGATTTGCCTAGACCTCATACACTAAATTATATACGAAAACAGAACTCAATGAGGTCGTTGTTATCCTGGATTCAACGCCGAAATAGGATGCGCCAGTCTAGTAGTAAGATGTCGACTTGTTCGATGGATCAGAATGAGGATTCAGACAGCAACCAGTGTCGGAATTGCGGAACACATTCAAAATGTAGATCAAGATTGTACGATTCCTGCCTGGTATCAAAGGCTCAATTGTTCTCAATGGCCGTGTGGTAAAGACGAAGGGAACAAGGTACCTACTACCTGCTGCCACTTAGCGCATGTACATGGGCAACGGTGGAACCGAGGGCTAATTTTACTGGACTGGGACCTTGATGGTGGCGGCTCCAATTATTAAAACCCGCGTCTGGCCGCCGGTGACCTGCTTCAGCTCAGTTTCGCGGAGCCCGTATAAGCTCACAAGCGTCTTGAGCCGAAATGAAGGAAACACTAATCCAACGTTCATAAGTAAATGTGTTTTCCTTGGTGGCCTGCGATTTACTCGCGATGATGAGTATCAATGCAAATGATAGTACTGGTAAGTTGATAGTCTCTCCAGGCTATCATAAATAGATAGTAGTATCAGTAAGTTTGCGGGAAAACCACGACTAAGTAGTACGACATCAAGTTGGCCGGATCTGGATAGATGCTGATAAGTAGCTTGCGCCTGACCATCGTCAGGCACCGGGCATAGCTTTCTCTGTGGTAATAATAGGTGAGGCAGAAATGTATTCGGAAGACTTACCATCTTCAGTCTGTTTTGATTCTGGGGAGTGCGAGAAAAACTACCATTGCCGTTGCCGGAATGTCCGGCATTTAAAGACTCACCACGTGACACCGTCCCAGCTAATTTTCTCTCTTCAGGACGCTCAGGAAAGCTCAGTTGCTTCCAGTCTCACAGGTAAAAACGATTTTACCCAGCTCGTCACCAGATGTGCTACAAATCACAAATGGTCGATAGGTTTCTGCTCGCAGAGTCTGTATGTGATTCTGATAGAAAACGCTGGCGCTGTGACTTGAAGCTCTGAAGATCCGCCGTCCTCGGCTGATGGAAACAGAATTCGATGTCAGTGCATTATAACTAGCCCTTAAATGCCCCTTCAGCTCCTCACCGGCCTCACTGCTAGTACTCGTCCAGTCTCACAGTATTGTTGATGTCCGATATTCACTCGCTTGGGATTCAAGGCTCTATTCTCACCCCCTTGTCTCCTTCCTATGAGACAGCAAACCAACGTTATTCCCCGACTGCTATTCTGAAACCGTCGTACATTGTTGTACCAGCAACTGCGGATGACGTAGTCCTTGCTCTTCGATTCGCTCGCTCTCAAAACCCTCCCTCGAACTAGCCGTCAAGGGTGGGGGCTGTCACACTGCTACCGTTGCTTCATCACAAGACGGACTCGTCATAGATCTCTCGGGACTTAAATCCGTCAGTGTGTCGTCGGATAAATCTTCAGTTACCGTTGGAGGCGGCGCTCTCTGGGGAGACGTGTACGCCGAAACAGACAAACACGGTGTCGTGGTTGTTGGCGGCAACATACACTTCGTAGGTGTAGGAGGATTTACTCTTGCGGGAGGATACTCGTTGCTGTCTGGGAAATACGGTCTGGCGGTGGATAATCTGATTCAAGCTACTGTTGTGCTGGCGGATGGTATGATCATTGATACAAGTGAAACCAATGAACCTGACCTCTTCTGGGCCATCAGAGGTATGTATATGCCGGGCTTCATTTTCATAATGATCACACGCGTTTAGGTGGATCCAACCAGTTCGGGATTGTTACCGAGTTCGTCTTCAAGGCCTATCCTTTGGCTAGTTCTGCTACAGTTGGCGTCATGGTCTATCCAGGGACGGAGCTTGCAGATGTCCTACGTGCTCTACGCGTGAGTTAAAGCGCTCTTCGCTGCTGAAAGTAACTAATTGTCGTACTAGACTTACCTCCAAATCCAAGATAAAACCTCAAAGATGATATTGGCATTCGCAAGAGCTCCTCCTCACTTTTACGTATGTCATGTATCTCGAAGCGAGCTCTAATCATCGACTGATCCCTTCTAGCCTGGTCTTCTAATATTGCCTTACATCGAAGACGTCCATAAAACAGACACTATCCTCGCTCCATTCCGTGAAATTGTCAAACCTATCTTTGAAGGCGTTGGTCCCGCACCCAATTTCTCTGCTGTTGCCCATGCTGCAGACGATTCGCTAAAGGGCGTACCACCTCGTCAAATCATAGACGGAGCGCTATTCAGTGATCTCTGGGAAGATGTCGTGTCAAAAGCGTTTGGAGATTGGATTCAATTCACAGAGCAACCACAATTCAGAGCGACGGTATGTATGTGGGAATTTTGGCATCAAGAGAAGATTGCGGAGACGGATGTGGGAAAGATGGCATTTGCGGCGCGAGACCCACATTACTATGTGGTTGTTACTGGGAGGTGCGTGCTCTAGTTTCATTAGTTGTCGAACAATTCTACTTTATTGGCAGACACACCGAAGAGTCCGATGATTCTACGGTAGCTGAATGGACCGCTAACCTGGCTGCGGCTGTTCGTCAAGCTCAGGTAGAAAAAACTGGAAAGAAGTTGACGACTCCCTCCAGTTTCTGTCTCGATCCCAAATATGAAAGTGTGGAGGATATCTATGGTGAGAATCTACCAAAGTTGAAGAAGCTCAAAGCCAAGTACGATCCCGAAAAAATCTGGAGTAAGGGATGGTTGATCGAACCTGACTTTACGTAAATGGTTTCGACTGGAAAAAGGGAAAATTTTGACCGCTTTCCGGGGCTGAGAAGTATTTAAGAAAACTGCAAGATAACCGTGTATATGTATTTTGTATCAGTGTCAAGCTTGTCGAATGAATAGACAGAAACAGTACCAATACGGACCGACTAAAGCGTAAATTATGTGACTTTGTTACAAACCATCACTTACACTTTGAACAACGGTGGAAATGCTGAACGCGTTTGATCCTTGTTTGTGAAAGTTATTTATTATTCGTCAATTTTTTTTCGCGATGCATGACAAGGGTAGTTTCGTTGGATGAACAACGTCTTAATTCGTTCGTTGGGTATACGCTTCGATTTTATTGCCAATCCAGCTCGTGCTTTGTCAGATACAAGAAATTCGGAGGCAAGTGCTGGAACCTAGCTAATTGCTAGGACATAATATACTAAGTCATTGGGACTAGAGTACATTGCCCACCTTGAGGAACTGGTAAATTACCGACTGATCTTATGGACGTGGAGGGCGTGTGCTTGTCACGGTGATTAAATATTAAAGGACGGCATCCAAACTTTGAATTCATGGATGTCGTATAGTATACTAGGTTGAACGCAAACACGTAGGAATTGTTCTGATGGGTTGATTCGACGGTGACTATTGTCAATTGAGATTGTACAAAACAAATACTGGTGCCCGAAGCATAATCATGTCAATGTCAGCGGCATTCTTATCCAAGACTTTTTGAGTTGGATTTACTACGCCCAAATGTTGGTTAGTTATTGCAGTATTGACCATAACGTAGACCGTTTACCAGAGCCGTCTCATTTATGCATTCGACACAAACAGTTTCAATGCAAATTTCTTTTAGTGTCTCCTTTCCTCTCTTGACTCCCAGTGTCTTGGTCATCGAATGCAAGTCATCATGCATCAGGCCTCAGGGTTGTTTCTTGGACACTTTTCCCACAGGAAGGAGTAAAAAATGAAATTAAGCTCCCTCCTATATCTCCATCCGAACGGCAAAAATAGACGGGGTCATGGCGTGTTCACGGTGGCCGACACATAATCAAAATGATACTACTGAGCACATAACTAGTGTTGAATGTGAGCACAGAATTCACACAAACTGTCTTGGTAATTCGAACGAATACAAGCTACGGGACTATAGACCCCTAGTGTGTTTACCGCCTCAGAACTATCCTTCTCCTGTATAATCAAAAAAAGTTTTGTAATCTACTTCCTGTGATTTTTTTTCACTCAGTGTCTCTTCAAGAAAGCCCCAGAAAGTTGGGTGGCAATTTGCCGGAAGTTGCCGGAGCATTACCCAGGACTGCGGGAATTCAAGAAGACATGTATCTTCTTTCGTAGGGCTATGCTTCGACACATGAGATGCATGAGAGACGAGCAACTGGCCGCCGATGACACAATCTAGGTTACCTCTTCGAATATCGAGTCTTATATTAAGAAGCTGGCCCAAGTCAGCTCCTGTAAGATGGCTCTACTACCCTCAGTAGCCACTGTCAGTCTTCTCTGCGCACTCTTTGTGTTTGTTCGTCTTTTATCCAGACTCCAGACCAAGTCTCTCAGATTCCTTCGCGGACCGCCATCTCCCTCGTGGCTTTTTGGTATGTATTCATACTCTGTTGAGTAGGATTATTATTCACCATTCATGGTTGCTCAAAAAGGTCATGAATACGAGTTCTTTCGCCAGATCAAAGCCAGCGAACTTTCAAAATCTTGGATTCATGAGTATGGGCCAGCATTCAAATTTAGTGGGCCTTTTAGCGTGAGTCGTCTCTGAATAATTAAAATGAGACCTCCTAATTCATGTGCAATGCGTAGGAAGATATTCTGTATCTTTCAGATCCTAAAGCTCTCCAGCATATCCTTCACGCTTCAAGTTATCATTACCCTAAGCCACAAGACAGTCAGAATTTATTATTAAGACTCTTTGGAAGGGGAATCATCTCCGTTGAAGGTAAATATTTTTCTCAATTTTTGTACGGCACTTACCGTTGAGTCATCGTGAATAGGCAATGTTCATCAACGACATAGAAAGGCTCTCAATCCTGCATTTTCGGCATCACAGCTGAAAACATTCCTGTCACTGTTCCAGAGATCTACACAACATGTGGGTTCACATTGTGGTTGTCAAGTCATTTGATACACATTGAACATCAATTTCTGCAGATGATCAACAAATGGCAAGAACAATATTTTATCGAAGATGGGGGATCTACCAAGAAACAGGATTACCATGTAGTCTCTATGACACGGTGGCTCTCCAAACTGACGCTGGATGTTATTGGAGAGAGCGCTTTTGATTACAAGTTTGGGGCCCTGGACGGAGAGGACAACAAGCTGTCATCAATTTTGAGACACGTTTTGTGTGTTTCCTCTATTTCACACCTGAAATATGCCCGCTTACAAGTCATTAGCGAAGACACGGCCGGTCCGAAACTTTCAAAGGCAACAATGCTCTTCCGGGCTATTCGTCGCCAGCTCCCACTTGATCCTACTTTTTACAATCCAGTAAGTTCGAACCACGAAAAAGCCTATTTTTTTAATCAAAACAATGTATTAACTGCTCATGAAGCTCAATCCGGATATGCCTCTGGTCTTGACAAAGGAGGATAAGAGATTCAAGACGTGGCTGGAGGCCGCAAGAGAGGCCGCAAAGGAAATTCTCAAGGAGAAAGGACAGATGAGCCACAGACTGAAGGAAGAGGACAAAGACATCCTGAGTGTGCTCGGTAAGTGTTGTCCCAATCTTGTGTTCTATTTAGTGTAGATCCTGACTCACGTCCATCACGAATAGTACGCTCCAACACAGCTGAAGACCCTAAGAAGCGACTTGATGATGAAGAAGTATTGGCACAAATGGCGACAATGATCCTTGCAGGCCACGAAACAACTTCAAACACAACCACTTGGCTTCTTTACGAGTTATCTAGGCATCCCGAACACCAAGAGAGGATTTTGGAAGAACTCGATGCTGTCAAGAAAAGGAAGACGGATGCCGGAGAGGATGAAGCACTTACAGCACACGATTATGATTCGATGCCTTTCTTCAATGCATGCATTAAGGTAATGATGAGTTGTTCCTGGCAAAAATTTGACAGCAATCTCAATATCAGTCAACAGGAAACTTTGCGATTGTATGCAATCGTTCTCACCCTTGTTCGTTGCTCCGATCGTGACGACGTTGTTCCACTCGCTGAACCGATCATCTCTGCATCTGGGGAGAAATTGACGGAAATTCCAGTGAAGGAAGGTCAAAGGGTTTTAATTGACATCGCTAACTATAATCGGTAAGTGTTCTGTGTTTGCCATTTGAGTTCTGGTGGGGTCAACTTGTCTCTGCTCATCCAGTTTGGAATCTGTATGGGGCAAAGACCCCGACACTTGGCATCCAGAAAGATTTTTGGAGTCCAAGACGCAGAAAGGGACGACGCTTGGGGTATATGCCAATCTATTGTCTTTCAGTAGGTTGTTTTTATATTCTTCGCCGAAAATTTAAGGTAAACTGTCCAATTGTGTAGGTGCTGGAGTTAGAGCATGCATCGGGTGGCGTTTTGCGTGAGTATTTGTTCTGGTATTGTTTCGAAAACATCTAATCTCATGGTTATTCAGTCTCCTAGAGATGCAAGCCATCCTCGCTGGACTTATTTCCGCTTTCGAGTTCTCTGTCGACCCTACGCTTGAGGTTTTCAGGGGCCAGCTTGGAGGTTTGGTACCACTGGTGAGAGGGAAAGAAGCAGAAGGACCCCAAATGCCACTGAAGGTGAAGCCGAGAGTTTTCGTTTAGGCCTGACACAATAAGAAGGAATTCGGGGGTTGAATGATAACTTCTCGTCAATGGATTTCCGTTTCTTTCTCCTAACTTGTTTATATATCAGTCTTGCTGTACACATAAAGTGCTAATGAAGTTATGAGAGTTGTGATGCGTCTAGTGTGGTGAGATGTAAATGATTGAGGCCTGAATGTTCGTCATTCGATTAGTTCCATGTTTGATATACGCCGATTTGTTTGTCTTTCACAGGAATGTAACGTTCGGGTACATGGGAACTACTGCGCTAACGTGCGTTCGTTCTTCATTTGTACAAAGAGAGAGTATATGGAACGCCCCAACGTTTTAAGTATTATTGAGTAAAAAGTGTATAGCTAAGCTTGGGTCGAGATTAGTCCTCTCCTATGAGTAATGCCATGCCATATTCCCACTCTTAAGAACCCAAATCTTCAAATGCTGTATGAGCATCGAGAATCTGGGGTCCTAAATTCTCATATGCCATCGGAGTGGAGTAGATAGGTAGATGCTGACAGAACTCGGCCGAGTATATCTCCCTATATAAAGAGCACCCCTCTCACGACCACAGTGGACGTGCTGATAGGACGATCCCCTCAAATCCTTCATGTTCCCTGCTTCACGCTCACTATCCGCGATGATCCCAACATGGGCAAGACGAACATAGACAACATTGGTACCAGACCAACTCTGCATGGGCCCTTCTCCCGCGGTCATCTGCCTCGTAATGCTGGCTTATCTCTCGACGACATCATGGTAAAGGGGACCAGCCCTCGAGCTTAGGAAGATACTCTACTCTTGGATCGTGATCCCGAGCGCTGCAAGACTCCTCTTCCGGGTTCAAAGGGTGGTGCACGGCTTGATAGCGTGGACCCATTAGCAGATGGGGCGGCTACCGGTGCTCCAGAAGCAAGAACTGCATTGTTCTTTGGAGACAGTGCTCCGGCAGTAACAGCATCACCCTGTGCTTTGTTGGAGCCCCCAGAACTAGTACTCGTTGTACTCTTGAGAGATGATTGGCGGTTTGGATTGGTTAGGATGGTGGTCGGTGTAGGCACAACCTGCTGATGATGGCGAGGATGGTGCGAATGGGAATGGTTGTGGTGATGGTGTGGATGGTGGTGATGATTATTTGAGTTGAAGGTCACAGAGAGGGAAGATGCTCGTTGGTTGTGTTGATTATTGTGGTGTCCGTGGCCGTGAGCATGTCCATGTGAGTGATGATTAGCGTTTAATCTCGGTGACGTGGTGTTATTGGCAGCTACCGGAATCCAAGACTGGTTAGAATTCGTTATGGTGGACGCGCTTCCAGAACGTTGTATGGGAAGGCTGGCGATGGACTGTGCAGATGGACGGCCAATCGCTCCTGGACCCGCAGGACCGAAAGGCTCATCCACGAGTCCCCAATTGGAATCAGCGTACGGCGCTTCGTTTGTACTGTCATCATAACTCCCGAACGTCTCCTCATCCTGCAATCTTTCGATTTCATCTTCCACACGAGATAATTCGTCCTCCAAGTCTTTAACTGTACCCATGTCTAACTTTTCCTTTCTCGCCTCCAACTTGTCGATCTGTTTTCCCAATCCAGCCAGCTCACTTTTCATTTCTTCAATTCTCTTTCGTTCCTTCTCCTCTTCCTTCTCCCTTTCCTCGGCCATCTTTTCAGCCCGACCTTTGATCTCTCGGTACTCCTTCTCTTTCTGCTCCTTTTCCTTTAACAATCCGGGTAACTCTCCCTCGACCTCTTCTGCTGTAGCATGGATCTCTTTCGTCGCTATATGGGCCTGCTTGACCGCTTCCTGCAACGCAAGGACCTTTTGCTTTGCCCGTAACTCGGAGGCTGCATATCGCTCCGAGGCACGTTTCAAGGTCTCAATTTCTGACCGCAGGGCAGCATCGGCCTTTTGAGCATCGCGCCGCGAGGTTTTGATTGTAGTAGTCAACGACACCTGCTCATTATTGAGCAAGGACAGCGTATGTTGGAGCTGGGTGAGACGGTCTTCAAGAGTAAGAGGTGCGAACCCGTAGCCTGGAGAAGGACTTGTGGATTGGTGAGCTGTCGAAGTAGAGTTTCCACCGGGACTTGGAGTTCCCTGCGGCGGGGTGTTGGAACCAGGGGAGGTAGCAGTAGTGCAAGCGTTGCCACCGTCTGTGTAGGTAGATGGATTTAGACTGATGCTGGAATCTGCATCTGAGGTTGACAAAATATCCTTGCATTCAGTTTCTAGATAATAGTTAGAAATATAAGACTGGAGTAGGGATCTCGACGGCTCACCTTCAGTAGTGACCTGATGCCTAATGCTGTTCGTCTGTCCGCCCTGGACAAGCTCCAGATCAATGTCATATTGGCGCCCGGGCATAAGGCCGTACACAACAATGACAGCCTCGTCCGCCTTGTCGTCAATCTTGATGAGCACCCTTCTCCACGATGCTCTGTCCACCTCAACTGAAAGTCCACCTGCCAAGGCACTAGACACTATAGATGGTGTCTTCTTGACGTCAGAATCTGAGTTACTGGCGTTTTCATCATCGTTTGTGTCGAGTTCGTCCTCGTGGTCGTGTATGTCGTCTGCAGAAAGTCCAAGGGCGGCCAAAGAGAGTTCAGAGTCGTCAGCAGTGGCTGCAGAGAGCACAAATGTCACGGAGACAGATGTTATCTCTCTAACGGAAAGAGTGAGAGGGGGAATCCATGGTCGTATTGAAGACCATCCCGGTTGGTTGATTGTGTCCATTTCTTCGAGTCGCAACCTGTTACTCCGACTTTTCACCAGAATGAATCGTATCGATTAACAATAAGCCAAAACAAGTGCAATCTAGTGCTCAATAGAACGCTTCGAAGGGTCTTCGAGTTTTGAGTGGTGGTAACGCGTCAGCAGAAATGAAGGATGACGACAGTTGACAGACTGCACAACGAGCGGTAAGATACAAAATGTCGTGACACAGAATAAAGAGAGATACCAAGTAAAACTCGTCTGTTAAGTAGCTGAGCGAGGAATGTAGAACAGCAATTCAGAGGAAATGTAAAACGGTGGTCGCTGTTGAAAGGCAGAATCTCAAAACCCTATTTTGGGGGTAAACTCGCAGATCACCCCTAATCTGAAAAAACTTGCATTTGTACGTTTATACAACAATAGAGCAAGTAGGAAAGTGTGTACATGGAGAACCTTCTACTTTATAGATGTAGCTGGTAGAAGAGACAATACAATGCTAATGCTTTTGTGGCGAGAAATACGAAATGATACAAAAAAACTTGGGTAGTAATACATGGACCAGGACACGCGTTGAACATGAGGAAGCTGGATGCGAAGACATGAAGACCAATATGTCCTTTTCATTGCCAGCGCTCATCTGAAGAGGCCACTTCGAGATAATCCCATTCTGAGCTTGTTTGAGCTGACCATTCCGACCCTGCATCGCTATCTGAACTCGAGAATGCACTTGATGAAGGACTTCGCGGAACTTCTGGAGGAGGAGATTGGAATAGATCACTTTCAGCTTCAGATTCCGAGTCTGAGATAGACGGCGCCCTTTTCTGGAGCTTACGACTGGGTCCAGGGTGAGTGATATCGACTTCCGAGTCAGAGCAGGCGACTGATGAAGCACTTGATCCAAACCCTGAGCTGAAAGGGTTCTCAACCGCGTCGACTTTCCGTTTCCCCTTGCTTTTTCCAACTAGCACAACACTTCCGACACTGGCATCTGACGCCTCATTCTCCGATTGACTAGTGACGTCCATAGGCGTCATGGGCTCCATGTTCCGCAGCGTTTCCGTACTGGAGGTGCGTTTTAGATGGATATGCTCCCATCGTAAAAGAGCTTCCCGCTCTCTCTCGTGCCGGATCAACATCTCATCCCAGAGAGTTTTAGGTGCCGACCTGAAGTACGACCGCATCATCCATTCCGTGTCTAGGATAGCGAAAGAAGTGACATCCTTCCACTCCTGCTCTATCAGACTATAAAAGGAACGTCGACGTGTGCCTTCGTGGGTGAAGCGCCTAGATAATGAACCAGTTATCAGTGCCGCAGTAATGGGCGCCCAAAGGACAGATGACTCACATTTGAGTAAACAGGTTTACAACTCTCTCCTTGGAATAAGTATCCAACACGTTGGCTTGAATACGGTGACAACGGAAGCTGTTGAAGGCTTCCTCTAGTACAAGCTCTAAGGCTTCTTTGGCAAAGCCAAAACCGCGTTTCGTCGAGTCAAGGATGATACCGATAGTCATCTCACCGACAGTTGCCGGGGGGAATGGAGCCTGCTGGGTTCCTATCAAGTATACGAAACCTATTGGCGTCTGCCTAGGGCCAGAGTCCTGGTCAGTCTCATACTGGACTAATTGTTGCTGAACACCACGCAAAACGTCACTTGTCGAAGGCTGAGGTCGACTGCGGCGAGCAGGCTGATCTAAAGTAGGCCGAGTGTTCGAGTGCTGAAAATCCAATCAGTTGACAGAAGAAACGACAGAATCTTAGCCACATACATTCCAAACGAAATCGTCCCATGCAGCATCCATCCCACCCGGGTGATCGTTGTGGGTTGGCAGCCTAAGTTCATTATCATCTTCGTCGTCGCTTAAACGTTCTTGGGGGTAACTGTTGGCTCCCACCTACTACAGTATTAGCAGCCACCTTAAACAAATAAGTGAGCAAACGTACATAGTGACTTTCGTTGACTGCCGTGCTGTTTAGTAGAGTTGTATCTGACTTTGGCTCTCGGTCAATGCTAGATATTAAACCAAAGTAATCTGTTCGCAGAGCAAATGTGAGGAGATCTTGTTCTGGGTGCCCAGCCTCGACTGTATTCAGCTGTAGTTCCTCGTAGAGATTTTGCAAGAGTCGATGATGAGGGGAAGATATATAAGTGTCGCCAGCAATAGCATCCAGTTGGTGGTCGTAGATAGGTTCGACCTGTATTCTCTGGCCAACCTTAGTTCTGTGAATGGGGTAGGAAGGCATGGTGCTGTTGAGTCAGTAACGTGCTTCAAAGCTATTTAAACCATTGATATGAGCGTCTCTACACAGACATCAGTAGGTCATGCGCATTCTCCATAGTACATACTTACACGTAAATTCAAAGATGGTTTAGGCGCCGGGAACCGATCGCTGATACTGCGGTCGAGGCAGACCAGACTTGACGAGTTCCTCGGTTGTCCGACACGACCCAAGGATATGACGGGATAGTAGACTGACACCATCACCACGTTATGTATTGTCCTACCGAAATCCAGCTGATTCTGACCGGGAAGATGAGATGATAGGAGAATGAGCGGGAAGAGCACAGCAGTTGCTATTTCTAGTCTGCCCATGTCAAGAGCCACCTGATCAATGATTCGAGTCAACCGGGAACCCTATTTTATAGGTAAAGCATCTACGTATCTACACGTATATGCTCCTCAATCTAATGCCTTTACCTTCGCCGCAACAGATATGGGCTGCCAGACATTAACGGCTCGCTCCTTGCAACATGCTTTATTGGCTAGATCCCAGCGCTCCAGGCATCTTCCGAAATGAAGTGTAAAGGCACCGATCTTAACGTTTGTACTGGTAAAGTCTGACTATAGATGAATGCGAATTGGTGATTTCCTTAGTCTTCCTATTTGCAAGGCGAGCCTAAACCATTCTCATTGAAGACTCGTTTGTCCCGATAACAATTCTCCAGTGAGTCGAATTCCGGACACTAAATGCGACCACAAGAAGCCCTATGAATCACCGCACGTTCCTTCTTTCAGGAGTGAAAAAGTGCGTTGCTCAAGATTAAGAGCACACCAAAACAATCTTCCGTGCAAAAAAAGCGTGAACTACAAAATATCCCACTCTCATCAGCTCCGAGCTCAGCAGGTGCCTGCGCAACGATTAAGTTTAGGTGGAGAACTTCAGCGACTCCACGATCAGTCATTTAGGACCTTCGACTAAAAACAGCTCATAGTCACAGGTATTTCCGAGTGCAAGGCTGAATTTTTATCAAAGTACACAATTGGTTGTAGGTGGCACATAAAGAAGCATGGTTATGTGTGGTGTCATGTTGCTCATAGTGATAGCATACAGTAGTGAAAAGGAAGAAAAACGACCAGTACAACACAGCACGCTTACTGTCAGAGAAGTGAGTATGACGAGGAAGACAGACAGGCGGAGGAACGTACGAAAGTAAGAGCGGCACCCTTCGTCTTCTTTTCACCACCAAGCTCGAAGCTGCAAAACCAACTTAAAAACAACACCATAAAAAATGAATGATTACACACTGTTTGCAACGCTTCAAAGCCATCTGCATTTTGTACTTGCACACAGTGCATTCCAGCCTTAGCACAACCTTCTTGGTGGTCTTGGCCTAGAAACGTTCCGGCCTGGTATGAATAACCTTTTCTTCTTCAAGCAACCAAGCAGACGTACCTTCTTGTGGAAAACGGGCTTTGTCTGACCACCATAACCGGATTGCTTGCGGTCGTAACGCCTCTTTCCCTGTGCGAACAAGGAATCCTTGCCCTTCTTGTATTGGGTGACCTTGTGGGGGCTAGAGAGCGACGCAAAAGTCAACAAGAGCGGAGAAATAAAGCGAGGACAACGTACGTGTGCTTTTTGCACGTTTTACCCTTGCAGTCTTTAAATCAACAGCGCAACAAATTCCAACCATAAGTCCCTTCTCTCGCATCGCAAAACCACAACTTACATGTCCTTCGTGTCCTGGGATACAATTGTCAGCGGTCCCAAGAGGCAGAGTTCCTATAAAATACTAACTTGGGCACGTTAACCATGATCGGCAGTCGGGGATTGAGGTTTTGTCGGCGGCGACGAGGGCTTGTCCTTCCTTGAGAAACTGAGGCCTGGGAATATCCAAAAACGGCACTGTACAGCTCTACAAATAAAGTTCGAACTCAGACATACGCCGTACTCCGGCCGTTACTTTCTCAGCCCAATTGTTTCCTTCGGCAGCTCTTCTTGAAGCAAGTACTGGTCCAATTCAAGATCATCAAGACTGAAAGCTCCTCGAATTATTCATGCATGGCTCCCCTGTTCTCTAGCTCCTACAGCAACCTATACTCTGGTTGCTGACCTGACTGCATCGAGAACACAATCCCAGTTCTTGTGGCGGGCTCAAACTGACGGCGCTGCTACGCACTCGCCACGGCCCTTTCCTGATACTAGAGACATTCAGAACATACTGTATGGTATTCACGATGCTTTAGGACCATTACGAAATAAGGAAATAAAGCTCGACCGCAATGCTACTGCGGCACTAGAGAGACAAAGGATTGATTTAGTACCTCAAACTGAAATCACCACGTCACTTGCAGCTCCGATTCGCAAATCGAGATCTGGCTTTTATTTAATTTTTGAGCAAGTGTTCTAAGCTTCTCGCGAAAATACGATGTCAACAGTAGGATTTCCGCCATCCTTTGACCCCGTCATGGATCTTGAAGGCATTGAAAGACTCGGTGTTGTCACATCCATGATTATGGTCGTCTTTGGGCGTCGTGATTTTTTTAACTGTGGTTCTGACGTTGGACATAACGTGCAGCTGTTGTTCATCCAAGCGTTTCTCCAGCCGTCAGGGAAGTCGCCCACGATTTCCCCTTGATTTAGGAGTGACTCAAGGCGCTGGAAACCGGAATCACTTCTACCAGGTTCTGAAGACATCCATTTGGGTGAACCCCGGCTACAGAAATTCGTTGGAATCATGCCAGATCTCGTCAAGCTCTCTATATTGAACAGTTGATCATCTCTTTCTTTTACATGCTCGGTTTATCGTCGAGATAATTCTACACTGACGGAGACTTTACTAGAAAGGCTTTTTTGCACCACAGTGAAATAACAGTCAATTTTGCAATCGCTGACATGGCAAGTCGCAAGGATCGGAAGCCGTTTCTTCTATAAATCTACTTCCAAACTTGAAATTTCTGTTTCTGTCGCTCAAGTTGCGCCCTAACGAACTAAGGGCCGCAAGTCAGTATTGTACACGGAAGCTGAAGGAGGTCTCCATGACTTTGGTTAAGAAAATATGAAAAATATGAGTTTAATGAGCTGAAGAGATTGAAGGGATTGGAGTTTCAGCCAGGGCAGCGGATTTTCACTTCCTTGAGGCCTCCCTTCTGTATTAATGACGTGCCGCGGCAACGGAAAAAATTAATATATCGATAACGAATTTGACTCTTTTCTCTTCCTTCAACAGACAGCGATGAGCGGTGTGTTCTATTTCTCTTCTCTTCTCTATCTTTGGTAATCTTCTCTCATTAGTCTCTGTTGTCCTCGGCTCTCAATGGGGCGACGAGGGCAAGGGCAAGCTCGTCGATATACTTTCAGCTAAATTCGACATTTGTGCACGATGCGCCGGAGGTAACAATGCTGGCCATACCATCGTTGTACCTATAGATGGGGTGAACAAGACTTTTGCTTTCCATCTACTTCCCAGTGGCCTGGTCAATTCAAGCTGCATCGGTCTCATCGGCTCTGGCGTCGTTGTCCATATTCCGTCGTTCTTTGCCGAGCTGGACGCTTTGCAGGCTCAGGGTCTCGATTGTACCAACCGCTTGTTCATATCCGACAGGGCTCAACTTGTTTTTGACTTTCATCAGATTGTAGATGGCCTGAAAGAAGTCGAGTTGGGCGGAAAGAGGTGTGTTATGCATGATTTTTTGCCAGTCGCTGTATCTCATTGTGCTTCTCTCAGCATCGGCACCACAAAGAAAGGAATTGGCCCAGCCTATTCCGGCAAGGCATCTCGCTCTGGCTTACGCGTCCATCATCTTTTTGAACCTCCAGATGAGTTCGCTGCCAAGTTCCGAAAACTAGTTGAGGGACGCTTCAAGAGGTACGGAAGCTTTGAGTACGATACCGAGGGAGAGATTGAGAGGTACAAGGTGCGTTGTATCCTTGTATAACTGTGGGTTGAAACTGATGGGTCTCGTTCCTAGGCCCTAGCAGCTCGTCTCAAGCCTTACGTCGTCGACTCTGTTGTTTACCTTCACAAAGCTATAGCTCAAGGAAAACGCGTTCTCGTTGAAGGTGCCAATGCACTCATGCTCGACATTGACTATGGCACGTATCCCTACGTCACGTCTTCCTCTACTGGAATCGGAGGGGTCTGTACCGGACTGGGCATACCCCCGAGAATGATTGGAAGAACGATTGGTGTAGTGAAAGCCTACACTACTCGAGTGGGTGGAGGTCCATTCCCTACGGAGTTGCTTGACGTGAGTTCTTCTTTCAAGCCTTACTTCTATCAGGCTAACCCCAAATGCTAGGACACTGGTGTCCACCTTCAAGAAGTAGGGCACGAATATGGCACGACCACCGGGAGGAGAAGACGCTGCGGCTGGTTGGATCTCGTCGTCCTGAAACATTCTTGTCAGCTATTGCCCTAATTTCGTTCTACCTCGTCTTACGCTTTGTTTCCCAGGTTTGATTAATGGCTACACGTCACTCAACCTTACCAAGCTCGATGTGCTTGACCAACTTGCTGAAATCAAAGTCGCGACGGGATACGTGATAGACGGAAAGGAATTTGAAGGGTTCCCTGGTGGGTCTCGATACAAGGAGTATTGCTACTTTATTGACCTTTCCACTATTCCTTCTCGTGCTACTAGCTTCCCTGCCTCTCCTTAACCCGCCTCACCTTTCGGTAAACTACGTGACTTTCCCTGGATGGAAGGCCGACATCTCGAAATGTCAGAACTATGATGAGTTACCCGAGAACGCAAAGAAGTATATTGCCTTTATCGAGGAATACTTGGGTGTACCCGTTGAATGGATAGGAACAGGACCAGGAAGGGGAAGCATGGTTCAGAAGCCGTTGTGAGTACTATGGGGAGCGTACAAGAAGACTAATATTGGTTGGCAAAGGAAAGAGTCTCGTCTAACTTAATGATAAGTAGTATTGACTGGACTACTTGTAGAATACAATCTTATACTTGAAGAAAAGAAATAAATTTATGTTGTACTCTTGGTTCGGGTGCCCAGGTCATACCAGTGTCACTGGGCGAGATAATGCACAAAGTGGCACTGAACCAAGCCTTCAGGTCACTCGAGTCCCAAACGACGGTACCTTTGGACCCATTGCTTGTTTGGTACACACGGGTTGCGTAAACGTTGAGGTCCTGGACGAACGATGATTGGAGACAGCAGTTTCATGTCTGTAAAATACTCAGTGGCGATGAACCAGAATTTTGAACTACGGATGAACGGACACCCCGCGTTCTAACATTACATCAGCAATTTCCGAGGCATATAAAATGTATGGCACGCATAAAGTGTATAATGTTTATACACTTTCATACATTTTTATGCAAAATTTGATTGATACACTTTATACACGTCGTGTATGAGCCGGTATGAGGCATGACACGCGCATGATCCGAGTATTCGGAGCGGACTTAGCAAAAATTTCTGGAACTGCCGCGCTCACGTGACATTGAGGCGGAGCTTCAAAATTTGTTGAAAACTTTCGACGCGTCCGCTGTCAACGTTTCAACCTTCATTCCCATTCTCAGTCATGTTGCACTTGGCCTCAGTTCAGGTTTTCGCGCTGGCGCTTTTCAGCTTTTCAGCTTTGTCTAGCTCTGGTATGTCAGGTGAGTCTAATCCCTTTTTTGGACGGCCTTTGTGTTAAATCGAAGGAAAGGTCTACAGTAGTCCAATCGTTGGTATCGACTTCGGGGCCTCTTGTTGGTATGTTTGACTCCTGCGGATACTGTATGCTGCTTTTCCCCAAGGTACATTGTTATTTGTGTTCTGCTTTTGTGTGTTTCTGATCTCTTTGTCTCTTATAGGATAGCAGGTCTTTTCTCGGTATACGTAGGTGAGTTTGTACTATTGTTTTTTGTGTATCTACAGTGTAGGGCGTAATACAGTGTATTGTTCGTAGTTATCGTTGAATACAATTGTTATTCACAAATTATGAATGATTTGACCGTATCAAAATGTATGAACATTTGTATAAGTGAGTATGTATGGAGTGCATAAAGATGCATGGAACACAGTGCATGAGGGTGTATGAGCCTAGTGTATAAAGATCGTATAAACTTTATGCACTCCCCCCCTTGCTTTATACACGTATGATGTGTATAAAGTTGTATGGTGTCATACCATTTATACACCTTTGATTTTGCTGATGTACTCTAGAGAAAGAATCCATGAGGCCGGGTTGTCGTTATTGGTCATAGACATGAAGATCGACTCGCAGTTTTGGCATCCTCCCGTGAACTGGAAATGTATAAGGAATGAAGCAAATGGATTTAAATCAGCAACGCACACAAGCGCCAAGGTAGTCGGTGTAAGTAAATGACGAGCCACTGCAGACAGCTTCATGTTGACGACCGAGTAAATGCGGGGATGGGAACGAATTCTTAGGTAGACTCACTTGGTTCGTGGCTCAGACATCACAAGGCCCGTTTTTCGAGGGATAACGCGCGGTGAACCGGGTAATCTTCGCTCTGAACAGATCGTGCAAATGACCTGGATGACCTTGTCCAGTGATACAGGTACCTTCAACTTGAGCAGGCTGTACCTAAAGTTCATGCAGATATTATTCCGCTGTGGTCTACGATCGTTTCGACACTTACGACTCTCTCCAAAATTTGGACACAAATGTCCCGAAATTGGACCGATTCAAGAATATGCACCGACTATCAGCCTTCCAACAAAGGTCTGCAACCGTTTGACAACCGGTACCTAGTGGCCTTCTGTACCGACGTTCCTACAGAAATTTTGATCTGAAGGAATACCGAAATCTTCCTTGATGTTCCACAATCCTATCAGAACTAGAAAGAGTCTTGATAGAAGGAGAAGACACTGGAAAAAACTCACAAGGTCACCTTGGACTCGGAAGGCTCGGATCGAAAATTCGAGTACGTACTATCGTCTACGGCAGCTGCCGTGTATTTATGCTCTGGCAACCATCTAGCATGCCTGCGAAGTAGAGAACCGTTACGAGGCAGGTGCCAATCACCACTAATAGATCTTGCAATTACCTCTGGTCCACGGCTAGGCTTGACTCTGCTCTATACTTAGTGCTAACGTGACACGTGCTCTGAACTCCATAAATGGTACCACTTTCACACTATCCACGATTAGTGCTGCCGTGAGCCGAGCCTGAGCCCGACTCGAGCTGACAAATTGCACGGGCTCGGTGTGCTCATTCATCCGAGCCAATGGACGGAATCGAGTTGGGCTCGAGTTATTTGCTCCAAAACATATCAACGGCTTCCTCGGCATACATATATCCTCCTGGTTCTTCAGTGGGATTGGGATATCAAATCATTCCCAAAATTCTTGTGGAGTGTTAGTCTAAAGATTAAAGGTTCTTGAGCTGTCCTGCTCTGTGAAAATCAAGGATTAAAGCAAGTAGTGCTGCGTACAATGGCTGGCAGCAACGACGGCTAACAAAAAGTAATTCAAATCAATGTTTTCAAAATCATTAATCCACAGCACAAGCCTACATGCGAGTCGGCTCGGAATGAATGAATGAATATCTATATATGGTAGTCATTCATTCTCATTCATTACTCTGGACCTAGTCGGGCTCAGCTCGCGGCAGCACTATCCACGATATCGACTTGTCACTTCCGCCATCTGTTTTTTTTTGTAGTCACGGTCAAAGACATTCAAGGTGGGCATATCGATTTCAATACAGTCTCAATATACTTATACCCTGCTCGTGTCCTAGATACCTTAAGATGATTGTCGCCGTTTCCGAAGCCGCTCAGGTATATATGATAGAAGGGAAAATCCAGATTGGTTCTCTTGCTGCTGCGTATCAAAATCTCAAACTTCATCCTCCCTCACCATCCTGCAACCTTTCCCATCCATCACGAAAAATGGTGCTTGCGCTCTCGTCGTTGTGTGCTATAACACACGAAATGGTATTCCCGTGTGCACTGGATCGACAGCGGACTCGAAACGAATACTTCGAAACGCATTGGACCCAAATATGGATTTGGACATCGATTCTACTCCGAGATTCTTTGAATGTGACAGAGTTCTCTACCGAATGGACGGCATTTCAAGATAGACTTCTGTTCATCTTCCCCATGATCTTGTCTTTACCCTGTAGAGCGCTCGTGCGAGGGACCTCTGACGTGTTTGCCTCGGCTGTTCAAGCCCTAATGTTTTGCTTGGAGAGGTCGCATCCTGCTCTCTCCACGAATTTCATTGTGTTCGATGTGATTTTTACGGACACTTTGAACTTCTCAGGACTGTCTTCACACGCTTTCCAGCCTATCATGGATGCCAAGGGTTTCTTCGAAACGCTGATTTCATACATTCGCGTTGAAACACGAAAGAGAGATTGTTCGTTTGCGTGTCTGAAGTGTGCTTTAGATATCATCGTGGTTATGGCAGAAGCTTCTGACATGGCCTTGGATGACATACTTTCGCATGATGCTATCCAGTGTCTATCTCTCGCCCTTAGGCACTTCACTAATCCACATAAATTCGCCAAACTCGACGGGGAACAGCTTGAGCAGTGCACTGGATGTATAAAATTTATACTTCTCTTTTTCTCTGGTACTTTCCAGGCATACGGTCCGCCAGCAGTTTCCGTGGCTCTTCGGTGCAATCTTATCATCTCGGTGATCAATGCGTGTAATCTCGTCTATGACAACAAGGATAGCTCCATCGAGTTCTTCGTTCGTTTTTTCGAGACGATTCACGTCATGCTCTGCTATCGTGGAGTTCTGAATCCTGTGCTAGGGTCTATGCGAAAGTTGCACTTGAACGGAGCTGCTCTGGATTCATTTTTGCAGAAAAATGTTCCTTCGAGTTCTGACAAGAATCGCCGTCGACTAGGTGTCGCCTGGGAGCTACTCGTTAAGCATGCTACCGGAATAGAGAAAATAAAGCGAGAGTTTGAATCTCAGGGTTTGATTATCTGTGCAAATAGTAGGGTACGTCTCTGGACATCCCTGAATATAGTTAACTCAGGACGCTCTTTACCAGTGTGGTTGGAGAGGATTGCAAATAAAATCTCGATTCCAGCGTAGTCGATGCGCTAAATGTCAAACGACGATATATTGTTCAGCAAATTGTCAAAGACAAGACTGGAAGAATCACCGTAGTGTGTGCGATGCTGTCCGTTATCAAGGTGCTTGCTATTACTTTAGTATTCAAACCAAGTCTCACTTCCTCGCCTTTGCAGGAGTTCTAAGATCCGTTTTTACTGACATTGACCGAATGTTCTTGGGATGGTACTGTTTGAACCAAATCGTCGAACGTCGTTCGGCCATCAACTCTGCTCTTCGTCGGTATGCCAAAAGATCGGGGACCGACGGAATACGGATAGTGATGTTGAATCTCTGCACGGTCCCAGCCGGTATTACCGTAATGCCTCTGGAGGATCATGAAGACGAAATGCAAAAAATGGAGCTGGAAGGACGCTCTGCATCGTCAAACGCGGTACTAAGTCAACTAGAAGAAGGCTACCAAACCGTCATACATACCTTGTTTTGTGGGTGGAGGAATGTGCAGCGTATGTCGATTATTCATGGGTATGATCCTGAGGCCATGGTCAATCAGAGGTTTCAGTTCAGCTTGATGTATGCGCAAGACTGAGGGGGTCGACATTTATGGACGTCTATTGCTACTGTAAAAGTTAACTATGTGTCTTGCTGTAAGTTCTAAACGAAGTTTGTATATCCGCAGCAATAGATTCATAATGCGAGAAATGTTCTCATTTGGATGTGGCATCGAGGTTATGGCGTGAAGGTGTGCACCGGCAAGTCGCAGGGTTAGAGCAAACAGACGCAGATAGGGGTACTCAATTCTCACGCAGTCCTTCGCACCCTCTGCAGAGCCTTTCCTAGGGCCGCAAATCGCACTACACAGGTGATTCGCTACATATATCACATGAAATCTTATGACCAACACACAAGAAGAATCTGGAGCAGTGTAAGGGTCGCAAAGCCACGTTTAGAGCTATGCAAGCTTCTAGAGACTCGATAAGCCTTAATTTCAGGCATCACGGTAACAGTTTTCATTGTCTTTGAGCGTCCTAAGCACTAGTATCTACCATTCGAGTGACCCTTATCGCTTCATCACTCCACGTCCAGACTTGTTTGAATGATATCACGAAATGAAACAAGAGAACAAAAAGCAAAACTCGGAGTGCGCGTGGATTAGGATCCGTCCTGGCGTTAATTTGAGACAGGTCCTTGTGACTCACGGGTGTTTTGAACAAGTTCTTCATCATGATATTACTACTTACTTTGTAGAATTTGGACTGTTCCGTTGATTAATGAAAAGGTATTTGGGGGCTTTGTTGCGTGTGATGAAGGGTTCGTTCGGGCTTCTAGGTGTCCGAAAAAGGATCAACGGGTGGAGGAATTTTCGGGCTCGGTGTCTAGAAAAATATGTGTATTCGAGTTCGGGTTGAATGTGGAATATAGAATTGTTTCCTGAATTTGAATACCAATAGAATGATGAGTTTAGAATGCTTAAAACTTTTGACTCGAAAAGCTGTTTCGATACGAATGTTTATGGCTGCGGCGACTGCATATTCCGATATGGATGACCGCATTAGCGGGTGACGCAGATGTAGAGCCAAAGTTGTGAACTCCAAGTTCTATAGAACTGTTCGATCGTTCAGGCAATCATTCTGCCCCGACGGTGAATATCTTTGAAGAGTGAAAAAATTCGAACAAGAGAATCAAGAGCCACTCGAAGTGCGCGTGGATTAGGGTCCGTCCTGGCGTTAATTTGAGATAGGTCCTTGTGACTCGCACAGACGTTCATCGTCAAATGAGGCTGTATTTTTAGAATGAAGACTGGAAAAAATTGGCACGAGATCGGATTTGCGCGATGTGAACTTATTCTCTCCTAGCCAGACTCAAATTAAAGATGTGAACTCTGCTTTGATTTCCGTCCAAATTTCTAAGGCTCATCGCATCGGTGAATACAGCTCAGCTCAGAGAATGTCTTGGGACGTGTTTTGGAAGACGAATCGTTTATATTACTTATATTGTATACAGCAAACCACCAATAAAACAGACGGTAACATGATATAAACTAACTCAAGCCGTTACAATATACTTGGCCTTAAACACATTGTGAGTAGTAAGCGTTGGAGAACTTGCAGCTTCCAGAAGAGCAGCAAGTTGGTCCGGTGTAGCCTGTACCACCGCACTGTCCGTAGAGAGGGGAACAGTTGCCGCTAGTACTGCCACCACCGCCAGTCGAGCCACCACTACCGGTCGAGCCACCTGAAGTGGAGTATTTGGCGGCAACGATGTTGGCCTGCACCGAGTTCTCGGTGGCATCAGACGGGTATCCGGAAGTCATCACACCCTCATAGAAGGTACCCGCGGCACCGTTACTGTTATCTCCACCAATCCCAAGAATAATGGCACCCTCCTTCCTCATTGGATTGTAGCCACTTGGACGCACACCGCTGTAGAACGTCGAAAGCGAGCCACTTGCAGCATTAGCTCCTCTGATCGCCCAAAGGTTCTTCGTACCCTTGACGATGGCAGTAACGAATCGCCAAGTGATGCTGGGATCACCAGTGTTCTGTTTGGCATTCTGACCAGAGAACAAACCGTTCTCGAGATCAGCCATGATCCATGGACCATTGCCAGAGCCGAATCCCCAAACTTTGATGTTGCCGAAGTAGATAGCCTCCATGTGGCCGGCACCAGTATCGGTGCTACTGGTCTCGGCATTGCCGTAGTCGAAGCAGCAGCCACCGTTGAAGTGGGTACCATCGAAGATAGCGTACATGCCTTGGGCACCGTCACCCGTCGCCGTACCAGAGGCCCTGTTGTTGCGGTAACCGGTGCCGGGTGCGACGAAGACACCATATGCCTTTTGACCGTTTAGGAAGACAGGAGCAGCAGTAGCGCTAGCAAGGTTGTCGGCACCATTAGGTCCAGGGCCATTGAAACCACCGGCTGGGGCACGAGTAAGATGATTACCGTGGCCTGACTGGTCGTATATGGTGGAGATGACACAGGAGGTGCCGCTACAGAAGGAGTCTTGGGTGGCAGCATTGGCAACACCGCCGGCGCTCAGTGGCGCGATGTCCTTCACGGCATTATCAGAGCTACGTTGCACCTGGTAGAGTGGGCCACTGAATGAGCTATAGAGGGCACGAACGGTACCATGCGCGGCAACGCAGGGCGTGCCACCAGAGGCATAGATATCACATGGCCCTGCGGCGACAGAGACAGCAAGAGCTACTAGAGCGAATAGTGAACGCATGCTTGATCGGTGTGAAGAAAGTAGGCCTGTGATCGTTTTGAGCTCGTCGACAAAAGACAAACCGCACGTAGGCTTTTAACTGTACGGGTGTCTCCTTAGGCAGGCACATGTTTTCGAAGAGGTCCAGATATTTTCCGAATAAAAGCAGTTGAGTTCTGTCCAAGTGTCCATCGGTGAAACTTCAGAATCCGCAACTGCGGACCGGGGGTCATGCTTTCTGTAGTGTGATCCAACCACATTCTCGCATTAATTAAGGGCCTGTCAATGATTATTTTTGGTTCGACCTTGGATATCCATCGTCAGCAGATTCGTTACAATCCAACGGTACAGCCAGTAGCCCAGTGTGTTCAACTAGGTTTCACCAGTTGCTCAACGCAACTGTTTGTAAAATTGCCACGATTGAACGAAGAAAAGTCGCCCTTCATTAATCTCCATCGAACAGAAATTTGGAAGCTACCAGATACTGGTGAGTAGGAATATGACGGAGAAAAGACTGTTCTTACGCTGAATTCTCCCCGATCCAAGTTTGCTAAGCCCCCTCTGCTCTTCACCTGACGTGCCTCGCGCGGAATCTTTGAGAGCAGACCGGATTTTTTGCGGTGTCTGGTATGTCGTCTGACGTCGGTCACGACACAAAGACACGAGTAATAGACACGAACACGTCTAGAAACACTTTGGAATTTTCTGAAAAGCGAAAAAGGAAGACGACTAAAGCCACTCTCTGTAGTTTCTTCATTCAGCCGCACTTGTAAGAATTCGAGCGTCCATTAGAATTTGAGTGAAAGCAAGGCGCGTTGGATTACGCAACAACATTGAACCAGTGGGGCGCTATTATATGGGACTTTTTCTTCAGTTTGAAATTGACGGCCATCCAAATAGGAATCTTTGCTCTGTGCGGAGGGCGAATGGGACCATAAGCGCCTGGTATATTGGACGTCCAAGATGCAATTTAGGTCGCGTATACGAAACCAGATACTGAGATAAATGCAGCTTTCTCCAATGAGAGGGATGGTTTCGATGAGTTGCTGAAATGCAATGGGTTCTAGTTCTAGTTCTGTTGGTGTCACCGACGTGCGCAGCTGAGATGGAGGAAGCGACACGCACACGGCGGTCATGTGACACAACAAGCCCGTTTCGGGTGATCTTCTGTGCATAACATTCTGTCTGATTTGTACAGAGCTAACCATTGCAACTGTGACAGTAAACTCGCTGAATCTCGCACCATTGCTACTCTTTTGCTCTTTCTAGCCTCTCTTATCGCAGTAGCTTGTGCCCCACGTTTCTTCACTCGTTGGTTGGATCACGTACTAAAAAGGTCAACTCTTCTGGGAAACAAAGTCAGCGGATTGCCAATGTATATGAAGACCATAATGCCTTGACTGGCTCTACGAACAACTCAGCCAGCATCTTCGATGACATGCCTCCAACTCAGTGGGCTCCCATCGTGTCTAAGATGAAGAGTAGAGAGAACCAGCTCGCCAAAAAAAAACCGAACCAGTCATTTCCAAACCCATACCCGTAAACAGGAATAGAAAGCAGCATTCACCAGTTGCTCAATCTCTCCGACAGTCGTCATACGTGCACAGGGTGTCCACGGTACTCTTTAGAGTTTGCGAATCCAACCCTTCGAATCCACCTGCTGTACTCGTGCTCGCTGATACGAAAATGAAGCTACCTTCTGTGATCCGTAAATCGAAAGGTCCGTATTGTAATGGATGATGATGGAAACAAAATCAGACATGAGAGAAGGACATTTGGAGGCAAAAACTTGGCCAGGAAAGCGTCAAGGTCGATGCTCTCCGACAGTGAAATCGACATACTTACCTGAAGTTGGTCAGGAAGCCTGAACGCATGGTCAAGCGCGCAAAGCCTATCGTTTGTCATCTCTAACAAATCCTCTGACGAAGATAATCTACCTCGTTCCAAAGCCAAAGACGAAGGCTGTTCCTAGCCTTGAACCTGCTGCAGTCTAGTCATCGAAGCGACCTTTTACACGCGTCGAGATCATCATCCCCCCTCTTGCTGCTCTCATCAAACCAATTGCCAATATCACCAGAGATACCCATATCGTTTAGTTCCCCTCGACCCACTCAATACAAGCATACCCTATCTCCGCTGGTGGTATTCCAACAATCCACTCCTTACCGACATCAGCAAAAGAAGCTCTTTGAGCCATCGCCTGTCACTGATTCAGACCTGGATCTTTCAATAGACTTGTTCTGAACAAGTTCTTCTGGTATTACTACTTATTTTGTAGAATTTGGAATATCCCGTTGATTGATGAAAATCTATTTGGAGGCTTTGTTGCGCGTGATGAAGGGTTCTTTCGGGCTCCGAAAAGGGTTGACGGGTGGAGGAATTTTCGGGCTCGGTGTCCAGAAAAATATGTGTATTCAAGTTCAGGTTGAATGTGAAATATGGAATTGTTTCTTGAATGTGAATACTACTAGAATGATGAAGGGGTTCGAATTTAAAATGCTTTAAACCTTTAAGCTGTTTCGATACACATGTTTATGGCTGCGGCGATTGTGTATTCCGACATGGATGACCGCATTGGTGGGTGGCGCAGATAGAGAGAGGTCATGCAGAGCCAGAGTTGTGGACTCCAAGTTCTATGGAGCCGTTCGATCGTTCAGGTGATTATTCTTCCCCAACGGCGAACATCTTTGAAGAGGGAAAAAATCCGAATAAGAGAATCAGGAGCCAGGATATACCTTTTGATTGACCTTTTTTAGGGTACATACGTCTTTTATCATTATGGTATGGTTCTGCGGACATAAACGGAATTCTAGTTCTGTGCGGTAATCCTTGCGGCTTGTAGTGTCCTAACGGTATCGCTGTAGTACTCGGCTACAATAACGGTATAAAGATGAAGCTCTACGACATCATATCGGTGGTGCTATCTCTACTTGGCAGTATTCTGGGCGTCTGAAGAGCGTCTATTTTTTGAGAAGCTGATTACTTTGCGTCACATGTCGAGTTCCGAATCTATGTATATAGAGTATACATTTGCAACGTTCGTAGAAGGAACAGCCTTGCATTCAAGATGACTGGATCACTCGGTCCGAAACCGAAGTTGGAACTTTTGCGCAATGTCGACGGACACGGAGGTGGTGTTCTGCGAGGATGTCAGTTTTATTGGCAGCTGGAAGGGAACATGAGGAGTGGCGGAATGGCGAGTGCGAATGTTATAGTAGTTTTGGGGCAAGGCTATGGGGTATCGGTTCCGGGACTCTAATACCGGTTCAACTTGAGCTGTCATAGATAATATAGTATATACAGATAAAACTTTTAACACTGTGGCTGCTGAAGGTAGTGCCTTAATGTGTAATGAATAGAGGTACTGTTGCCCGAAAAGGCAGCCCACCTGGCAGGCATAGGCAAGTATTATTGTTCTTATCTGGCGTCGAACGTGTGACGCAACTGAGGAAGTTCGGATTCAAGCGATAGAATTCGACTCCAAATCTCTAGCTGACCGACTTGATCGTCTCTTCAGAGAAGAATGAGGAATCGATGCGGTAAGATAGTAAGAGTGCCATGGGTCCACAGACTTGAAATTATGGTTCAAACCTTCAATAATTATTGAGTCCTTACTAGGAATCGAACGGCGGTTACATATCGTTTACTAGTCCTATCATGATTTGTGCACATGTGGGGCTGATCGAATGCAGCTTCAGGAACCTAAGCGTAGTACTAGCTATAAGTTCAAGATAAGTATTTAGTGGAGACCTTGTGAAAATCAAAGAGCATTGAAATGAAGCATCAAGTAGGTAGTTACTATCTCCTTCAAGTACACACTGCTTGGACAGCAGCCCCTGCCCTAAATGTGGGCGGCAATCCGGGGTGTTTTATTAATTAATTAATAGCCACTGACTCAGACTTGAGTTTGATTGTATCGATCATGGTGACAGTGTGTAGCTGGAATATCTACTAGCCAAGTACTACTTAGTCTAGCTCTTCCCGTCGGGTTCTTGGGCTAAGACTAAAAAAAAGTCTAAGACTAGGCAGGCATCTACTGTACTGACTACTACCCTAGTTAACCACCGCTTCATTCGATCGCGCTTAAAGTCGAGCTTGAAGCTCAGCTGCCTAGTATGTATCTGTAAAACGAATCACTGGTGTCTATGTATCGCGACTCGAGGTATGTAGAAGAGCGAAAGGTGATCAAGGCCGTGATTGGAAACATCAGCGTCCACTCGCATGGCACGTTAAACCTGGGTTAGTTCCCGGTTTATTGATTGACCGCTCATGATGCTGATGCTGATAACGAGGCGCGCCGGGTGCATATTATTATTGACTTATTGAATTCGAGTCTTCGCCAAGTTTAACCACTAGTGTTGGACGTTGAATGCAATTAAAGGGGGCTGTATGATGGTTCGAGTCAAAGACGAGGATAGCTACTAGCGGGGTTATAATTAAACACCTTTGTCTTGGAGATCACTGAGAGACCGTAACGGCGGTAGTTAGAGTCTGAAACGAGTACTATAGAGTGGGTCCAACCGTCGTGAACTCTACGTACTTTCGTTACATACTTGCTTATTTACATACGTCGGTAACCTTGCTATGTATAGAAGTGTGGTTTTGACAGAGACTGGGGTAGGTATGTAACCACTGCCGCCATCGACATCATAGTTAGATACGTAGGTTACGGACGTTACTTACCATCATGATAAGTATGTACACTGATGCTGAATATGTAAGTAGATAGAACAGGTTCATTGCGGTCAGCACACGATAAGGATGTATCAAAGCAAGTACTTTTTGACATGATGCGGAGGATTCTAGATTCCGCAAAGCTTCAAACTAAGGCCGGAAAAATAGAGATAGATAAGTGGTAATTTACCTATAAATTGAATCCGGTCAAGGGTAGACAGCGTCTGAATGCTGATTGGTTGACGCCGGAGAGGTCGAGGGATAAGTAAGAGTCTTTGAGAAGCTTGGAAGAACGACGGGTAAATCAATGAGCTAATGACGTGCTTTGGCTGCCAATTGGTTGTTTGCTCGAGGCTGCGGTGTGCTTGCGGCACTAAAAGTTCGTCGATTGGTTGAAATTTAGGCTATCTAGATGATGGTGCACAAGCGTTATGAGCAGCGGATAGATATGAGTCTATAGAACTGGAGTAAAATCAATGGTCTTGATTGTAGAATACTTGGTTGGCAGATCTGTATCAGAAAAAAGAAAGAAAAGGTCCACTTTGACGACTCTCCTTACCGAGGCCGGGGTAGAAAACATAAATATTTGCATTTATTCTACTTGAGTAGACAAGAACAAGGGCCGACAATGTGCAAAGGTATTCAGTCGAGTATAGAGTACGCAGGTCCCCATATGTGATTGAATTCAACGCGTTAGATGGGGGATAGATCTTTGAGGTAGGTAGGTAATTTGCTCCCGTGTAGTACACTGGTTGAACTAGCAGTAAACAGTAAACTTGCTGGATTGGTCTATTGATCGCGCCAGTACTACCAGGGATTCCAGAAAAATCCAAGTAGCCACAGCAAGATGATCAGGTGGGGTTTTCTCGGATGAAGAAAAACATGCTGTCTGAACTTGACCAATGACGGCCGACGATTCAGTGCACCGAGATTTCTAACAGTACCAGAACCAGAGTAAAGAAGTTGTCGATTAAAATCGAGGCTTTTGACTTGTAAAATTTATAACATGTACCACACATGTGCACTCGTACGCGTGCGCGTGTGTAGATCTGATTTTTTTTACAAGTTACGTAGGATCTTCAGGCCCCGAGTGTACTATATTTTGTTTAGCGACTATGAAGGAAAACACTGAGCACTGTGGAGAAGGTCAAGCATCGTGGTGTCGGGCGGAGGCGGGCAGATGAACTAATCTCTTGAGGCAGGGAAAAATACTGCGTATGGGGATATTGTTTCTTACTAGACCAAGGTACATTGGAGAGTCGGTGGAGGAATGCTGAGTGGCCGTGCGTAATATTCTTGATCTTGATTTTTCGGTGGAGTGAGTTGAGCTGAAGATCCGTCTGGAATTGCTAGAAATGTGGATATTTTCCTTGAAGACCGAAGGCCGAAGAAGGGAGAATCGTGACTCTTGTCAACTTGTGGCAAAAGTTTAGGTTTTGCTTTTTGTGGCTACCGGCGGCAGAAGATGGTTGGGACGACGTCAGGTCTTACCTAGAGAAAAGAGTTTTGTTTTTAGAGAAACTAGAAATGTATTGTTTGTCTATCTAGATCCAACAAGAGGTGATTTGATCAAAGCGGGATTGATGTTTGAACAAAAGAGGAACGCTTGGTTGCCGTGGTGAAACGGGCCAAGGTAGGCAGAGATTTTAGAGCCAGGGTAATACTCTACTCTTTGGAACACAGGCAGGCAAAGATGAAGGGGATAGAAAGCGATCAGGATGGGCGAGATAAGAACGGAGAGAGTAGTGAGCGACGCATGATGGATGGCCGGTACCCTGAAGGGAGGAATAGATGTTTCACGGACGGTATGAGCACAGGAAGACGAAACTCGACAAAGTCGGAGTGCCCGCAAAAGCGAAAGAGGAAAAACGGCCGTGTGATAGTTGTTACCCTGGCATGGAGTGACCGGGGTCCCATGCTCGGTAGATAGAAATAAAAAAAAGTAGGCTCACTTTTTTTGTTTTGAACAAATCCATTCCCCTCGAACGGTCGCAATGCGCGCCTTGTTCAAACCATTCGCCATCCATGCGGCCTACTCGCCCATAGAAACCATTGTTTTCTTCTCCATCGTTGGCACTCTGGCCTATTTCCACATCCTCAACGCCATCAAACACTCGGCCTTTTTTGCTTCTTCTTACCCTGCAACTCTCCGTCCATCTCATGTCCTTTTACGCCAGGACGAGTGGGTCACTGTTCGCGATACCTTTTGGAATCACGTCAAGTCGGGCTCGGATGACTCGGTCGTGCCCGTCATTCTCCAACCAGTCGAATTCTCGTTGGACTCCAAGTACAACAAGGATGTACGTGTCTTTACTATCGCTTTCTACACACTGTGCTGACTGCATACAGGCCGTGCCCGAATCACTCACGTTTGGCTCGTCTTCTTTGGCCGACCCCGTCCTGAGTGCTGCGTCATCGCTACCAGACACTTTGCAATCCGCTTTAGGACGCGCCTGCTACCGGCCCTTTTCTAGTGGTATCAACACTTCTTCCGATGACGACTCTTCCTACCCATGCTTCACGGATCAGTTTGTCTCTCCTCGTTCCATCTACCAGACTCTCGCGTTCCATCCCACACCACTCAAGGAAGACTTTCCAACCGTGCTGCAAAGGGTCCTCAAACACGCCGATCAATCAGACTCTGGCGTGCGTTTCGAAGTCGAGGCTAAGCAAACAGAAACTATCGGTGATATGAAGAGCAGCAAATGGGTTGCATATGCCGCTAGGGCTTTGGTCGTACGATTCTGGGATTTGGCAAAGGTGGGTTCATTTCTGACGATCATACCACTTTTTTATTTTATTTTCTAAATTTATCCCAATACTGAATATGCCTCACAGAAAGCAGATTCGCTCGACATTCTTCTCATTCTCGCCGGCTATATTCTCATGCACTCGACCTTTATTCTCTTGTTCCTCCGTTCCCGACGTCTCGGATCAAACTTTGCTCTTCCCTCCGCAATCTTATCTTCCTCCGTCCTCGCCGCCCTTATCGCCTTTCCCCTCGTCATGTTCTTCCGCATTCATGTCGACCCCGTAGCTCTCACCGAGGCTCTTCCTTTCCTCGTCTGTACGGTAGGCTTTGACAAACCCATGCGCTTGGCCCGGGCTGTGTTCCAACATCCCCATTTGCTCAACCCTGTCACCGGTAGTGGCTCAAGCGCACAGATGAAACCGGCAGGAGAGGTCGTCCTAGAAGCTCTTAGTGATGTCTATACGCCTATTCTCCGGGATTACATTCTCGAAATTGCAGTGTTGGTCGGAGGTGCCAACTCCCGAGTCGGCGGATTAAGAGAGGTCTGTGCCATTGCTGCGCTAGTTTTGGCAGTAGACTGCTTGTTGCTGTGCACGTACCTGAGCAGTATCTTGTCTGTTATGGTTGATGTGGGTTAATTCCATTCTATCCATCTAATTTTCTTATTGACATTTGATGTAGGTCCGACGCATTCAATCTGCCCGTGCCATCTCTAGATCCAGAGTCAACTCTTTGTCTGCCTCTTCTCCCTCGACTGCTGCTCCCTCGACGCCTTCAAACGCGCATCCTTCTCTCGGAAGGAAGCTTTCTTCCATGATCCTCGGTGTCAAGGGCTCCTCTCTCCAAAAAGACAAGGTCGGCAAAGAGCCCAAGCAGGAAGATCCCGCTGCTCGTCTCAAGCTTCTCCTCATCGCCACCTTTTTGTCTCTCCACGCTCTCAATCTCGTTGCTCCTTTCACCACTGGACCTTCCCAGTCTTCGCACTCGCATAATCCTCTCGGTGTTTCTACTGTGAGAAAGGTGGACGTGACGACTCCTGCCCTGAGCCATGCATTGACTACCTTGGCTGGAACGGAAGAGATTGATTCTGATGATTACGAATCGGAGAATGGTGGCAGGGAGCAAGGATTGATTGTCAAGGTTAACCCGCCCGTGCATGTCCGTGTTGTCCCTTCACTTTCTCTGCTCTCCTCTATCGAGCCTTCGACGTCTTCAGTTTCTTCACGCTTCTCTTACTCTCCTTCGAGCCAGAAAGCTACTGGAGGATTCGGAGAATGGATCAACAATTTCATGAACGAGTGGACCAAGGCTGTCGGTGACCCAATCATGAGTAAATGGATCGTCATTGTCCTTGCGGTGAGTATCAGTTTGAACGGGTACCTCCTCCGAGGCATTGGTCAGGCTGTATCTGGAGCAAACAAGGTCAAGGCTGCCAGGTTTGAAACCAAGGAGGAAACAAAGCCCGAACCAAAGGTGGAAGTCAAGGCTCCTACTCCTGTGGAAGTCAAGCCCAAGTTCAGCGCACCGGTTGTACCAATCATAGCACCTGCCCCTCCTCCACCGGTGAAAAAGGCTGCGTTCACAGTTGGGAGCAACTCGGCTTCTACCTCTGATTCGGAATCTTCCTCGCCTACGTCGTCGTCTCCTCCCTCTAGCACTGTCGTTCGTCCTCTCAAGGAACTGATAGAGATTTACGACAATGGACCAAAGCCTGTTTCGATTGCGTTGCAGAGTTTGAACGATGAGGAGGTTATTACTTTGGCTCAAAACGGCAAGATTGCAGCGTACGCATTGGAAAAGGTGATGGGTAACACGAGGGAAGGGTTGGAGAGGGCTGTTAAGGTTAGGAGGGCGTTGATCTGTGAGTGTTTCTTTTTTTCCTTTTGGTGAGTTATGACTGACGTTTTTATCTAGCCCGCGCCTCCCGCACTCAAACCCTCGAATCCTCCGACATCCCCATGACCAACTATGACTACTCGCGCGTCATGGGTGCCTGCTGTGAAAACGTTATCGGTTACATGCCCCTTCCTCTCGGTATCGCCGGCCCTCTCAAAATCGACGGTCATCTCTTCCCCATCCCAATGGCTACAGCTGAAGGTACCCTCGTCGCATCCACCTCTCGTGGCTGCAAAGCCTTGAACGCAGGTGGAGGTGTAACTACCGTTCTCACATACGACGGTATGACCCGTGGACCAGCTATTGATTTCCCCAATGTTGTTCAAGCTGCTCAAGCTAAAGCCTGGATCGACTCTGAAGAGGGTTACGGAATCGTCAAGGAAGCGTTTGAGGGTACTTCTCGGTTTGCCAAGTTGCGAGGATTAAAAACTGCTTTGGCTGGAAGAACCTTGTTTGTCAGATTCGCGACGGCAACGGGTGATGCGATGGGTATGAACATGATTTCAAAAGGAACTGAAAAAGCGCTCGAGGTGATGCAGATGTATTTCCCGGAAATGATCACTCTCGCTCTTTCAGGCAATTATTGCACGGATAAGAAGCCTGCTGCGATTAATTGGATTGAAGGAAGAGGCAAGAGTGTCGTCGCTGAAGCTGTGATTCCGGGTAAAGTGGTCAAGAGCGTGCTCAAGACGACTGTCGAGGCGTTGTGTAATTTGAATACCAAGAAGAATTTGGTGGGGTCTGCGATGGCGGGGAGTATTGGTGGTTTCAATGCCCATGCGGCGAATATTTTGACGGCCGTGTTTTTGGCTACGGGACAGGATCCGGCGCAGAATGTGGAGAGTTCGAATTGTATGACTTTGATGGAGCCGTGAGTGTTTTTTTCTTGCTTGTTTCTTTCTTTGAGCGATGCTAATGATACACCAGGACCAACAACGGCGAAGACCTCTTGATGACCATCACCATGCCCTGCATCGAAGTCGGTACCGTCGGTGGAGGCACCGTTCTCGGACCCCAACAAGCCGTTTTGGAAATGCTCGGCTTCAAAGGCGCACATCCTACCCACCCCGGTCAAAACGCCCAATCTCTCGCTCGTCTAATCGCATCAGCAGTCATGGCAGGTGAACTCTCGCTCCTCTCTGCTCTAGCCGCCGGTCACCTCGTACGAGCCCACTTGGTACACAACAGGAGTCAGGCAAACTCTACGGTTGGTACACCGAACGTGAGTAGACCTGTTACACCTGGACCTGTGAGTGGTGCCAAGATGGTGTTTGGGGGTGCGACGATAGGGGAACGAGAGCGGCAGGGTGAGGTACCGGTACAGAGAAAGCCACCGACAGTACTTGGGGGAGGGTTGACACCGCTGACACCGTCGAGTTCGACGGCTAGTTTGCCGCCGTATTCGTTGGAGAAGCCCTAGTGCCCTTTTTTTTCCCCTACGTAGTTGCTTTTTATCTCCTACCTACCTACCTAGAGTGCTGCATTGATTAGACAGACAGACCGACATGTATTCCACCACCAACACACCATCATCTTTTATGTTCGTTCGTGCTTGCTCGCTCGCATTTTCTTTCCTGGTGAATCACACGCATACATACACACATACATACGGCTTGACTCGATTGGATTTTGGATTTCGGTTTCGTTTTTCGTTCACCTTGTATCATATCAGTAAATAAAGTTCCTTTACCCTCTCCCGTCTTTACTTTTTTTACTTTTACTTTTTACTTCTACCTATCCCTTACATTAAACCGAGCAGGATTCGTCCCTCCTAGTTTTACTTACTGTGTATTTATTCGTTACCTCGCATACATACATACAGATATACAAGTACGAGTACGTACAATGAATACAGGATATACAAACTATACTTGTCAGTGCGAGTTATTGTTCTTGTGAGAAGTCTATGAAGGGAGGACCGAGTGTTATTTCAAGTTGGTCTTGAGCGCTGAGCGCTTGAGCCATCGAGGAATGGCTGTATACGAGCTTTTGTGTCCTGCAGCTAGCTATAGGACCTGCCTGTATCGACTTTGAGTGAATGATACTCGTCGAGGTTTTAAACGCCGTCGAGCCGAGTTGAGGATGATATTCGTTGAGGGGTTTTGTGTGCGAGCATGAACAATAGGAAGGGAGGGGAAACCTGGTGAATGATAAAGAGCAATAAATAAGAATCGAGAAAGGACCAGAGTGTCAGATCAAGTGGACCAAAGTATTCGGTGTGTCGTGAATGGGCAAAATCCAAATCTAGATCCAAGTTTTAAGCGTCAAGACCGTTGTAGTTTTGAGAATACTATAGATAGTATAACTTTAGTATAATAGTCTGCAGGCGTCGTCGTACAGCTAGTAGCTATAGTAGTACTTGAGTACAAGGGTAAGAGAGGCTCAGACAACACGCGGGCAAAAGCCTTTCAATCAAAAGCACACCGGCGGTCGATTAATTCCGATCTTTTGCATGGCATGTGTCCGCGCTCCGTCCAAGCCTAGGCTGCTCCAACTCCAAAATCAAGTTTTCCCCGTTTCGCGAATCAAAGGTCTACAATCCCCAGGGCCCAAAGACAGACTGCTCAGATTGCAGAAATCAAAATGGGAGCATAGGTGGAGTGACACTCGGCTGAGCATCCCGCGAAATGCTACCAGGCCCCAAATTTGAGCCGGGTCCGATAATTCACTACGACCCAGGGACGAATAAAGAGAGAATTGGAGAATTGTGGCATGTGAACCGTCACTCGTGATGGCGACGTGAGTACGAAGGAGTACGAGCGGTGTAGTTCGGGTGTGGTATAAATCAGCAGATTAAAATTGAAAGATTCATACTTTTTTTGATGTTGTTCCAACTGTCAGTCCCGCAGATGGGAGACCATCATCAAAGTATAGCTTCCGCAGACAAGCAGAGGAATGCCAGTTTGTAGATTGACGCCTGCTTGACACAGCCGTCGCACATTAGAATTGAAAGGACTGTGGTGATAAAAATACAAAGGATATGAATTATACGGTTTTATACTGGGGGAGATGCTGGTCGAGGTGAACGAGGTCGGGGAGAACGAGGGACATCCAAGGTGCCAATCTCTATATCGTTCCCAACGGCGTTGTGATCAGCAAACGGATCGTGAGCCAGTGGTAAACGGAACCCGCTAGAAATTGGACTGCGAGCCTCTACATTGCTATATGATTCCATCGTTGGCTCAAAGGGAGCCTCGGAAGGGACTTTGCTTTTCAATTTCCGTTTCGTCCCCTTTTCGCTTTGTCTTCCGATGAGATAGGCAACGAGCCATAATACCCCAAGAACAAGGGCTAAGCCACCTGCGATACTGCCGATAACGATCAAGACTTTTGAGAAGGGGGCATCTGATGTGTGGTCTGCCCTACGTTGGAATGGTAATGACAGTTTGATTGAAGGAAGGTCAGGCTGTGCTGAGCTAGTGTTGACAGCATCAGGGGCACTAGCGAAGAATGAAGTTAGGGACTGTACTGTTGTGTGGCCGAGAAAAGCGTCGAAGATGCTTCGTACTGGATGATTTTGTGAGGTATCATTCAAGCAATAGGCTGAAAAACGTACTTGAGCCATCCACTTTTTCTGCTAGCACCGGCGACCTAGAACATCCTTCATCCCAACAACTCTTTGATCCACTACTGTAATCACGTCCTCCAGCTTTAAGCAAGGGCAGCGCAGCTGCAGAAGAGATGAACAGGAAGGAAAGTAAGAAGAGTCTCATTTGACACAATCGCGAGACGGTTCCAGCCATTTTTATGCGAGTGGGGTCAAAGACAAAGAGGGACAAGGGGATGGTTCCTGATTCCGGTCTTGGGTGGCTTGGTCTTTATATAGCTGGCTTGTACTCAAGGGCCAACGTGATGGTATATGGGGATATCGGCTTTAATTTAAATAAATAGCCCTGAACGCGTAAAGGCAGTTCAAAAAATAGCTTTGTGTTACAAGCCGCTGCCAGTGTCGACGATAGTACAAGGTACTCCTATCACAAGTTGTCAAGGATGCAGACTTCTTGCAAAGCTCGAGCGTATCATAGTTGCAATTTGTGAAAAGCCGAATCAAAAGTTCCAGGTTTCGTGACGCGCCTCATGCTTTTCGACAAGATCAACTTGATTGCGCTGAATTGAAAATCAGAGAATCCCGTCCAATGACATGTTGTGAACAACAGAGGCAGTAGTAATGTGCTTACAAGGGCACAGGTTCACTGACATCCATCGCTTCTCCCGTAGGTCTTTTTCTAGTAAGAACAGTGAAGTAGACTTTTCTGGGCATAGGCTCGAGAGGGGCTTTTTAGTCAAATGCCTGGAGAAAATTGAACGGGAATTGATGCATATTGATGTGCAAGAAGGGAGACAGAAGGATCTTCAAGATTTTCTTACCGCTTGCGAGGGTGACGAAGCGGGCACCGTCCCAACTCTCGCTTCAACTTCTTGTTGACATTGGGGTCGACCGGTCATTGTCAATGTCTCTTGAATAGTTAGAGTCTCCACAGATGTACGGTCCATCGTCAATTTCATATTTCACAACTAAAGCCGCTCGAGCTACTATGAGCTGGTCTGACCGTTGTTTACAGGATTCTGATGCTTGCGAGCCACTCACTGTTTCGCAGCCGTTCGCAGCCTTGTTGAGAACCAAATTTTTTGTATAATTCGGGGCGAAGATATACTCGAAAACGTCTACCACGTCCCGACGGTGTTGTTCCATCTGCACCTCTTGGTTGCTGATCAAGATATTCGACGAGCGAGATTATGCATCGCTGAATCGCAGTCCATAGAAGCGTATCCCGAGGCCACAATGCTTCAGGGGAAAGACAACTTCAGAGACTTTATTTCACCTTCTCGTGATCCTCTCTTTGAGGCCAGAAATCTACCAACATACATAGTCTTGCATTCAGCTTCCTGCTTCCACTTTGATACCACAGACCCTAGTCGCTCCTTTACACCATGTCTGCTGTTTTTGTCGGAAAGTAACAAGTATATCTTCGCGATTCTAGAGAGCTTTTTCGCTACGCAGATTACGCCATTATCAGAAGACAAGGGGTCATTATTGGTTCCCAACGATGCGCGTCTGGGCTAGCTATATCCAGAAATACCCTCTGGATGAACCTTGCTTTCCGGAAGAACAGGACTGAGCCTGAGGACATCACTCTGAGCGAGTCTACCAGGAAATTAGTCTTGTCTGTTAGGGAAGGCATGAGAGGGATGGCAGAAAGGCTGGTCAGAATAGATGCTTGGCCGACGAAGGTTCTGGAAAGAAACCTGGCCTTTTAGAGGCATGGTACCGGCAGTTTGGCAGGAGTGAACATGGTAAATCTGCTATTCTTTCAAGCAAAATCTCTATGGGTCCGAGTTTGAGACCGCCTGCTTTGCGGCAAATGCATAGAATTTCTTGTGCCAAAATACTGATGGGCCCTGGAGAACGTCGTCCCTTCTCTCGACAGTTTCATAACTTACTTGCGCTCAAGTAAGTAATGATCTCCATCCTCTTCTATTCCAATCTTAGATTGAACTGGGGTGGCCTCTGCCAAATTATTTGCATCATAATCTACACAACTTCAAGTGTAAAACCCGTCAGATCAAGCCTAGATAGTGTCTATTTGACAGCATCCCAGAGAACATTTGCAAAAAGAGGCATTGAGCTACCATCAGCAGCCAGGGTCTTTCCTTCCTCCCGTTCTCTATCCAGATCTTCTAAATACTCCGCCGCTCCAGACATATTAGCGACCTTCGCGCAGGCAGCATGTAGACTTAAATACTCTTTCGAGGGCATAGGAAGGACAGGAGTATCATCTTCATTTACAAAATGATTATTCTTGAATGTAACCTCTCTGGGTACCCGTCGAAATATCACAGGCTGGCTTGTGCCAACCTTGTAATGATTATCTTCGGGCTAAATTTTCATTTACAAAAATTTACATTAAGTTTTCCACAGCTCGCGATAATGAAGTGACTTACCGTAGGTTCAAACCAAAGTTGTAGTGTATCAAAGAGATCATGATAATCAGTATGGAGAGTAAAAACATTTTCCAAGCGATGTATGCCGGTCCCAGTCAATTCTTCAAAGACTGAACGATGGCTAAAGCGCTGGAGTACAAAAGATGTTTACATCAGGTTGCAAAGGATCATAAAGGAAGCTCACCTCCTTGTCGTTTCCCGATATATCTGAATTCGTAGACGACGAAAAGATATGTGCACATTGAGTCGTACCCGTGAAACCACTACCACCATCGACTTCGGCTTTAACCTCATTGATAGTTTGGTACGATTTCATGTCATAAACCCCGCTCAGGACGCAACGAAAGCCATCACGAATCAACGCCTAGAGCATATCCAATTATCGTCAGTCTGAAGCGAGCGCATCATCGAAAGCAAAATTGAGACTTCATTCACATTTTTCTTAGCACTACTATGATCGTCAGGGTAAGGTTGCAGTTCAACCGCAATCATATCGACGACCTTGTCAAAAGAGGGTCTGGAAACATGTCCGGTGGGTTTCGGTGTCTGTCCCTTGTATTTCCGGACTGTCATCCATCAATACGTATTGCTGAAGAGATCCATTAGTAGACTCACAGGTTCTAATCCAGAAATCAACACAGAATTTGCCCAAGCCATTGTATTTGTGCGAAATGCCATTGCAAGACACAACAGCTACGGTGAGGTCATCTAGCATGGGAGAAGTAGGTGAAAAGACAAAGATCCATCCCAAGACACGGATATGAATGAGCGGTTCAGTTTCTGCTCCAACTTCAGTCAACCGTTCCTGCTCTTGGTAGCAGAGTGAATAAGCGTGAAGCACATCTGACTGCGGACCGAAAAGGTTTTGTATATCAGCGGAAGATGGAGGGAGAAGAGGTGTCGTTCCATAGTGAGGAGGATTATACATCTTAAATCAGCCAAGAGACAAAAGGGCAATATAGGGGTAAATCGTCACGGTCGTGGTTGTCACGTGGTCGCTTCTGCGCAAGATGACAAGAAATAGTGAAGCCGAGACTTGAAGCTTGAAGCTTGACATGCTTGACAGGCCGCTGGACTCAGAGGGACTTCAGGCCCGGGTTCAGATTTCAAAGTAACCGTGTCGAGTCCAGGTCCGTTCTCTCGGTGAAGTCTCAAATCTTAGATTGAACTCTCAAACTGAAATGAAGTCATTGCAAGCAGTGTCGCGACCGACATGTCCTGGAATTCAAATCTTGTATAGATAAACCGTGGTGTTTGCAAGCAGTGTCGCGACCGACATGTAGCCATGGCCATGTCTTGGAATTCAAGTCTTGTATAGATAAACCGTGGTGTAATAACCGCAGTGACCTAGAGGTTCCCATGCATCCAATATCGACTATCGTGAGCGGTGCTGAAGCACCTCCGCGCAAGTAGGCATAGTAATTCATGTGTGGTGTACCCGTGCAGGGCAAGGCGTTGAGGCTAGCCAATAAATATATAAATATACCATACTGCCAGAACTAAGTGAACGGCTGAATCCAGACCATAGCCCGCAGACTATACCACCTGCCCTTCACCTGCACCATCCTTCCCTTCCGTAGAATGAACAAGCTTAATGTCAAGCCCACTCTCCTTCCTAAGCATCTCCGTACGGGCATAAACGTTGAACAGCTGTTTATACCGCGGCAAACGGGCGTGAAAGACTTTTAGAGAAACTACTGGCGTACTACCCCAGGCCAAAGCATTAGTGCTCGTATTCATTCTCGATTTTGCAAACGCCAACAGCAACTCGTCTCTTGCGTCCAAATTGGATAAATGAAGCTGCTCGAGGGCCGGGCAGAGCATTTGAGATTCTGTGCCAGCTTCATTTCTCCAGCTTCCATTCTGCGGGTACTCTGGGACGGTGAGTCTCCTGATCAATCCCTCGCCCAAAGTTTCTTCTACTCTTCCTCTAAAGCTCGGGGGCGGCTGTTCAATGACCAATGCCCGCAAGTCGGGACAGGATTCCAGCACTTTGAACAGAGCTTCGAGAGTCAACGAGGACAGCCCTAATTTCAAGCTCTGAACGTTGTGACCTGGGGGTAACAGTGGCAAAAAGGGGAGAGAAGTGAAAGACGTGTATTTCCCTTCGAATGTGACCGACAACGACGAGAGTGCGGGAAGATGGAGTGTTTGGAAAAAGGGCGAGACGAGGGAGGAAAGTACCACATCATGACAAGTAAGACAGAGCTGGAGATGTTTGAGATGAGGTAACGCGACGACTGACGGTGGAGATGCAGGTGTCATTGCAGAAACGTTGACGTTGGACACGAGGACTCCAATATCGCAAGTGCGTAATTCTGGACACTGTGCCAATACGGTTTGCACCTCTGGTATGCTCATAAATCGATCATTGAATTTGGCCGAGAGTTGGAGGTGTTGGAGGTTTTCCCAGCGGATTCGCATCCCGGAGACTTTGGAACACAGTCCCGTAAAGGAGACAGAGTGTAGGGATGGAACTTGGAGAATACTGTTGAAGTACTCGGATTCTGTTATATCCGTGATTCCCCAGGTGCTAAACTCGATATTCAGTGATTCCAGTAGAGGAATGTCTTCAACGGTGAGAGAGGTGATAGCCTCCCGAAGGAGTTTGTAAATAACCCCGGGCGCTCTAACGTCGACTCGTTTCCAGCGTTTAGAAAGACGCAGAAGGGAGGTCATCATATTGTGGATAATAGCAGTCATGGTCTCTCTATCGTTTTGGGCTGGCGCATGCTGTGTCCAGCTATAAGAATAGATGGAGAACGAGATGGGTAGCACTCCCGAACGAGACAGCCATGTCTCAACGTACTTGGCGCGATTGGAGAGGACTTTACAGAGTAGACCGGAATCTGCAGAGGACGGGATGACGATATGGAGTTGATTCCAGAGTTCTGGAGTAGAGAGGGATACAGCACGCCAGAGAGAACATACCCGGCCTAGGAGTAGAGGAGACTCTTTCGAAGAACGGGTAGGGAAGCGATCGTGGGGAAGGGTGTGCGTGAAAATGGTCGCAAGGATTTCGGGCGGAATACGCCGGGCAGGAGAAAAAATGATCTTGTGGGTATCAATATAAGACTGTAGACATCCCTTCTCAGCGCGCAATTTGTGAAGAGCCGTTTCCAGATCCCTTATCTCTGCGTCAAGAGAGAACACACGTTGAACCGGATGTACGAGGGATGCGCGGACAGCGTCAAGTTCTGCGTCCGTAGGACAGACGTTTGTAGCCAATAAATGTCCAAAAGGCGAATCAGCAGTCGTGTGGTCCATGTCGTAGATGCCCTGAAGGAAAGTGTGGAAACGTTCGACTCCGTCCTGGGGTAACTACACAGGTCCCCGTCAGGGAATTGCGGCCGCACTCGCTGGCATCTTCGTTCTCAAAGAGCATCGTGCTTTCGGGATAGATTATGGGAAAAAGTTCAACCTGTAATTTTGATGAAACAGGTTTACTTTATCCCCTTCCTGACAACTCAGAACCAGATTCACAGAAATCTGAAAGCGCATCAACAACGCAAAACAATAAAGCGCCGCAGACAAAACCGACCAATCAGAGTCTATCACCCCTAAACCCGACGATGGATAGTGAAGAGACGACACCTGCCGACGAGCATGCGCAGCAGGATCCTAAAAGCCAAGAGGTTGCAGCCTCTTCGTGCGTATTATTATGATGTATGATTCGTGTCCTGACTAGGTCTCGTAGCTTTGCGGCTTTACCAAACGAATTCTCTAACTGGCGACGGAAAGTCCCAATTTTTCACGACACGGATGAGGACATGCCTCGTTTCAGAGAGATCCTGCCTTCGACAATGTTGCGACAATTGCCCACAAGCAAGGTCGATCTTACAGAGTTTTGGCAGGCACGTTAGGTCTTGAAACCTTTTATTATCCGTACTGACAGTCTGTTAGATATTAGACACCTTAATGGACGATGAAATCCGCCGCGCTATGGGGACAATGACGAGAGTCGAGAGGGCCGAGATCCAGGAGCTCGTCCAGGAGCGTCAGTCCCAGTGGACAGGTACTCCCTTGAGTCACCTGGATATCATGGATATTCAAATGGCAATCCCCGAGCTATATGAGCGCACCAGAGTCGGGGTTCGTAATGCGTGGTGGTCAAAAAGAAAGGCTCAAGACCGAGGATACATTATCCGACCTATAAACCTGTGCGTCATTCAACTTTATATGATTGAATTTACATCCAACGTCTGGTATATAGTGGGATGCCTGCTAATTTGGCCGAGGATGAGAATATAGATGACGCCAATGAAAGACCCGCTGAGGCTATTGGAGGCACTGAATTCGCACCTCCGATCAATATTTCCATCATGAGCTCACTCACCACCATTTACAACCAATTCCGTTCCGCCTGTCACTCCGATGCAGCTAACTATGAAGCCAACATACAACAAGCTGTAGGCAGTCTTCTTAGTCTTGTGTGGCAGGACATTCCTGTTCTCTGTAAGCCGCGTTGCTCGCCCGTAGAGATTCAAATACAGTGTGTCACTCCCTCTCTATCTTTGTCTCTGATTCCTCCTCTTATCAGTTGTATTAGGTCTGAATGTGAACTTTTACTTGTCCAAGAGAACGAACCGGTCTCGAAAGGTCCAGGTCAGGGGGGCTGTGCCAATAGCGCTGGTTGGGTTGTTTGTGAATATGACAGTGATAGCTGCTGTGAACATGACAGGTGGATGCGCGCACAGAAGAAGCCTTGCCTGCCTTGGTCTTGCACCGAGGTCAAAGTCATTGATATCGAGACAGCCAAGAGACAGCTTCAGTTGGATTTAACAGCGGCCGCTAGTGCTAACGAGATCTATGGCTGTGAACTTCCTGTTTTCGGATTTGTTGTTTCTTTGTCTAGGACCTACATATGTGTGTGCAAAGCACAAAAGGTGAGATTGCCGAATATTTTCTTAACGCAGAATGGTAACCTCTAGACCGACAGCTCAGTGACGGTCGACTTGCATATGCGTTCACTGTCCTTTTCACTCTCCCACCACTTGCGGAGTTTGTTTCTTGTGCTGAATTCTACGCATTTCTATGCAAGCACAAGAAATGGTTCTTTGATAAGGTGTACAAAACTTTCATCGAGAGAGTAACTCTCAGCTCTACCAAGAGATCGGGTTTATCGTTGATCCAGAAACGAATTACAGAGCAGGGCTATCAACTCTGGCACCAGCAAGCCCATGGTAAGAGCTCCTCTGATGGGCTGGGGGATGGGTCAAGTAAGAAAACCAAAACCGATCACTCATCAAGTGACAAGGCATCAGAAGGTTGGATGCAGGAAGAGTGTGAAGCTGAGGATCAGGTTAGAGATGGATGCATGATTCTGCTGGAAGATGGAGAAGATGACCAACCTTATCGAGCAAGTGATGGTGAATGGGAGGAATTAGTGGATGCCAGTGACCCTCGGAACGGAGAGCTGAGGAGAGCATGGTTGATTGGAGGGCATACCTTGATTTTCCCTCCGTTAGATAGTGATTTCAATGATTGCAATGTCGCTCACTAACCTATCCAGACAGTCCCAGCCCACACGGGTGCCCAATAGCGAGATGCGCCACTTTATCGTTGAATGCCGTGTCCCGCTCGTCAACAACCTAGAAATGTATTGAAAACATAGTTCTTTTAAATTTCGGCATCTCTCGCCAAAAATTCTAGGTCAACTTGTGAGAAAAACCCAACTTGCCCGGCTTTATGTGCTTGTACAGGCCGAAACAAGCCGGCAAGAGCTCATGAAAAGGTTCGGGGATCGCAGCTCGACGAAGTAGTGGCCGACTAGCTCAGTTGGTTAGAGCGTTGTGCTAATACAATCTGTGTTCACGCGAAGGTCTTGGGTTCGATCCCCACGTTGGCCACATGGAAATATTTGTTCAAATTGTTTTATTTTTCGTACGGCAGCCGGAATAGAAAGTAAACAGGTGTCACAACCAGCTCCCGACGTATTCTTGGGCCTATCTGATGATGGAAATTTGCTCTCACCATGTCGAGGACTGTTGATTAGAGGTGAGGGAGTGGTAATAAACAGAGTATCAGTGCCAGAGAAGGTTTAAGTTTCGCCCATCTCTGAGCCAATACTAGGAGACCCTGGTGCCGGCGCCATAAAACAAGAAGAACTTGTTTAGACTGTTGGCCCAGTCTGATACGTGGATAAAATTGAATACTGACGCGCATTTTGCAAAGCATTATTCGACTCTAGTTTTGACAATATAACATCAGCAAGCGTCCGACGACTATCCGAAGATGTTGGACATAGTTTTTCCAGGACGGCGAGGTTTTCTGTCTTTGAGATATTTGCACATCGAGTAACTACACAAGATATTACTGTCAGGGAATCCGACTGTTGCGTTGAAGCACCTTTTGAAAAGCACCTGTGACTGTTCCGATTCAGCTTCGTCCTTAGAAAATTCCGAGTATTTTGCTGTTCTTTGTCGTCCGCGTTTCAAACTGAAATCATCCTGTATATCGACAAGTAGAGGTTGGTGTCATTGATTTTGGGATGCATGGAGAGCGAAAGCAAGATGCTGAGTATTACGTACAAAGTACGCTCACAAATCCAATAAGAACGCAAATCAAGTCTAAATATTTGGTATGTAGAGTATTACCCGTAGATTATACTTTGAGTACAAGTACTAGTGAGTACTATAGATATCTCTATAAACAGTCCCCTATAACCTTATCCTTCACATATCCCTCGCGTTTTAACCATTAAACGCCCCCTCACCCACCTTGATCCCCAACCCACCCTGCATCATCCCCCTCATACTCCTCTCCAGCTCCTCTTCAAAACTCATCGGTCTCGCATTCCACCCAAACCACCTCAACCACTGCGTTTTTTCTAGAATCCAGTTTTTCCATTGCGTGTACCAAAACGCGGAGTCCAGGGAAAACATGAAGAAGAGGAAACGGAGGTGGGAGATGTATTCGTGTATACGCTGGGTTATAGATAGAGAGCGGTTTTCCGAAAGGGCTTTGGATGCCCATAAGCCGGTGATCTTGATTCGGTTGACGGGAGAGCCAAAGGATTGGTTGTTGCCCTGGACGATTCTGTACCATAGTCGTCAGAATCAACTAAACACAGCTCAAATCAAATACAACTCACCTCATATTCCTAACCAAGAAAATCAAAGCCTTTGGCATTCTATCCGTATCCGTCAAAAACTCTTTAAGCTTCTGCTTCATCCTCACACTCTGCTCATACTGACTCATATTCGACCACTCCTCTAGCTGCTTCTTCATCCTCATCTCAGCCTCCTCCCTCTCCTTACTATCCTTATGCCTCCTAGCCAACCTCGTAGGCCTCGCCAACGCAACACTCGCAAACAAATCAGGCAACCCAACACCCCATTTCTTCGTTGTCCTCTCCACCTCACCAAAATCTGCCGTAAGCAAGCCTTTCCAGAGACTAGACCACTCTTTGCGAAAGTCTTCGTCGACTTTGACGTAGAGCCCGTGGTCGAGCAGGACGAGTTGGGGGTGTTGAGGAGAGAGGGGATTAGGTCGGATGATGATGTTGCCTGGATGAGGGTCACAGTGGATATAACCCCAGTTGAACATTTGGGCGGAAAAGAGTTCGACCATAGTTTGCATGATGGATTTTACACCACCTTTGAGAGGTTTAGGAGGAAAGGCGAATTTGGTTGGAGGTGGAGGGGCGTCAGCCGGGGATGTAAGACCGGCAGATAATGCTGCTGGAGTAGGGGAAAGTGCAGGTATGGGGTCGGATTCTGGGGAGGCTACGATGGAAGGTACGACTTCGGGAGCTGAGAAACTGCGTTTTTCGCCCATGAATTTGAGGACGCCTTCTCGGTCGCTGAGACGGACTCCGTCGATCCATTCAGCTGTCATGACTCGTTTGGTTGTGTATTCGTCATAGACCTTGGGTATGTGTACGGAATCACGGAGTCGAGGTTCTGATGCTACAAAGGCGGCGGTGGTTTTGGCATTCTGTGCTTCAAGGAGAAAGTCGAGTTCTTTTCGGAGATGGTCAGAGACAAAGTCTGTCAAGTTTTCGTTAGCATTGGAATGCGGTTCAAACGGGTTTTGACACACCGACGACAAAGTAAACCGGTAAATCAAAAGCCCAATGCTCAAACATCCACATGACCATCCTATATGCTCCCAAATCCCATTCCATCTGTTTCGCCACGTCAGGTTTCTGTATCTTTACAGCTACCCATTTGCCTTCTTTTTCTCCGGGCAGAGGCTTTAATTTCGCCTTGTGTACTTGAGCTATACTCGCACTGGCGACAGCGTCTTCCTCAAATATCTCGAAAACACCGTCCGGTCCACTTGGTGGTCTGCCGAATTCGGAACGGAAGACATAGTCGACTTGGGAATAGGGTATTTGGGGAGCGTCATCAAATAGGCGGGAAAACTTGACCTGCATGGGTTTAGGGAGGAGGGCAGAATTGGCTGCGAATGCTTGACCTACAAAGAGAGTTAGAGGCTTGATAAGGATTAGTGGTCAACACTCACCTATTTTGATGTACAATCCGCCATTCTTGGTGAATAAGTTGTATACCAAGTCAGCGACGCGCTCATGCAACTCGGGAATTTGGTCGCTTTTTTCTTCGGTAAAGTTGAGTTTATAGTCTATAGTGATTCGGGCACACTGAAAAAGGAGGTAAAGATACATTATAAAAGTCAAAGGCAATGAACGTACGGTGTAGAGAGTTCTAAAATTCCTTGCAATAGACGAAGCATTCCATTCTCTATCTGCTAAATAAAACGCTCCAAGGCCAAGAGTAAAGTATGCTGTCCTGCGAAGATACTTTTGGAGTCGACTAGAGGTCGGTCTAGTCGAAGAATGACTGGATTGTTGAAAAGGTTTTGAGGTGGAAAAGTGTCTAAGGAAAGTCGGAAAAGTTGAACGCGAGCGAAGAGTGGCACAGAGGCCTGCGTTCATGGTGGAGAGCTGGTAAAATGGGGAATGAAGAAAAAGGAGGCACTATGTAAGTGTTGGAGACATCGGTGGTTCAGAGTGAACAGTAAGCCGGAATCGTACCCGAGTATATTCCGTGCCGCCTGTCTTGCGTCCGTTCAAAGCCGATCAAACTCGTCCTCCGTCGGCCAGCGGAATCAACTATACTAGTCATGGCTTATTATTACAGTCCGTTTATACAGGCACTGATGTTCCTGACAAATAGTAGATTTAAATGAAGAAGGTACTAATGCCTTATTTTGTGCTAAGTCGGAATAAACCAAGTACCAGTGACCAGTCTTGTACTGCATAGCAGAGGTAAATGTCAAGGGGCTGACTGATATTTTTTGGAAATGTGAAGAAATTGGTCAACATCGCGAGAGGAACCAACGGTCCCTCAGCTGCCAGCCCGCCACGTTAAGCTGCTAGACGCCGAAGGTGTCTTGATACCGCCCAAAACAATTTCAATTCGGGCTGAACCCTCAATCTTTTAATCACAACACTATTTCAGCCCTCGTATAATAGAGAAACAGAAACCGCTCACCTGCGTACACCTGACGTGGAGTAATGTCTTGAGAGGATCTTAAGAATGATAGATGAGCCACTTGTGAAGAATTTCGAGCAAAGGAACATACTATATTTCTGCTAGAAGGATCCCCGGTAGAATTTGATGTTGTGGTATGGCAAGAAATTGTATGCACTTGCCGCAGAGCAAAAGACCTCCAGTTCGTGCTCGAAAGATTCACTATACCAGATTTGCCGTTGTATTCACTCCTGCCAAACTGTCGATACCATGCCTCTGAAAGCCCAGGCTTCTCCCCAGAGCCCTCGTCTGGCCAAGCATCCTTTCTAACCAGCCTTTCTGCCATGCCTCTCATGTCTTCCCTGACGGATAAGACCAACTTGCGAGCAGACTCATTGAGAATGATATCCTCAGGCTCAACGTCTTCTTGTTCCTCTGGAAAGCAAGGTTCATCCAGAGAATACTCTCGAATGTAGCCACTCCATACGCGCATCATGGGGAACCAATAGTAACCCCTTGTTTTGCCTTCTGGCAAGGGTGTGATCCAGGTAGAAAAAATGCTCTCTAGAACTGCGGGAAGTGTAGGGTAGCGATTTCCCCTGTTGCTTTCGGGCAGGAAGGGCAGGCAGGACGTGAAAGAGCGACTAGGATCTGTGATGTCAAAATGGAAAGAGGAAGCAGGATGTAGAATGATGTGCGTCGGTAGGTTTCTAGCTTCGAAAAAGGGGTCATGAGAGGCTGGAACCCAGTCTCTGAAGCCATCCTTCCCTTGAAGCATTATAGCTTCGGGATAAGCTTCTGTTGCCGACACCGAAGAGAATGGGAGGTAAGGTAGACCCGATTCTATAATGCACAATATTGCTCGTGGAATGTCTTGGTCGGCAACCAAGAGGTGCAGGTCGAACAGCACCGTCGGGACATGGTAGACATTTTCGAGCATATCTTCACCCCAGATTATGCAAGGAATCCGATTTTCGCCGAGGCAACGAACGGGAGCGAGGCGGGTGTGAGTTTCGATATTGATGTGGTCGGAGCTCTGTAAACAATAACGTCCAGACCAATTCATAGTGCGTCAGTGAATTTTCAGACTATAGTTGCAATGACTTGCATTTCCACATCTCGGGACTAAAGCTAAAGTCCCACGCATTCGTTTTTCCACGCTATTACATAGTATTACGCTCTTTTATATGTACCATTGCAAGCTTGCGTTCTACTCGGGTATCCTCATCCTTCAAAGCCATCGAGCTCGAAGCATTGGCACTGCAGCGACTTTCGGACGACTTGCGTGTCCTTCTGGCCCTCGAACCAAAGCACCTCATGCAGGATACCGATTATGAGCCGGTCTCTGGCACTAACCTGATCGTTAATATGCAACCTCATACGAACTAATCACCTAGGTTTCATTTCTGACAAAGTTATCCGACATCTTGCTATCAAGTACACAACTATGGACGAATCGCGTGCGTTCTTTGCGTGGTCAGTTTGGTTGTACGAGAAGAAAGCCCTTATCTGTGCAATGGAACGGGTCTTGGGACAGTCGATCAGCAGCGTCGAAGCCAGTTTCATAGTTGAGTGAGTATCTTTTCCTGCTGTTGTGTCCGACTAATCCTGGTGACTCGACGTTTCTAGTAAGGTGTAGCTGTAATGGAAAGAATAAGAAAGTGTGTTGATTTACATTGTTTTAGGATTTGTTTCGTACTAATCATCATGACAGGGCAAATCTTTGAGGCATTCTCGCAACCGTCGTCTTTCATCCCTACTCCAAAGCCACCTAAGATCTCGAAATCCTTACCCCGCGTCCGAGACCCAGTCCACTCTTCGTCTTGTCGATATGCCGTTTACCTTGAGAACGCCACGTACCCATTGGCTTGCCCGTCCTCACGCTCCAAACTTTTACGTCGTGGCGCGAGGTTTTCTGGAGAGGAACCACTTCGCCAGAGTACTCTTCAATCGGACGCTTTTCCCGAATCGCCTTTGTCTTTGTCCTCAGTGTGTTCTCGATCGCTCCACCGAAACTTTCGGTTCTGGTGGTTCATCTTCATCTGGCGGCGATATTGTTCCCAGTGTTTCTGATGTGTTTGCTACCTCATCTTTGAACTGCGAGACTCAGGTGGTGCCCACGAAGCTACTTCACCGGATAGCGGTTGGTCAGAATACAAAAGCGCCCAGAAAACTCAGTCAAGTGGCGATGCCAAATCTCCCCCGTTGACTGAGCAGTACGCAATCGACCCATGTGTTGGCGTAGCTAATTCATTGTCTGCTTCGTGACATCTTCACTACAATCTGTGCCGTCCATCGTGGATATAACTATCAGTACTTATGACGCGGGAGTTCAATGTTAGAATTAGGTCAAGTGGTCAAGGTCTAGGAGCTTACAATGCGAAAATTGTCAGAAACCTTTACGCGTGCTGGGAAGCCACCGAGTACAAAAATCTAAATGTATTCGAATAAGGATGATTGATCTGCCTACGGCGCTCCGGTAGTACACTAAGAGTGGGCAAGGTCCGTAAACTTCCAACGCATGATACTATTCTACTGATTCGAATGAGACAGAAGAGACCAATGATTGGATGCTAGCTTCACAAGCTGTCAAACTTTCGAATCTCGGGCGCCTCCTGTATGTAACTACCCCAAGCTTTCTCGACGATTCAGGAGCTCGTGGTGGCGAAACCTACTAAATTAAGAACATCTATGATTCCAAGCGTCAAACTCGGTGGCCGAAACATAATTGAGATGATTCATGTGTTCTACACATTGCCGCGACAAGCTCATACGTACAATGATCAGAATCGAGTGCCCAATCGAACCCACAAGGGCAGCTTCTTTCTGTAAACGGACGCGCAAAATTTTCTGTCTTGTCTGTGCGGGCGCAACATTTTTTCTGTAAACTTATTTTTTCGGATTGTCTTTGATAAACAATGAGCTTGTAGTAAGTACGAAAGACCAGAATTTGAAGAAAAGCCATTGGTTATCTCAAGTTCCCAGGGTTATAAACTGCGTTTGAAATTCGGCCTTCTCAGTGTACTGTTAACGAGAAAAGAAAATGTTCTTGTCGGCGGTTCGATAGCACCCAGTACGGTTCGACGGATAATTTCACAAGTGGCCGATGACAGTTCAAGGTTACCTCAAATCTCGAGTCTCCCTCAGACTATAAAAACGGTCGATGCTTTTGGACAGCTTCACCAAGGCTCTTGTGCTAAGATGGTTATTACTGCAATCATTCTCCTCTGCACACTATTTGTTCTCGCTCGAGGACTATCCAAGCTCAAGTACAAATCCCTGAAATTCCTTCGTGGACCGCCATCTCCCTCTTGGCTCTTTGGTATGCACTCATATTCTATCCGTGCTACAATTATCCATTGCTTACCTTCTGACCAGGTCATGAGTATACATTTTTTAATCAGGCAGAAGTCAGTGGTCTCTCCAACTCTTGGATTCGCGACTATGGCACGGCGCTTCGACTTGGAGGGCCTTTTGGTGTAAGCAATCTTTAGGTTTGAAAGACAATCGGAATTCACGCGCATATAAAGAAAGATATTCTATTCCTAGCAGACCCCAAAGCTCTCCAGCACATCCTTCATACCTCGAGTTATCATTATCCAAAACCACTGGACATGCAGGACGCATTCTTAAAGGTCTTTGGAAAGACAATCGTCACCACTGAAGGTATACATCAGTTATACATATAAATTGAATAACACTATAATCATTGTTACGAATAGGAAATGTTCACCAACGGCAGAGAAAGGCTCTCAACCCTGCATTTTCTGCGTCGCAACTGAAGACATTCCTTTCAGTCTTTCAGAGATCTACGCAACACGTAAGTTCCACTTTAATGCACCGTAACTGCTACTGAATATCACTCCGTACTAGTTGACAAATAAATGGCAGGAAAAACATTTTATGGATGCTGACGAACAGGGTTACTGTGTGATCAACACAACACGGTGGTTCTCGAGACTCGCGCTGGATATTATTGGAGAAAGTGCATTTGATTACAAGTTTGGCGCTCTCGACGAGGACGACAATGTTCTGTCATCAATTTCGAGAGATCTCTTGTACGTATCAATTTGTTGATCTCCATTCTCATATCCACAGATACTATTTTTCCTCCTCGCTACAGTAAAGATACCTCTGGTCCAGAGTTATCGAAAACTACAATGTTTTTCCGATTGATTCGTCGTCAGCTCCTAGATCTCAATATCTACAATCTGGTGGGTTTACTGTCTATAACGGTGCTATAGCCCTCATCAGCAATTTTCTAACTACTTGTAAAGTTGAAAGAAATGCCTTTCGTCCTGACCAAAGAAGATAAAAGGTTCAATACGTGGCTGGAGACCGCAACGGATGCCGCGAAGAATATCTTAAACAAGAAAGCACAGTCGGGCTACAAAGCCGAGGAGGGAGATAAAGATATTCTAAGTGTGCTCGGTAAGTGTCGATTCCGTTTACGAATAAATTCGCGCTGACGTTATTCATGATAACTTAGTGCGTTCGAACACGACTCAAGATCCTAAGAAGCGGCTTGATGATAAAGAAATGTTGGACCATATGGCAACGATAATCCTTGCAGGCCATGAAACGACTTCAAACACGACTACTTGGCTTTTCTATGAGTTATCTAGGCATCCCGAACATCAGGGAAGGATTTTGAAAGAGCTTGATACGGTCAAGAAAAGGAAGTTGGATGCTGGAGAAGATGAAGCACTAACGGCGCATGATTATGATTCGATGCCTTTCCTCAATGCATGTATCAAGGTACTTGATGATAAGCAATTCCTTACAAGAATTTGATCACGGTCTCAACATCAATTTATAGGAAGCTTTGCGGTTGTATCCAATCATTCCCCACCTCGTTCGCTGTTCTGAGCGTGATGATGTTATTCCACTTTCTGAGCCTGCCATTTCTGTCTCTGGGGAGAAAATGACCCAAATCCCAGTAAAGAAAGGCCAAAGGATTATCATTGACATTCCTAGCTATAATCGGTAAGCTTTCTGTACCTCCCGTCCAACTCGTTCTGATGTCAACTTTAATATTCTAGCTTGAAATCTGTATGGAGTGAAGATCCCGACACTTGGAATCCTGAAAGATTTTTGGACTCTGAAAATCAGATGCGGAAAGATACGACGCTTGGAGTCTATGCCAATTTAATGTCTTTCAGTCAGTCTCATACCCTCTTTATTATATTTGATTACTGAACCTGTCACTGGTATAGGTGGTGGAGTTAGAGGATGTATCGGATGGCGTTTTGCGTGAGTACTTACCACTGCGGTTTGAAGCTATGCAACATGATTTTTCCTAACATTGTGCATGGTTCATCCAGTCTCATAGAGATGCAAACGATCCTCATCGGACTTCTTTCCACATTCGAGTTCTCTATTGACCCTAAGCTCGAATTTTTCCGTGGCTTAGCTGGGAGTGTGACACCAGTTTTGAAAGGGAAAGAGGCGGAAGGACCCCAGATGCCGTTGAAAGTAAGGCTGAGAACTGCTGTCCGGGTTTGATACACGATTCAAGAGATATACTCGAAGAGAAATCTCACACTTGAATGATAGTATTAGTTTTTCACTTATTTGGTTTCGCTTCTATCTTGTCAGTAGTTACACGTGTCGACCCGTCCGCGTTCCAGAGAGTGATACCAACATGAAGTTTTTAGAGGTTTTCCCATTTAAAAGCAATGTACCTAAACAGAGTTGGTCAACTCTGAAAATGGCAACGGCTTTTACTCCAATTCGCCTAATGAAAAACACTCCGAAGTCGCTAGTAAACTGTCTTTTTATACTGAATATCACGTACCAATCATGATAGCCTTACCTCAAGAGTTGCCCAAGGTTGCTTTGAGAAAGAAGTCGTCATATCTTGACTGGATAAATCGATACAGGGGCCGTGAAGGATTTTGCCCGGTTGACACGAACATGGTGTTTGCCAAAGCCTATAAAGGGAGTCAGGATAAGAGATGACATGATACGGTCCACCATTCTTAGCAGATAGATCATTGACACACTCGTACTTAATAATGTGGTTACTTCTATAATAAAGTTAAATGCAAACAAAAACAGCCTGAAAACAGAACTGATGTGGCCAACGTGGGGATCGAACCCAAGACCTTCGCGTTATTAGCACGACGCTCTAACCAACTGAGCTAGTCGGCCACCTAGCAGCTACACTGCTCAGTCCATTATCCCTATCTTCAAATTCCTTATACCTGTTCCGAATACCAAAACCAGGGCGAGCATCTGCAGCAAAAGAATCAGGGGGATACCTACACCATGCTGATCATCCAGTCTTGCTGCCAGTACCGGTACCAGTATAGCCTCCAGCAGTAACACGGTCGAAGCGATGAACGAAGACACGAGTGCAGCTTTCAAAGATGCTATTCGTGCACAAAATATACTGGAAAGGGCGTCTTTAGCTTCGTCTACGCCTGCTTCTTCCCAAGTTGCAATTCGTGTGAAATGGCCCGTGTTGAGAATCTAAGATTCGAAGGCATTTTGAAATGCGTAGGCAAAATCGATGGAGAATATATAGAACCTTAAGTACGCATTCTGCATGAACATACAACTCTCGATACGTTTTCAGCTTTCATTTCTCGTTTCTTGAGATCACAGTGATAGCCAGATTCAATGCATCGTAGCTCGTCTGTTGAATTGCTTTTACGGAAGCCATTGGTGGCCATTTTCTTTGTTTGGAATACGCGAGTTGATGCGAGTACTTGGCAGAGATGACGAGCTAGTTCCTTGATCAAGTGTTCTTGCAAGTCGTCATTGAAGTTCTATTGCCGCTGCTTTCTCACCATATATAACCGCCCATCCGACTAGTAAAATGGATCTTCGCTTCCATTCGAACGGCAAGTATAATTAAGTACTCAAGAGCTCCTGAATGGACATTTAAAAACTCTTGGTGCCTGTGCTATTTGCGAAGATTCCTAGACCTGAGTTGTAACGGTGGCCGATACATAATCAAGGTGATGATGTACTACTGCGCATATATTTTATTGAGGTTGTAATCATGGTTCACATGGACTTTGATCGACTGGGGAAGGTGTCACGAATACTTCTCTGAACCTTGATATGAACGAAACTTCCGTGGACCGCAAGCAACCGCCGCATATTATGCTTATTCTCTAATACCCAGCAGCGTTCTGAGAAAGTTAGTATACGCCTTACTCGAATTTGATTAAAGATGATGCAAGCGAACAAATGTCTTTTCGATGCACCATTGAGTGGCTGGTTCCCGGAAGTTGCCGCAGCTTTTCTCAGGCTTGACAAGAAAATCTCGTATTCAACGTTACCGATAGGGCTAACACTTGAATGTTCAAGCTTTTCAAGTGTTAACCCTATCAGTAAACGACATACCGCAGGGGTAATGTTGGCCGATGACACATTCAAGGTTATCTTTCAGAATTTCGAGTCTTCCTTTAAAAACGATGAATAACTTTGGTTCTGAGTCTTAACATTGTAAGCTGCACTAGAATGGCTCTATCCTCAGCTACTACCACTGTCAGCCTCTGCACAGTTTTTGTGCTCGCTGCCATTATATTCAAGCTCAGACGTCAGTCTCTCAAATTTCTTCGTGGACCGCCGTCCCCCTCCTGGCTTCTCGGTATGTGTGGCATGACCGTTCATCGTTTTGAATGCTTACGGTCTGACTTGCGTCTGCTACGAAAGGTCATGAGCATGATCTTTTTAGCCACGTAGAAGCCAACAAGATTACAGAGCCTTGGACTCGGGAATACGGCTCGGCGTTCAGAACTGGTGGACTATTTGGTGTAAGTGGTTTGGCAACTTATATCGGCGATGCAATGTCTCTCAATTTATCTATATGTGAAACGGGCAGGAAGATATTCTTTACATTATAGACCCCAGAGGTCTTCAGCATATCTTACATGCCTCAAGCTATCATTACCCCAAAGGCAACCAGAAGGGGTTGATGAGAATTTTCGGCAAGGCGGTCATCGCAGTTGAAGGTATTTGTTACCTGTCTTTTGACTCTTTCGAACAATGCTAAGATGCCACCACGAATAGGAAACGTTCATCAAAGACATAGGAAGACCCTCAATCCGGCCTTCTCTGCGTCACAGCTGAAGACGTTTTTGTCCTTGTTCCAAAGGTCTACGGAACATGTAAGTTTGCATTGATGTTGAAATTGTCTACCATCTAGATAGGTGTTGAATGCTCCCAACTTGAACAGATGATCAACAAGTGGCAGGAAATATATTTTATCGGAGACTCGGGATCTGAGAAACAGACCTACAGCGTAGTCCCTATGACAAGGTGGCTCTCAAAGCTGACGCTGGACGTCATCGGAGAGAGTGCTTTTGGTTACAAGTTTGGCGCTTTAAGCGAAGATGATAATATTCTATCATCGCTCCTGAGACATCTTTTGTGCGTTTCCCCCGGATTTAAACTACGGGTTTCCGTTCACGAAATAGCATTCTCTTCGCTATAGTGATGACTCTGCCGGTCCAGGTTTGTCGAAAACCACGATGCTCTTTCGATCTCTTCGTGAACAGCTCCCATTCGATCCTACCTTCTTTAATCCGGTACGTTTGGTTCGCGCAAATTATATCAAACCGAGTTTTTCTGAGCCGTTAGCGTTGTACTAACTGTTTGTAAAGTTTAATCCAGAAACGCCTCTTGTCTTGACGAAAGAGGATAAGAGGTTCGGTGCCTGGCTAGATGCGGCAAAAAACGCCGCGAGGGATATTCTGAAGAGGAAAGAACAGTCTGAATATGAAATTAAAGAGGGAGATAAAGATATTCTGAGCGTGATCGGTATAAATATCATTCATTTACCTTGAAACTATTGACGCAACTTGTGGACAGTGCGTTCAAACACGAGCCAGGATCCCAAGAAGCGACTCGACGATAATGAAACGTTGTCCCAAGTGGCGACCATAATCCTCGCAGGTCATGAGACGACTTCAAACACGACTGCCTGGCTTTTCTACGAGTTGTCTAGGCACCCCGAGCATCAGCAAAGAATTTTGGAAGAACTTGATATAGTCAAGAAGAGGAAGTTGGACGCTGGAGAGGATGAGGCATTTACAGCGCACGATTACGACTCGATGCCTTTCTTCAATGCATGCATCAAGGTAATGACGAACTGTTCCTTGCAAAAGTTCGACCGCAAACTCAACATCGGTCAACAGGAAGCTTTGCGATTGTATCCGATCGCCTTCAACATCTTTCGCACTTCCGACCATGACGATGTTATTCCACTCTCTGAACCGATCGTTTCTACCTCTGGGGATAAACTGGCAGAGATTCCAGTCAAAAAAGGCCAAAGGATTTTGATTGACGTTTCCGGCTATAACAGGCAAGCCGTTTGATATCTGCTAGTTGATTGAGATTTGTCAACTAAAACTATTCAGATTGAAATCTGTATGGGGAGAGGATCCCGACACTTGGAACCCAGAAAGATTCTTGGATTCCAAGATGCAGAAAGGGACAACGCTTGGAGTCTATGCCAACTTGATGTCATTTAGTTAGTCTCATACTCTTTTTATTATATTTGATATGCTGAACCTGTTACTGGTATAGGTGCTGGAGTTAGAGCATGCATCGGATGGCGTTTTGCGTGAGTACTTGTCCTAGCTCTTTCCTGAATATATCCATCTGATTCTGTGACTCTTTCAGTCTCCTAGAGATGCAGGCTATCCTCGCTGGACTCGTTTCCGCTTTCGAATTCTCTATCGATCCCAAACTCGAGATTTTCAAAGCCCAAATTGGACTTTTGACACCAATGGTTAGAGGGGAAGAGGCGTTAGGGTCCCAAATGCCGTTGAAAGTAAGGCCCCGAGCTTCGGTCCGAGCTTGATACTTGAGAGAGATTTCTTCACTTGAATAGTATGTCAACTTTCCTCCCACTTTCTGTTTCGTCGTTTGTCCTGCTATGTGGTCTGCCCTTCTGTACTGAGTATTACGCACTTCGTCTAAAGATAGAATGATAATGGCTCTAAGTTTATGTAGTGTCCTAGCCCGAGGATTTGCTAATGGTCGATAGCAATTACGCCAAATGTATCGAACATGATGGAGATGCCGTGGTGATAGAGAAATTGTTGTCCGAGGCCAATCCTCTACTCTTCTCTAACCACCAGTGAGAAATTTCTTATCCACTCCGCGCACTCGTAAGTTGATGACAACCGGCAATGTCGTGAAGAAGATCGGCCGCTGCGGTGGAGTACAGAGGCTAGAATCGGCTTGAGTAGTTTATGGCGTGCATAGTAGCGGTAAAAAGCACCATAAAGGATACCTCTGTCTTGGTGCTGTGTCGTCGTCTCAAGTTGAGGAGATATTTCACGTGACTTTTGTCAGAACGCGTCCTTCCAGTTCAACTGTCAGTGACCCTCTAGTGTTTCAAGGAGTATTAGGGCTCGGAGCAGAATTAACCATATAATTCCAAGAGTCCTTCGCTTCCGCTTCCAAGGTCGACGTTGCAAACCCTAGGTGTCGACGAACACCGATACCGACAACGACGAGCAGCAGCAAGTTACAATATGTCGAAACCCCGCTCAGGAATACCAACACCAGGACGACCGTCTGCAGCAGGAGGATCAGGGATACCCACCCCGGGATCACGATCCAGGTCATCCAGTCTTGCTGCCAGTACCAGTTCCAGCAGTAACACGGTAGGAGCCATGGACGAAGATATGAGCGCAGCTTTCAAAGATGCTATTCGCGCACACGATCCAGCAAACTATACTGGAGGAAGAGCATCTTTAGCTTCGTCCACGTCCGCTTCTTCCCAACTCCGCTCAAAGACACCAACTTCTTTTGCTCGCCCGCCGAGCCGCTCTTCAGATGTATTCGCTCGGTCTTCGTCTCGTGCAGGAGGTCGCAACTCGTTTGAAGTCGGTGACATGGTCCGTATCGAGAGTCTGGGATTTGAAGGTGTGCTAAAGTACGTCGGCGAGATCGATGGAAAACAAGGTCTATGGGCTGGTGTCGAACTCGGTGGTGGTTTTGCCGGAAAGGGGAAGAATGATGGAAGTGTTGCTGGGTGTGTTTTTTTTTGTCTCTTTCTTTACATTTTACTGATACTTTTCTTTCAGGAAACGCTACTTTACGTGCCCAGAAAAATGCGGCGTCTTTGTAGCGACGACTAAACTATCACCTCCGTCCTTCCGTCCTCCGTCTGTCGCATCATCTGTCACTTCTTCCCGAACTGGGCGTACCACTCCTTTATCAGCATTCTCTAATTCGTTCTCAACTTCAACATCCACTTCTCGTGTTCCCACCGGTCGACCTAGTCTAGCTAATGGAAGAATAACGCCTTCAGCGAGCGGCAGAGTAACACCCTCCAATGCTCTATCAACCAGTACAACGAGTGTACCGGAAACTCCAGCAGCCAGAGCGGCTAGACTCCGATCTCAATCTCGGAATCAACCCATACCCAAATCGACCGCTGGCTCGACACCTGGAGCCAAAGGCAGAACCAGCGGTATCGGTGTCGGTTTCGGAGATGCACCTCCCGTACCTGTTCCCGGAGTTTCTGGTATTGCGAGTCCAGGTGCACCATTAACGCCAGGATCAAGAGCGGCCAAGTATGCTGGGATGACGGCGAAGCAGTTGGCTTTGAACAAGTCTTTGTCTTCTCCTGCTTCTACCTCTAGGACTTTATCCCCTTCGAATACTGCGTCTGCTCTCCCTTCACCGACCCGACGTACCGCATCAGGTGGAGCCAGTGGTATAGCGTCACCGTTTAGTACACCTAAACCTGGTCTTCGCGGTCCTGGTACGCCTTCTGGAGCCGGAGGAACACCAAGACCCAGAGTGCCCAGCGCAGTAGCGATGCCCCCTCCTGCGTCTCCAGTTCGGGGAGGCAAATCATCAGTTTCGCCTCCGTCTAATGCAACGGCGGCAGCATTTGGAACAGCAGACTTGGCTGCTAGAGGTAAAGAATTACAAGACAAGATCGCTTCTCTTACCGGCGTTCCGTCTGCTGCTCCTTCATCACCACCTCCAACACAAATGCAAACATATCCCACCCAAGTCCCCTCGGCTCCTTCGTCCCCGACTAAACGTCCTCAATCCAGGACGACATATTCGAGACCTTCATCTGTTGCTTCTACAAGAAGTGCTGCTTCGAGAGCAGGAACTCACACGCATACACCTGGGCCGTCGTTTGGGAGGTCTGTTGGTCCTGGACCTAGGGCGCCTTCTCGGACCGGAGCTGCAACTGGAGGAAGAACGTCAGTTGCTGGAGGCAGAGCCTCTGTTTCTGGCCAAGTGCCTGTTACACCTCAAGATCAAGACAAAGAACTACTCGAGCAATTGCAAAGTCGTGTAGACGCTTTGGAATATGAAAATGAGAGGTTGAGAACAAAAGCAAAGGCGGAAGGAGAGGCGGAAGAGTTGAGAGAGGAGGTGAAGAAATTGGAGGGAAAGTTGGCTTCTGCTTCTTCTGTTGCGCCCACGAGTGTTACAAACGGAGATGAGAAAGGGCTGAAGGAAAGAATCCAAGAGCTAGAGGTGGCCTTGAGAGATGCAGAGGACCAGTCTGAACAGTTTGCGCTCAAGGCAGAAGAGTTGGAAGCCAGGCTGGTTTCGGAAGGACGGAGGGGGTCTGATGCAGGTGCGTGCTTATCTTTGCTGGACGTCTCATACTCATTTTTTCGATACAGGTGAACCTTCCTCGGCATCGGCTGCAGCCTCTGCGAAAGAAATCTCTAAACTCCAATCTCAACTCAAAGACCGAGAAGCCGAAATCGAGCTATTGAAGAGTGACTTGGATACTGCTCAAGCTTCCCGTGGCGAGTCGGCCGAAGGACAAGTCGACTCGGCTCAACTCGAGACACTGAAAACTGAATTAGATCAAGTGAAATCTCGGCTGGAGCAAGCGGAGAAGGATGTCGAAACCAAGGTCCTTGCTTTAGAAGAGAAGGATACTGAGTTGGAAAAGACAAGAGTCGATTTGGAGTCGGAGAAATCTCGGGTATCTACGGTGGAAGCTGAACTGGAGACGGCCAAGACAGAGTTGGAGACGGCGAAAACGAATCTAGAGTCTACGCAAACCGCGCTTTCAACACTTGAAGCGAAACATAGGAAACAAACTGTTGACTTTGAGGAAGAGAGGAGGGATAATGCGGCGCTTGTGGAAGATTTGAAAGCTCAAGTAGACGAGTTGAGGTTAGCAGGTCAGGAGACGATTGCATTGTATGAAGATAAATTGAGAAGTGTCGAGAGTGCCAAGTGGGATTTGGAGAATAGGGTAGAAGAGTTGGAAAAGGCTCTCAAAGAAGGTGGAGGCAAATCAGTGTTGGGCAGTGGAAGGAGGAGTGGAGGAGGAGACTCGAGAAGGTCCTCTGTAACCCTTGGTTCTGGCGAAGGCGAAACTGCTGGTGATCAGACCTTGTCCAAGATATTAAACGGCGACCATAAACAGACTGCATCAGAGATTGAACACTCGACATTGGTCGATCAGATTTCGCATTTGAACCGCAAGGTTTCGTCGTTGGAGGATTTATTAGAAGATCAGAGGGCATCGTTTGATAGGGAGGAAGCTGCGCTTCAGATGAGGTTGACCAAATATCGTGAAAGGGAGGAGCAGTTTAAGAGGGAGATGAGCGAGTTGCAGGGAGAGTTGAGGAGGGAGAGGGAGAGAGGAGAGAGGGAGGAAGGAAGATTGAGAGCTAGGTTGAGTGAGGTGGAGGAGGCGTTGAGAGAGAGTGGGGTCGCTTTGGAGGAAGCGAGGGCAGAGCTGGAGGGACTCAAGGGAGAATTGGTTGTGAGCGACTCTTTTCTTTCTTGCTTTTGGGATGGTATACTGATGCGGTAATAGAATGTACACGGTCTCGCAGCAAGTACCTCTTCGACTTCGGGAGAATTGCAGCAAAAACTTTCGAACGCGCAGATGAAGGCAGAGCTGGAGAAGGAGCAGTTTGAGGATAGGATCAGGGAGCTCCAGCTCGAGGTCGAATCTCTTCGCAAAAAATCGAACAGAGACGTCGCCATCAACAATGGAATCCAGTCTCCCACCAAGGAAAGGGATAGTAAGGACAAGGAGTTGAAGCACGAATTGAAGAGTGCTAATGAAGAGATTACTGGCTTGAAGTGAGTCTTGTACTTTTTTGTGCTTCTGGAGTCTATTAACGCCCTCAATCTACAGGCACCTCCTGCAAGAACTTCAGAAGGAATCTACAGCCCAATCTCAACGAAACAAGGTCCTTGAATCCGAGAATGCACTACTCATGTCCGAGATGGAGCAGCTGAGACAGGAAGTCAAGATTCTCGAAGATAACCTGGATCAGAGTATAATGCGAGAGGAAGAGAATTTGAATCTGGATAAGATTGGCAAGGATGGTGGGGAGGGAGGAGAGGAGATTGAAAAGTTGAAGAAGATGTTGAAGGAGCAGAGGCTCAAATTTGATGTGCGTGGTCTCTTCCCCTTCGCGATCAGAACCTAAAGTTGATTCGGCTGTAGGTCGAGGTGGAACAGTTGAGGAAGAAAGTAGCGGATCTAGAGATGAAGAGTGCAAGAAGTACACACGATGTGAGTTTTCGGTTGAAAATATTTGAGGCTAGTCGCTAATGAGAAACTATAGCTTAACAAAGAAATTAGTGAACTTGAAGCGTTGGTCGAGTCCAAGGTACGTTGTTTAAGTCTGACTTTGTTGTGGTGTCACCACATTTATTTTTGCCGACCCAGATCTACCGAGAGGTGAGTAACTCTTTTTCCGTGTTAAAGTTCATGACTCACCATACCCGCAGGACGAACTCGAACAAGAAATCGAACGCCTCAAAGACAAACTTACTCGCGCCCAGAAGAAGGCCAAATCTAGCACCGGTCCTTCTGAAATTGTCACCGAACACGAACCCCGCAAACCATCTATCTCTACCTCCAGCATTCACTCATCCAGTTCCTTCTCCCAAAACTCTCAAACACATGGCGACGACGAAGTCGTGTGTGAGATCTGTGAGAGGCCTGGTCATGATATGTTTAATTGCGATCTTTTGAAGGAAGACCGACCGCTTTCGACCACAAGCTCGATTAGTTCGCTCAGCGAAGTCAATGGGAAGACAGCCAATGGCGTCAGCGGACAGGACTTGTGGTGTGAGGATTGCGAGAGTCCTGGGCATACAGCCGAGGACTGCCCCAATTCTGAGGATGTTTTCTAGACTGGTAGCCTTATTCGATTTCGGTTGATTTTTACGTCTCATTGTCGCTTCTGTTTTCCATATCGCCCTGGGTGTACGGATAAAACCCTTTGCAATATCTTATTCTCGCATTATGTTGTCTTGTCCTCTCTCTTTCAGCATTCCCTCATCCCAAATTTACCTACTCGTTGAACTTTAGTAGAGTATAATCATCGATCTTTTCATACATACCGTTTTACAATCGTTGTTCTCGTCACATATTTCCTCGTTCATTTGTTTATTTTGTCATTTTTCTGGTCTTTTTTACACTCATGGTTTATACCCTCACATGCAATCCAAATCCAAATGCTATATCCCATTGCAGTTCCCAGGGAGTGACTTCCTCAATGAGGTGATGTGATCTCGTGGACAAAAAATACTCTTCGACTGTTACCTCTAGGTTCTGTAGCGCGAGAGATGGATTTATTTGAGGATCTCTCTAGAGACGAATCCAAAGTGACCAGGGTGATTGACATGCATACGTCTGGTGAGGTGCGTAGCAGACTGTACTATCCTTGACGGCTTCTCGACAATTCATTCTCAGCCCACACGGATAATTATATCCGGATACCCTTCACTGGACGGCGATACCCTCTTGGAAAAGAGAAGATGTGCTAGTGAGCGATACGATGATATCAGAAAGATGTAAGACTGTTTTCGTGTAAGGGAAGGTTTGACTGAAGAAAACGTTTCAAAAGATTGATGCTAGAACCTCGAGGACATGATGGGATGTATGGAGCCATTCTTGTCCAAGAAACGGAGTTGACTAGATCGGGAGAAGCTGATATTGGTGTACTGTTCTGTCATAATCGCAGGTGTCTCCCGCACTTGTTTGGGGATCAAGTACTCATCTATCACACTTAGAGGGATATTCTACCATGTGCGGACATGCCACGATTGCACTGGGGCGTTTCTTGGTCGATACACAGGATCTTCGACTTTTTCCTCGTAGAAATCAGCTCGAGATCTCTGAAGATGGCGCAGTGACCAAGATCAGGCTACATGCACCTTGTGGTATCGTGCATATCAGCGTACCAACCGTCCTTCATGAATCAGGAAGAAGACTATCTGATGGTACCAAACCAGTCAGTTTCCTCTCGGTACCCAGTTTTGTCTCTCGTAGTGCTCTGGCAGTGGACATTCCGGCGGAACTTGCATGGAGACAGTTGCGTTGACGCGGGGACGTCACTGAAAAGGATGCGTACACTGTCACTGTAGACGTCTGCTACGGCGGAGCCTTTTACAATATCGTCAGTGCCCAAGAGCTTGGTTTCTCCGAGGGCCTCAGAGGGAAGAATTATACGATGGAAGACTTTGCGGAGGCTTCGCGAAAGCTGGAAAGTTTACTCAAAACACGCAAGGAGTTGTACCAACACTCACAAGAGAAGGATTTGGAGTTTTCTTACGGTGTCATGATTGTAGACAAGACTTTTGGTTCAAAGTCAAACGATAGAAGTGAAGCAGGGTTATTATTCTTTGCTGAGGGGCAAATAGATCGTTCGCCCACGGGTTCTTGCGTTAGCGCACGAGTAGCGTTGGGCGTACATCAAGGGTGGTTAAAGGTCGGTCTGAGTGAGGATAATTGGTGGACCTTCGAGTCCATAGTCAGTGTTCCTCATGAAGGAAATGGGTTCCGAGGCCGGGCAATAAAGCAGGACAAGGAAGGAGTGATTGTTGAGGTTGACGGTCACGCACATTATACAGGGACGGCGAGTTTTATTCCTCCCGACCTCGAGCATGGTGATACCATTGGAAAGGGGTTCAAACTGGAGCTCGCCTACGGTGTTCAGTAGGTTTTACACAGCAGATTGTAAGCTGATTTCAATTTATGCATGAAAACGTCCCAAAGTAGTTTATTAAAGTCCATGCAGAACTGTAGAATGCACCCCGACCAAGTACTTAAGGAGGCGCCGTATAATGTTGGGTACCTATGCTGCAATAGCTAGCAATTCCCAACGCCAGTAAGGATATAAACCACAGAAAAAAATTGCGTCTCCGATCGGTTAAGTCCTGCCACAATTCGCGCTCCAATTCGTACTGGGCTTTAGCTAGGTCCAGCTCCAATTCTCCCCGTCGATCAGCCAAGTCCCGCTCCAGTTCTTCCAAGTCCTGCTTCAAATCTGCCCACTGATTAGCCAAGCCCAGCTCAGATTCTTGCAACCGATCAACGAGGCCACATTGCTGTAATTCAGCAAGGCTACATTTGAGGTCTCGCCGTAGCTTAGTCAGGCCACACTTGAGGTCTCGCTGTAGAATGCGCAGATCGGTCATACAGTGCTTGAGCTCTTGCTGCAGGTCAGCCAGGCCATGGTTGTGGTCTCGTCGTAGATCCGCCAGACTACACTGGAAGTCCCGCTGTAGATCAGCCAGACCACACTCCAAGTCCTTCTGTAATTTGTGCCCTAGGCCCCACTTTTGATCAGCCAGTCTGCACTTCAGGACCTGCCGTTGTTCAGCTAGTTTATGCTCCAGATTCCTCCGTTGACTAGCTAGTTTGTCCCCCAATTCACGCCGTCGATCAACCACTTTGTGCTCCAGATTGCATTGTTGGTTGTCTAGGTTTCTCTGTAGACTGAGAGTCATTATTTGTATAGGTACTGTGGTATTAACAACTCACCATAATTTCCAAACATACAACCTGTTAATACGTCTAATTAATAAGCGAAGATTCAGAGAGTCGGCAACTTTTCACCTCTTTCTTAACATCGTACTCATTGGGTGGTGGTTCAGGTCCAGGTGCATCGAGGATTCGGGGATATTGCTAAAATTAGGAAATTTGGAACCAGTTATGCCAAACACGAAGGTAGAAGACTAACGCTAATAGATGACGAAAAGACCTGTAGAACAGCTTCAAGCAGTCGGATACATTGTTGTTGCTGAAGTGGCAAAGTCAATATTATTTAAAAGGAACCAGAACAAAACAGTGCAACGTCGGATACTCACTCTTGTCTCCGAGCCCGAAATTGTTCCTTTCAAGTCTTCAACAATCTTCATCAGCTCTTCATGCGCTATAGGGGAGCAATGGTTGTAGTTATGAATAGCATTGTTCACTGTCTGGCCGTGGGTGAATGTCGACCCATTGATCCCAAAATTGCTTGCATTGCCGAAAGAACTGGTCGGGGGTTGAGACCAGGGATTTGAGGAGACAGATATTAAAAAAGAAAACCAGTCGTCAAAGTCTGCAGCATCGTCTTCAAATTGAGGGTAACTATTTGTTACTAAATTTCCTCTCCTTCGTCGGTCGACTATCGACCGACCCCAGTCATGATGTAGCAATAGAAGCCAGTAAGGCCGAAATATCGGGTTCCAACGTCCAGGCCACAATCCCACCAGAACCTGCCACAGGTGAGGGACAATGATAACGATTTCTTCGTAGCAGCGCTCAGGAGGGAGTGAATGTGACCGTCTCTCATTGTGGTGAGAGCGGCCGTTCAGGCGGGCAATATTCTGTATATGTCGCAGACCATTCTCGCACGGCGTTGACATGGGACGTTGTGGAGGAAGTGTTCGAGTAACCATCAGGTTGCTTCTGAGCATGGGGTCACAGAAAGAGTGGCACTCTACTATTGAGAGTTCCGATGACCCGCTGTTAACTGGACTAGATGGACGAGGAGGTGGAGGCATAGCAAAACTATCGTAAACAGGTGGAGGAGTGTCCACGTCATAAAATGAAGAGTCTCGTGTATTCGGCCACCCAGAAAAGCTGTGCCTGCGTTGTGGGCGCATAAATCTTTTTGAGTCGATTTTTTGGGCGTCTGTAACCAGTAAAAGAGCCGAAATCAATAGGCAATCGAGAAGTACGGAGACGTCTTGATGAACAAACATCGGTCGGACATCATCCTTGTCGAAGAGAGTCTCAAAGTCCTCGATATATCCGAGCCTCAGCCCAACTGAGGGCTCGAAGATGGCTATCGGGTCCTCTACGAAAGCAGCTAGGCACTGCAGTGACAAGCAGCAATTAATGTCCGTGCAGGAAAGGAAGTAAATTGGAGCGCACCCAGAATGACGTACCAACACCCTTCCATTTGAGGGCGTGAGGGTAGCCGGGAATCCTGAACGTGAATGTAGAGCTGGAAAAGGGTAAGAAATTAGACAACAAGAATAGCGGCACAACCGACCTCTGATCAGAACTGGGTCTGAGAAACTCATTGACTAGTTTCCACTCGCTCTGGTGGGTGGAGGGCTGTACACTGTCGATATATCTGCCTCTGCTCTTACTCTTGACGGACGGGGACCAGTGAGCTTCTGTGGCAGTAATGGGTCCGTCCTCAGTAGAGAAAAGACAGTGCAAAATGCGAGAAAGAGGGTTGTTGACATGGACTATAAGGGTCTCGAAGGGAATAAGAACATTGGGGCTTGGCGAAGAATTCAGAGCGCATCGCAATATGTCTGACTTCCTAATGGTGTCACATTAGAGATTCCGGCCTGACTCGGGAAGCATGAGCACACACAAGAAACAATTGAATGCCGAACTCTTATATTCTACCACTCGTGTGCAATGTACGCGATGGTGGTAGCGAGTGAGAGAAACTTTACCTGTTTCGTTTTCATTTGCTAGCCAACAATGAGCTGTTTTTCTGATTACGACAAGCCTTATTGAACGAGCTGCAGAACTGATGGACAGTTGACGGGATATGGCTGAGGACAAGACCGAAAGGAGCAATGATTTTGACTTTAAGGTGTCGAAAGGGGGATACTGTTCGCCTTTTTGGCGGTTATCGAGGTCATAGAGTTTGCACTGTTCCGAGCAGTAGGGGCCTTGGTCGATGGTGGTGCACGTCTTTGATGGGGTACAGGTAATACCTTCAACTTTTTTCCTGGGCTGAATGACTTTGTCGCAGACTAGGCACCATTGTGGACCAAGAGTGATGTTGATTGTAGGTGCGTGGTGCAAGAGGTGGGAGGGATTTTGGAGTAGGGACATGCCTCTAGAAAACATGTTGTCCTGCGGATTAGCTAGATCTCGAGATGATAGGTAGGGTTATAAATGCTGGGATGCGTATAAGCTACAACTGTTTTCGAAAAACTCCTCAATCTTGAATATAGAGGACATCAAAATCGAGTAGCAATAAAGAGAAGGAAGAAGAGGAAGAGCAGTGATGTTGGGGTCTGTACTGAACGATCGACCCTTTCAGTAGATAAGATACACAATGCGATTGCAAGCTGCGAGTTTCTCCTTGACTCACAAGCTTTTATTTTCCCACGCCGTGTCTGGTCAAACAACGACGCGACTGGGGTATGCATGCATTACACCAAGAAATAATCCCTCCAAGTGGGGTCGAATTTGCCACCAGCCTCAAGTTGACGCCTTCCACTCTAGATGTACCTTCACCTGCCTCAGCCAGACACGAAATAGCTGCCCGAGTACTCTGCAATGTGGTTGTCGCAAGGTCGAATTTGCTTAGGATATTCGAGGTACGGGAGGAATTAGCGCCAGTTGGGTCAAGCGAAGATGAAAAAGAAGGAAAAGTCCGGATGCGTAAAGGCACAGAGGCAGTCGAGGGCGAGGCGGAGATGGACAGAGACGGAGAAGGGTTTGTTAATATTGACAAGGTGATTCCGTAGGCCAGGTCCTGTATATCTTCCGTCTAATTGAATGAAATAAATCGACCTTTCTTGACCAGACATCTGCAAAGAAAACCACAGTGAAAACAGTTACCAGGTTTTACCATGTCCGGGAACACCGTCTTCATGGAATCGTCACTGGAATGCAAGGTGTCAAGACCGTCGCGTCTATTGAGGACAAACTCGACAGATTACTGATTTCCTTCAAGGATGCAAAGGTGTGCAACAGTCTTTTCTGTTTATTCATATCTAACGACTATAATCGTAGATTGCGCTACTGGAATGGTCAGACGCCGTACACGACCTAATTACAGTATCTATACACACTTATGAGCGAGCACCACAGCTCATGTCGTTGGACTCGTCGCAGTTCCAAGCTCAGCTACGAGTCGACCCGCTCTCTCGATGTGCAGGCTTGCAATTGCCCAAGGATGCCATTGCAATTTTGCCGTTTTATCAATCTCAAGCCGAATTAGACGTCATGGACGTAGACCAACAGTCTCAAACTCGGTACGTTTTGGCTGTTCTGTTGTTCCGTACCTCACTTGACGTATATGCAGAGACATCCCGTATTCGCCGAGTTTCATCCTCGACCTCCCGTTTTCAGTCGACAAAAACATCCATCATGTTATTGACTTTGTTTTCCTTCCGGGATTCAACAACCCTACGATGGCCTTGTTATTCCAGCCCCAACAGACTTGGACTGGGTAAGCCTGTCGCCTTTTATTTTGCGAAATTTTCTCAAACCTGTTCTGCAGCCGACTCAAGGAATACAAAGATACCACCCGCCTTATCATCTTCACGCTCGATATTACGCCTCAGAAATTCCCCATTATCACTTCTGTCGAAGGACTCCCTCACGACGCCATCTCCCTCGTTCCCTGCTCAACAACAGTCAGAGGTGTTGTCGTCGTCACGGCCAATTCCCTCATCTACATTGATCAAAGTTCCCGTCGAGTAGTCCTTCCAGTAAATGGTTGGGCTTCTCGTGTCTCCGACATACCGCCTCAGCCCAACCTGACAAAGGAAGACCTGGAACGCGAGATACTCTTGGAAGGGTCGCGAACCGTCCTTGTCGATGACCGGACGCTCTTCGTGATCTTGAAGGATGGTACAGTATATCCTGTGGAGCTTGTAGTTGATGGAAAAACAGTTTCGAGATTTAATATGGGAGTCCCGCTTGCCAAAACAACTATTGCGAATGTTGCAATGGTGTTATCTGAAGGATCAGGAGGGATATCTTTGCAGGATGATAAAGACGAGAAATTACTGTTCATAGGCAGCACCGTTGGCGATTCAGTGTTGTTAAAGGCCGCCAGGGTGGAAGAAGAGATAAAGGAAGAAGATGTGGAGATGGCACCTGTTGCTGCCGTTGTGGACTCAAGCAAGGATATCGTTATGGACGAAGAGGATGAAGGTATGTTCATCTTTTTTCTAATTTGATCACTAACGTAGTTTGAACAGAAATCTATGGTCCTTCTAAAACATCTGAGCCTACACCTGCGCAGTCTCTCACTGTCAATAACAAAAAGACCCGCTCGGTGATACATCTATCGTTGGCTGATTCATTACCTGCACACGGTCCAATTGCGGACATGGCATTTTCACTTGCGAAGAACGGGGTTCGTCTTATTCAATTTCCTTTATCACTTGCCGCTAACTAGCATTCTGTAGGATCGTCCAGTACCTGAACTCGTTGCTGCTACCGGCTCAGGGCACCTCGGTGGTTTCTCTCTCTTCCAGGTCCGTATACATTTATCTTTAGCTTGCAGCTTTCTGACTCTCAAGTTTAGCGTGACCTCCCCATCCGAACCAAGCGTAAACTACATGCAATTGGCGGAGCAAGAGGAATGTGGTCTCTACCTATTCGTCAGCCCCTGAAAGCTGCAGGACCATCAACGTTTGGGAGGGCCGGTGAACAAGACACGCTGATTATAAGCACGGATGCCAACCCATCCCCTGGGCTTTCAAGAGTATGTTACCTTATTCGTCTTTCGCCTTTATTGAGACCTTCCTGCTGTAGATAGCCTCTCGGTCCCAAAGATCCGACATCAACATCACAACACGTATTCCTGGCACTACCATCGGTGCTGCACCATTCTTCCAAAGGACTGCCATTATGCACGTAATGACAGGCAGTATCAGGCTATTAGAACCTGGTTTGTGTTCACTGTTTTATGAATATTTTGAATAAAACTTTTTTACCATCATCTTAGATGGCACCGAAAGACAAGTCATCAAGGACACGGAATCCTCAAAGAACCCATCCCAACCAGCCGTCCCTCGTGCTCGTATACGTGCTTGTTCAATAGCTGATCCTTTTGTTTTGATCTTCCGGGAGGATGATTCGATAGGGTTGTTCATTGGAGAGCCTGAGAAGGGAAAGATTAGGAGGAAGGATATGAGTATGATGGGTGATAAGGTCTGTTGGCTCAATTCTTTTTCTGATCTTGTCGTCCTGAAGTCCCTTGGTGGCAGACGTCTCGTTACTTGACAGGCTGTTTCTTCACTGACCACACGGGTGTCTTTGAGCACAATATGAATTCGGGCGTCATTCCAGCGAGTGCCTCTAGTGAGAAGAATGACAAGCCGACGACAACGACTCTTAATGCTGTTGTCAATGATAACAAAACACAATGGTTGATGCTAATTAGGCCTCAAGGCGTCATGGAGGTGCGTCTTTCACGCTGTTTTGTACTCAGGTTGATTGATCTATTATTTAGATATGGACTCTTCCCAAGCTAACACTCGTCTTCTCCAACTCGACTCTCCCCCAACTTCATCCGATCTTGACCGATTCTCATGATCCACCAGCAAATTCGAGTGCCCAAAATAGACCTCAAAATGAGTCGCAAGCACAAGCCCCAGCCCCATCAGCAAAAGAAGAACCTAGTTCGCCTAAACTCGATGGAGAGGCTAGCAAAAAGGAAGCAGAATTGTCTCAAGTGATTGAGCAGGTGTCGGTAGCGCCAGTAGGAGAAGGGAAACTTGGAATGTATTTTTTCGTGCGTTTTTCGTATCTAATTATCTGGCATTACCACTAAGGGTTTCTCGTAGGTTTTGTTACGCTCAGGCCAGTTGGCCATTTACCAGGCTTTCTCACACTCCCCTCTGTCTGCAAGCGAACCGCCAAAAACGACCCGAGCATCCCATATCAACATCAAGTTTGTCAAGGTCTTTTCGAAGACTTTCACCCTCAACCGACACGACGGTCCTGGAATCGTTGCTTTGGCGGAGCAGAAAAAGATATTGAGGATGTTTGTGCCGTTCGTCACGACGCCCATTTCTTCAGATACGACATACACTGGTGTCTTTTTCACTGGTGAAAATCCTTGTTGGATTCTCAGCACGGATAAAGGAGGATTGAGAATGTTCCCTTCTGGACACGGAGTCGTACATGCATTTACGCCGTGTTCTCTTTGGGAATCCAAGGGTGACTTTTTGGTTTATTCCGATGAAGTTTGTACTTTTTGCCTTCACTTGTCATGTTCTGACCACAAATACAGGGCCCGTCACTTCTTGAATGGATACCATATTTCCGTTTAGAAGGACCTCTACCAGAAAAATCCATCCCTCGTGGACGTGCATACTCCAACATTGTCTTTGACCCTGATACCTCTCTCATAGTCGCCGCCGCTTCGTTGGAGGCCAAGTTTGCGATATTCGACGAGGACAATAATCGTGTATGGGAGCCAGATGCACCCAATGTTTCAGATATGACGACGGAATGTTCGACGTTGGAGTTGATTTCGCCAGATTTGTGGATGACTATGGATGGGTATGTCTACCTTTCTCGATGTCTGCTTGTGATTGTGGGCTGACCAGCATTCAGGTACGAGTTTGCAACCAACGAGGTCATCAACGCTGTGACTATTGTCAATCTTGAGACTTCATCCACAGAGACAGGCAACAAACAATTTATTGCCGTTGGAACGACTATCAATAGAGGAGAGGACCTGGCTGCCAAAGGGGCTGTATGTCCTATCATTTTGGATTTGCCTGTGCTGCCTGATACTGACTTTTGCTTTTCAGACTTACATATTCGAGATTGTTGAAGTCGTTCCTGATCCTTCACTCGCTCCCAATCGTTGGTATAAGCTTCGTCTGAGGTGTAGGGATGATGCAAAAGGACCTGTTACGGCATTATGTGCATTTGACGGATACTTGGTGTCGTCCATGGGTCAAAAAGTGTGTTTGATCCAAAACTTGTTCACCTGCCTCGTACTGACTTGACGTTGTAGATCTTTGTCAGAGCCCTTGACTTGGACGAGCGACTTGTCGGTGTAGCCTTCATGGATGTCGGAGTCTACGTTACGTCGCTGCGCACCATCAAAAATCTTCTCCTAGTCGGTGACGCTGTCAAGAGCGTATCTTTTGTTGCATTCCAGGTCAGTCACACGCTCTGTTTGACATCGTACCATGCTGAACTAGCCCTTTGTATCTAGGAAGACCCATACAAACTCGTGTTACTTGGTAAAGATTTACGACACAGCTGCGTAGTCAACGCCGACTTTTTCTTCGCGGACGAAGAAATGACTATCTTGACCAATGACGAAGAGGGCATCATTCGAATGTATGATTACAACCCAACTGGTCAGCATTACTATTCCTCTCTTCAAACTTCAAATGTTGATACTTGTCCGTAGACCCTGCCAGTGATGGCCGATATCTTCTTCTCCGAAGCGAATATAACAGTCAAGCAGAATATCATACAACTGCTCTGATAGCCCATAGGGCAGATCCGAATGACGAAATTCCTCAAGCTAGACTTATGTGTGGTATGTAACCATTACTTGTTCATCTCTAAAACTGCTTGAGCATTCTTTCAGGTGCTACCAACGGTTCTCTGGCATCTCTCACACCTGTAACTGAAGCAGTATCGAAACGCTTGCAACTCTTGCAAGGCCAGCTGACACGTAACATGCAACATGTAGCTGGGTTGAACCCCAGAATTTTCCGGTGTGTCTATTTCTCATTCATGATATCTTCGAGGTTCTGAACTATTTCATAGAATTGTCCGAAATGACTACTTTTCCAAGCCGTTGTCCAAGGGGGTGCTGGATGGGAATCTCTTGGTTCATTTCGCAAGTTTGTCCGCCCCTCGTCAGGCAGAGGTGACCAAACCGATCGGGACAGAGGTTTCTACAGTGTTGAAGGATTGGATTTCATTAGAAGGTCCTTGGTAGTATCTGCTAAAGACGCTGAGGCGGAGGATTCATGATATATATTGACTAGCTACTAAGTAGAATACGAGTACTTGGTTTGATTCCTTTTCAAATCATTGACTAGATGAGTCGGTATATTGACTAGTTAATGTTGTAAAATATTGTTCTTCCAATGCGCTTCAACTAATGACCAGACCTTTCCCACCCCGGTTCCGATACTGCGAGTGCATATCAAGCCATAACCAAAGATAGATGAAATTAGGAAAACGCACTTGGCTTTGGGTACTTCAGTGAGAGTAGCCCACATCGCTTGCTGAAAAACATTCGAATTTTCGGTGTCAGCCCTTTTCTTGCTTGTTCTCTTCTGGCCAGATACATTCGCAGCCGGACTGGAAGCAAATGCAGGGGGACTTGAACCACCCTGTAGCACGACCCATTGAGTTCGATAAGTCTTCTTTATGTGCGAAAACACATGAAGAACATCTCCCACTGATACGACGTCTGCGACGTGACAGGAGTTGTCGTGAGCTTGCTCTTTCTGACTTTGGATACTGTCAAAATCAAGGATACCAAAAGAATCACCGAAAAGTGAAGAGAGTTGCGTTGATGTTAGTTTTAGTAGCTCTCCCTTTGTCGTTGCAGAGATGTTCGGCATAGTGATAAATTCGTAGAGTCCGGCTAAGAGTCCTGGTGAAGGAGAAAGCACTGCACTCAACGTCGGAATGCCTGGAATAACCATGGAAACTAACCTTTTTCTGGCCGTTTAACGAGAAGGAAACGGCGATCCTCAGGATTATCAACTGAACGCCATTCAACTACGTTGACTAGATCCATTTCTTCTCTTGCTTTCTTGCGCTCAGCTTTCATCGGATACACCGTTACTTCACTGCCTTCTGGCAGCGGCTCACAAAGTGAACAAGCATCTTCGATGTCAGGAATGTCTGGACTATGGTCAGACTAACAAAAAAAAGTAAGCACACATATCTCAATTTCGAGATGAACTCACCTTGGTCGAAAAGGTGTATGCGTGACACCGAGAACGCAATGGGCATTCGCTGCACAAAGGATCTCTGACTTTACACACCGTACTCCCGAGTTCAATCAAAGCTTGATTTATGTCCCCAGGGTGATAAGAAGTGGATTTTTCCTTTGCAACTGTTCGAGTTGGATGAACAATATCTCGCATACAACCCGGAAATGCTCACAATATGGCGATTTGTCCGCGCTACTGGCATCTTGCACCAAAGCCTCCGCCGCAGCCCAGAGGATATCCAACGTTGGCTTAGCCTTGGGTGATGCATGGAGAGCGAGAAGTCTGCTCAATAAACGATGCACGTTACCGTCGAGCTATGAGTTGGATATTCAGATACTAAACTTTTGCCGCGACGAATGACATACCACAGGTACGCGTTCTCCATAAGCTATTGAGCAGATTGCTCCGGCACTGTACCGACCGATTCCTGGAATATTGGCTTCCATGTCTTTGGCGTTGTCCGGAAGTATGCCCTTGTAGTCTTTCACGACCTTTTGCGCACCGGCCAGTAGTCGACTGGCGCGGCTATAGTAGCCCAGACCTTTCCAAAGTGCATTGACATCTTCTATCGATGCGGCGGCCTAGGTAGAAGATATTATCGAATAGGAACAATGTTACAAGGAAAAAGTGGTTTACTAATTGGCGTATAGTCGGAAACCTGAAAAGGACAAGCTTGAATCAAATGAGAAAAGAGGATAACAGGCAGGTGCCAGACGAACTTTGCCATCCATTTATTGTAGTATGGTATTACAGTCGCTACTTGGGTTTGCTGGAGCATGATCTCAGAGACCCATACTTCATAAGCCCTCTGCGCGCGCTCCTCTCGCCCCAACCCCTCATCAAAGGGTTTTCGCCATGGCATACCTCGAGAATCGCGCACATCATCGAACCATTCTACTAGCGAAGATTGAATACCAAAAGAGGTTGGTACATCAATGATATGCAGTGATTTGGCATGTCTGGGAGTCGGAGACGCGTCGGTTTCTGTCACACTGGCAGCAGTTGTAGACTTTGTTTTCTTCTGGGCTGGGTTTTTGGACTTTACTTGTCGGTGTTTTGCACGAGTAGATGAGTTTGAGTAGTCCAAGTCATCGTAATCCGAGTCATCAGAATCACTGCGGCGGCGGCGTTTGCCCATGGTGGCGGAAGATGAAGAAAGAATTTGTTTGAAAGGAAAGTTGACGCGATTCGCGTCAGTCACGTTACGTGACATTTACCGTTGCCGAAAATTTTGTATCCTCTTAGTCAAAAACAAAGGCCGCGAAGATGTCTATTGTACATGTATACAACATTTGGGATATATAATGACATGCGTGTACTGGAAGAATATGATTAAGAATAAAACTTTCGACATCTACTCAGGGTTTGATTGCAATCTTCAACGCTCCTCTCGAGTTCATCTTATCCAGCGCTTCTTGGAACTGATCAATTTTGTACACGTCCGTCACCATTCCCTTTACGTTGACTTTACCACTGTCGAGGTAAGCAACAGCACGAGGGAAACAGTATGTCTGCGAGAATGAACCGATGATCTACAAAGCGTGGCATGTCATTGTGGGGACCACGAAACAAATAAGATGAACACGCACCCTGATTTCATCACCGAAGATTTTTGAAGGTGGCCAATGCACAAGTGCCTTGTTCTCGTAGACACCGTAGATCATGAGGGTTCCGCCACGCCTGACATAGTTGATAGCATCGTTTGCGAGTTTCTCAACACCAGTAGCTTCCACCACAACATCAAAACCGTAAGGGTTGTCCTCCTTGAGCTTTTTCCACTGTCCTTCAGGGTTCTGTCGATCGAGTTCGATGTATTCGTCGGCAGCGTTCAGTTGCTTGGCAATATCCATCTTAATGCCCTTATTTGCAGCAAGAACGACACGAGAAGCGCCATTCAGTTTGAGTAGTTGCGCGAGGATGAGACCTGTAGGACCGGCACCAAGCATCAACACCTCAATGCCGACTGGCGGTTGAAGTTTGTCTAGGCCGTGTATAGCACAGGCAGCGGGCTCAAGGAGGGTTGCCTCCTCGTCGGTCAGATTGTGGATTTTGTAGAGTTTTTCTTGCTTGCTGTAGCAAGGCGATTAGCTCGAAAACCCCCATATCTGGAAAAGTAACTTGCTAGACAATGTATTCGGCGAAACCACCGTCTTGTGTGACACCCCGTGCGTTGAAGTCTTCGCAAAGCAAAGTGTTTCCGCGCCTGCAGTAGAAACATTTACCGCACTATATACAGTAAGTTTTAGGAATGAGGGCAAGGAATGATCCACATACAGTTATACCGACATCAGCAACGCAGCGGTCACCGACGTCGAATCCTTTGACATCCTTGCCCATCTCTACAACGGTACCGATGGCTTCATGACCAGGGATAAGCTGCTTCCGTATTAGCCTTCAGATTAGGACGCGTCGAATTGCAGACATACGGGGAATTTGGCAATAAATTCGCCTGCATTAATCGTTAGCTGCTATTTTGCTCGCTAACAGAATAGAACGCACCATCGTGAATATGGGCGTCAGTTCCACAGACACCTAGTTCCTATTGGTGAACTGGTCGCCATCAACACAAGAAAAGACATACCACAACATGTTACTGGGGAGAACGCGTCAGACTACGATAAGCAGATAAAAGGCGAGAATGCCTACCTTTGAGAAGAACATCATTGTCACCAACTTTTGGAATCGGGACCTGCTTTATTTCGAATTTCTGGGGCTGCAACACTATTATTAGGATGTTCGTCGAGAACAACTGAACGAGCGTACCGCGGAATACCAGAGCGCTTTCATGTTACCTTCGGGCATGGCGGGCAGATGTAAAATGGGATAGAGTTGCTGATAAGAGGGAAGTAAGAAGACAAGAGACTCTGTCAAGCTTGCTCGTCCTTTATACCGTCACAGGTTGTGCTAGGTCATGCCGCTTCCCGGAAGAAGGAAGACAGTGTGATGACATCACCGGAAATGGGTGTCATACCTTCCGTTTACAGAATCTGCGGTAAATTACTGTGCCTTTTCTCTTTTTCTTTACAAGCTTTATCAGATGCCATACAGAAGGATAAATAGTTCACACCCATCGCCTCCGATCTAATCCCCTTTGCAATCAACGCCTCGTCTGCCAGCTCACGATCCCGTTTCCAAACTTACAGCCCGGCCTTCAAGCAAAGTTGCTTTACAACTCTAATTGCCACGTCTATCTCCCTCGTATCGACACTGTCTTTCAGAGCTTCAGCACTCGGTCTTCTTAATGACATCAGCGGCTATTTCGCCCAAGGCGTACGCGAAGGACTAGGAAGCGGCCACAGGCGGCCACGTAAACAACTTTGAAGAGGACATCGGGCGATGACATACCGAGGTGTGGATACCAGGAAGTAAGGGAATGACACCACAGTCTACAACCCGGACATTACTTGTTCCGTACTAGAAGACAGATCATCAGCGAAGAGCAGATTGACGATCTTCGAGTTAGCACTGACGACAATGAAGCTCTCTGGGTCTACAACGCCACCTTCTTCTCGGGGCACTGCATAAAAACTCATCAAATGAAATGAAGACATGGCCTCGGATTCAATACCACTCACGAGCGGCTGTGGTGCCAACAAAATGGGACCTGTTGCAAGAGAAGCTAGCTGTCAATGAGTTGAAGAGACGGGTAACTGAATCGTACTGACATTGTTCTAAAGTTGGGACGAAGCCATTCTTGTACGTCTTCGCTGGAAGAGTAGTTTGCTCCAGGTGTCACTTCAGAGTCTATGATACTGGCTAGGGGTTGGGTCGACGTGATATTTCGGGTATATGCGACGGCTCTAGACAAGTACCATAGGTCGTGTTCAGCAGACAAGCTGTTTATGTGTTACCATCTAGCCATCGGAAGGATTCTAGCACATACTATTTGGGATCGAGGGTTACTGTAGCGGTGGGATCGCTGGAGTTGGCGTGCTGCGTGAAGGATTTAGCAAGAGCACCAAGTCATTCGGATATGAACCACGTACTACATATCCGCGAGAATAGGTATGGAGGTCGGTAGTATAGAACTGCAACTGTACAGTACCGTCCGCTTGCTTGATCAAACTCCAGTTCATCTCAGTCTGGGCGAGACCATCGTCAATGATTTCCTGCAGTGCGTTATACTGTGCTTCTGAAAGGTCGTCATTCTGATATTCAAGTCAAACTCTGTTAAAAAAGATGAAACCAAAAGGTAAACCTTGATTGACCGAAGTTCTATCGATTTCTGCATATCCTCATTACTCAAAACTTGCTGTGCAGGTATAAGATCGATAATGGGGGCACTAGTCTCAGAGCCGACGGTGACACTGCCGTTCTTTAGCTTGTAGATGACGTTGACACCAAGCTCTTGATGTTGTTTGGTAAGGACGATACTGGACAGGAGAGAGCTGACATACGGTTCTGCAGGTTTTTGCCAACGCCGGCGAGGTCGATCTTGCTCTCAATCCCTAGGCTAGAGCAAATTCTATCAGTATACAATCAGATACAATCATAGATTCATACTTGTCCAGAACGGATGGATCGCCAACACCACTAAGCTCGAGAACCTTGGGAGAATGTAGGGCACCAGCACTCAAAATAACATGTTTGGCATTCTGCGTTTCTCAGTCAGATCCAAACACCAGAAGTCAAGGGAAACGGCTTACCAAAACCTCAGTTCCATTATCTGTAATATACTCAACACCGCTGGCAACAGCTAAACCATTTTCATCTTCTCCCCAGATAAGCTTTGAGACCAAGCTATCGGTGAAAACATGAAGATTCTCCCGGTCTTGATTGGGCCACAGATACGAGTTTGCTGAGTAAGAGCGGTTGTACGTTCCAGGAAAAATGGTCTGAAAAGAAAATACATCGTTGAATGTGAATTCACCTTCACCTATATCGGCAACCTACCAATTGTTGGGAAGTCCCACCAATCGGCGTCCCATCTGAATTGTCTTCGTTGACTCTTCCGATTTCTTCAAGTGTCGGAATCGCATATTCTGTGAAGAACGAAGAGACGTTGAATCCATAAGATACAGCAATAGGCCCGTCAAACCCATGAGTACTCTCATTTTGACCTGCGGTCAATTCATCTGTTTCGGGGTGGAAATGTTCGCTTTTCTTAAAATATTGGAGGAAGTTATCCCAAGTCCTTGATTCGTTTCTGAGTGAGGAAGACAAAATCGATTTTACGCGGACGTACCATCCTTTAGCACCGAGAGTTTCAAAGGCGGCAAACTCTCTGACATCGGGACGTAGATAAACAGCACCGTTGATAGCAGAACTACCTCCTAGGACTTTTCCTTGACGGTGAGTATACACTCGGCCGTCCGCAAAAGTTTGTGGGAGAGTCGGAAGAGCCCTGGTAAATCCATTGATTGAAAGATATTGGTAGGAAATCTCGAGAAAGCGTACCAGTCGATCGGAGTGCCGTACGGAAGGTAACGATTTCGAAGGTCAGTAATGTTGGGACTACGTAGGTCAAAGGCTGATGGTTCCGAGCTGGAGCTATAACGAACTCACTTTCCGATACCGCTTCAAAGGAATGCTTGAGTATTTGCTCAACGACAGATAGATGCAAACTCACGTTCCTCCTGCCTCTACCACTGCGACCGAAACATTTGGCAACTCCGATAAACGCGCGGCAACCGTGAGGCCTACCGTTCCGCCGCCAACTACAGAGGCGTACGTAGTCAGCTTGTGACGAGTGCTCAAAAGGCAGAAACATACCAATAACATAATCGTACGTCGTTTGGGATAATACGACTGACGCGACCAGTACGGGAACGGCTACTCTTGGAATCATGGCGAGTCAGGGAAAGTCAATGGCTGTCGAATGGGCAGACCACCTTTTATACTAGACATTGGCAACCCCACCGGTCACCTTGAGTTGTTGAGCCTTCGAACTTTCCGCTGACCAGGGTACCTACCAAGCCTAAAAGTTTAGTAAAGAACCGTTGCTGCACATGCGTCATAACAATTTTTCCTGGCCGTTATCGAGTTGCGAGGGCCAAGAAGACTGTCTCCGCCTTCCAACGGCTTCTAATATTCAGATTTCTTAGAGACAGACCGTTTGAGATAAGCTTGTGAGGACAATGGGTACCTCTTGGAGTCTGCGCATACTATCCTTCTGCATAGATACATCCTGCGTATCCACCTAGTCTTCACTACTTCTAGGTGTCTAGCAGATAGACCCATATGCAAAGAAATGGTAAAGCTGTTGACACCACCATGGAACATTGCAAATGGCAAATAGCATTCATGGAAAGCGCATGATGCAAAGTATGATCTTGTCTTTGATACATGAGGTTGTTAATCTGCAAAAGAGCATGGTGGATATGTAACGGCGGCCTTGAATGACAGATTTACGAAAAGTCTCTGTAAAGTTGGGAAGCCTGGCAAATGTCAGACGACTCCTCAGAAGGCGTGGCAGGCTAAGCAATGGATCAACTGGTACTAGGTCCCATTCAAGGGGTGAGCAGGTGAATAGCGTCCAGAATGTAGATAGTAGCCTTCGACGAGAAAGATGCATTTTGCTGACTAAGGAAACTGGTGTCTTCCAGTTACTCTCATTCATGGCTCTTATTGAGGTTTGTAACAGCCGATCCATTAAAGTTGGGTTGCACTGAATGCTCTGGAATCAATCAGGTCATCGCCAACGATCGTTTGGGCCGCAAAGGTACGTAGCATTGACCTGCACATCTGGTCGTCCTAACTCTTTTCGACCGTTCCCGTATCGAATCCACTACTTCGCGAATCATAATCATCGAATCGCTTTGCCATCTCTCAATCGAATATCTTCTGACCCCAAACCAACAAATGCACCCACCACACTAAATCTGGACTGCAGTCCGAGTCAAATGCAGCCCTGATGATACAGTCGGCGATCTCAAGAAACTCATCGCTGCTCAGACAGGGACGGATCATACTAAGATCCAATTGAAGAAATGGTACCTCTTATAATATCCATACGAGAATCGCTGATCACTGATCACATATCTTTTACAGGTACACGATTTACAAAGACCACATCACACTCTCAGACTATGAGATCCATGATGGGATGAGTTTGGAGATGTATTGAGCGCTCGCCGTAGCTGGGGTATGCCATTCTTCTGGACTTACGTGAAAAATCCTTGCATATTGAAATGTGGTCTGTTCGCAGGGATTCAATTTGTATATCAGATTCATGGAAGAGCGGTGTAACTGGGGCAGAATAGGGTGCTTGTGAAGTTGCTACTGTACGTCGTTGCACTTTTTTGTTTTCAACTTTCTGTACATCCCGAACACTATCTTTAAATAAACCGAGTAATGATAGTATATTATTGTGTAGCAATGCTTTATACGAATTGCAGAAAGGGAGGAAGAAGAGAGCTTGGTGTTCATCTGCGGCAATGGTACAGAACATGCCCCATACAACCGTACACCGTTTCTGTGATCTCGGTTTGCCCCAGTGGACTCTTCAGTAGTTTTCAACGGTGATAGCAAATCATATGCAATCATAACCCGCAACAGGATGAGCAGAACCAAAGACGTTACTCAACACTCAACACAGACCAGGTCTTCGAAGCATACCGGACAATGTACTGCACACAAAGACCACATTGCCGAGGCCAAGTAAATCCAGATATTAATGAATGTACTGAAGTAAGAGTTCAATACAGGGAAAAATAAAACCGGGTAGAATAATCAAGCATAAGGTATACTCGTCCTATGTCAGAATTGAACATCTAAGTGAAACAGCTGAACGGGCAGTAAGCATTCTCAAACGACGAGCACCGTGTTGAAGACGTAGTCCCAGAACTTGCCTGAAACACACGTCAAGTTTGTAAATATTAGATTAGAAAGGCGTAGGTACGTACTGGTAACGCCAAATCCAAGCTCATAGTTCTTGTAATGGTGACCGAGGTGGTATTTTTTCATCTCCCTCAGATATGCGGGAAGTTGTGTATGATGGAGCCTATATCCTGTGTTAGTTTGCCCACTATAAATACAATAAATGGATGAACATACGCATAATGCATGCAATCGTACAAAACATAAAACGTAAAGGCTCCAGAAATGATCCCATTAGCAACAGCCGTCGGGAACAAAATATACGCCAATCTCGTAAATGGCCACTCAAGAGCAGCAAACAATGTCGGTGGCATCACGAGCCGGAGACGGTCCATGGGAAGATAATGATGCACACCGTGAAGTAGGAAATGGAGAGTGAGGAAAGAAGGTTTGTCGGGGAGGTATTCATCAATGTGGAATAAGAATCGGTGCAAAGTATATTCCAGGATTGTCCAGATTACGTTTCCGACAAAGAAACATACGGTGGTTTTGGCTATGGCATCAGGGGTAATTTGATACAGTGCAGAGAGAGGAAGGGCAGGATTGACGGAGAAGGGAGGCAGAGGAGACGTGAATTGGATGGCGGCGCGAAGGAAGAGGTAGATAGCGATTGGGAGCCAAAAGATGGGTACGACGAACCATTTAGTACGGGTTGCGAGCTGTAGTCAAAGCGACAGTCAGCTTCGCAGCGAACGCGTACTGAGACATTGCTTACCTCTAGAATGTCGTTCCCAAAAAGTCGAGCAGACTCTGAGAGATGACGAGGCTGGTGGATCTGGCGGAGGTAATATGCTTTGCTGGAATGGAGTTCAGCCGACGAGGCAGATGTAAAAGACTTTAGTGCACACCTGAAATTTGCCTCCCATACTTGACGCAGCAAGGGTTTCCTCAAGTCCAAAAACTGGTATTTTTCGAGATCCTTGGCTTCGTCTGTGTCATCCGGATGGAAGTCATCTGTAGCTTCCCAATCTAAGGACCTTCGCATAAGCTCCTGTTTGAATGCGAACGAAGAAGAATACATGCCTTCCTTGACAATGTTGTCGGTGCTGCCTAGTCTTCCAATAGAGTATTCGTCAAGCATGTCGTACGCAGCATCCGAGTGTTCGTGTTCGTTCGTATCTGCCATGACGTTCCCAACATCTTTGCCTGCATATTGAATGATAATGTCGTCTCCTCCGGGATGGTCTGGCAAGAAGCTCGTAATGTCGTAGACCTTTCCATTGCGAGAGACCCAGCAGCTCGAAACGGACTTGTGTGCTGCCAGTTCCTCCTCGTCGAAAATTCTGATACGTTTGGACATGGTAAAAGTGGAACGAGACACGGTGCAGACTGTCGGGTCATTTTTTCTAACGCCTTTTATGTAAGCTCGACTCAATTCTCGACTGGCCCGAGGCCCAATTTTTTTGGACTCGAACCACATCTCGGGGCGACACGGTAAATATTCTGCTATGGTCACAGAATCTATTCCTCCCCTTCAAGCCACCTACATACCAAATAATCTCAATGTCTTCCATTCAAGCTGACGAGTAATCCAACTTACGACGCGTCGGCAACTTCGCAACTTCGGATATTATTCACCATCCTAACTTGGAAGGAGCTAGGTCTCAGTATGGTCCGAGTACCTGATTTCTCTGAGGAGAAATAAGCCGTTTAAATTCTGTTGTTTTGCTCCGTGTTCGATCTTTATTCCCCAAGTGCTATTATGTCAAGCATCACAGCGATTTCATTGATGCTCCATCGCCGTTGAACAGAAACACGGTCGCAACAACGACAGCCATATGTTTATCTATCAATCTCGAAATTGGGTACCTACACCCGCCTTAGCTATCTTGCGCCTACCTACACGTCAAGAAACTGAGCTTTCTGGTAAGTACTATACTCGAGGTTTTCTTCGCTCATGCACGAAGCAGCTCACATAGTTCCTTTATCGTTGCCATCCGGGAGCGACTATTCTTGGTACGACAAAAACTTTCGAAAGAGGTTTTCAGCGTTCGTATATTCTGCTTGCCCCATCAAGTGCCGACTCCGAGGGAGAGACTGAGCGGATGATGTTACCATGGAGGTGTGAGTGCGCAAAACAATCAGAAAACATATAAGTACGCCAGTTATGGCCCTTTTCATCCATTATCTTACTCTTGCGCACCCAACTTCTCTTCCCTTCATTCATTTGCTTTCCCTTCACTCTCGTTCATTTTTCGCCCTGTGACTTCAGAATGTTCAAAACTGTGCGTCCACTTGTTGGTCTTTATACGAAGTATTCACGTGGATGCAATACGTGAACAGTTGTTATCTTCGTTCTTTCTCGTTCGCGCTGTATCCGCAGTTCCGTTTCCGCAACTTGCTAGTGAGCTGCCAAGCTCAGTCACCCACGTCGCTTTTGACGAGGATACCGGTCATTACATTGCTTTCAACAAGGATGGATCTCTCTATGGACGTTATGTTGCCGAAAAGCGGAGTACCGTGAATCTTGATAGGAGAGACTCTACTTGCGCTCCTTTGCGCAAGGAGGAAGCCGAAACTCGTGAGTCCGATCCCAAAATTTCTTTGAAACTTTCAAGTTAATTTTACACCTTGTTCAGTCCCCGGCTGGAAAAACATTCTCCAATACGCCAACGACAACTGGGGAGATGGTTCGCGCAACATCGTCACCAACCCTACCGAATACGTTGACTACAATGCTCTAGTTTGCATACAGACAGAGACCGTTCAGTTATCCTTCACTGGAGAACCTACTTGCCAAACCAATGACATTACAACAGAAGGTCTCTTGGTTGGAACTAGTGGGTCAGTCAGTCTGGGAGTGGACCAAGGTTTTGTAGCAGCCACCACGCTTACTACCACTCGTGCGTTCTATGCTTTTATTTCAATATACTTCTCTTCAAGTTCACACCTTTTTCCACAGAGGCATCCACTATCGGCATCGACACTTCTCTGAGCGTCAAAGTCGGAATCCCCGAGGTAGCCGACGTCACTGAAACAATCACAATGTCCACTTCTTTCACGAACACTAACTCTCAAGCGTGCGTTTACTGCTCGATATGTACCTTCCCATCTAATCATCTATAATGAAGTGCCTCGACAACTTATAACGATGTTGTACGTGTTACCATTACTATGGAAGCACCTGAAGGCAAGACTTGCAACGCTGTCTCTTCCACCAAACGATGTACGCTACAAGCTACCGGAGAGGTTAAGTACATTGCTTCAGGGTGGGTTTGGTTTAACTATGAGTCGAGGGTTGATGGACACTACAAATGTGCGCTGTTTGGCTTCCTTGTTTTTCGTTTGATACTGAGAAATGTGTACAGGGGCCGTTAGCATTGAAAGTACAAACCCCAATATCGAGGACCGCTCCAGCACAATGAAAGTAGCTGGTTCTGTCGAAGCTGATACGCACGTTGCATATAGTGGTGAATGTGTATAAGAATACAATAAGGAGAAGTTCGTTGACCTTTATTTATTTCTGGTAAAAATCTTTGCTTCCTCCTGCAAGAGATTCGGTATTGAGATGGCTCGTGGTACTCTTTCACCAATACTGCTCTCGAGTATTCAGCTCTTTCTGCTGAACTGTGATTCGAATTCGGCTGGAATCAGCTATTCCTTAACTCAGTGAGTAGCATCACAAAGCGGATCCATCTACATAAGCGCTCGCTGGTCGTTCACGGACAAAGATAGGCGATATCAAGAAGGCTTGATGCTATCGTGTAATGTTTCGATCCATGCATATTTGCCTTTGTATCTTATTCTGTTTCGACTAGATCTGGAGCCTGAAACCGGCACGAAATCACAAGGATGCCTGACAGCACACCTCGAGATCTCTTGTGGACATTGGTATAGTTTTTTTTTTCACTTTCCTTTCCCTCGCTCCCTTCTCGCTTGGTTACATGCTGACATACCCTGATATTCTTGCTACCGATTCGTTATTTGTAGGCCGAGATATCCTGTGTAGTCGGGCGGGAATTCTGATAATAGATGATTCATTTTCGTTGTTCTAATACTGCATCAGGAGGAGCTCTGATAGTTCCATTCTGTTGGTAACGCTGTTACCGGTGAGTGCGACAGTAGAATCGAATAAGTAATCTGCTTCGTTGGGGAATTGAGCCCCGAAATGTGGTTACAGCGGAGGCGGCCACAGTAAGCGAGCATTTGATTACACAGGTTTTCTCATACACTTTGCCTCGACCATCGTACGCATTGGTACTAGAGCGATGAAGGCCAAGGCTTTCTGTTGTGGCTTCGCTTCGAATATGTATCCAGCCACAAAGGACTGGGAAGGAAGGAATCGACATGATGGTATAATACGTCGTTGATCAGCGTTGATCCCGGGATCAATCAATACCCTACGAACGATCTCTTCGCAGAGAGGAATGATCGTATCAGGTATCAGTTGTAAGTATACCAGTAATACAGTAATGAGAAATAGGGAGATTAACGTCTGCAGACTGTAGGCGGGACTTTGCTGTTAGGGAATAGGGAAAGAGCCCAAACGGCAAGCCATAAGTTTACCAACTTCCGCGCACAGGCGCCAGCCATTCCTGGTAGGTAATTCCAGGTAGGCGCTATCTGTCTGTCTCCATGACCGTTGAAAACGGCACTGGACGCATGATTTCGTCCGATTCCGCGGCCTAATACAATTTGCAGAGCCTAATTACTACTTGCTTCCTTAGCTCAGTCGGTAGAGCGCGAGTCTCATACGTTTCTTGTTGAGAACCCTTTAGGTTTATAATCTCGAGGTCGCAAGTTCGAGCCTTGCAGGGAGCATGTTCTTGAGGAGGACATTTTTGCATAGATCATTACTTGATCCCACAGTATTTTCATCTGAGGCTGAGGTACGTCTAAATCAGAGTGGTTAGCAACGTTTCCACTATAAATGTTCCCATCTTGTCAGCTTGAGATGGATACGTGGATTGGAGAAGGAATTCGGTAAAATGGAACGACAAGAGTTAAAAAAAAAGAAGTGTATTACTATACCGATGTTGATTCTAAGAATTCAGGTTGCTACTACCGTCAACCGCGGTCGGGAACCTCGCTGTTAGCTCAACACGGTTGCATGATCATGCAGCTCTCAATGGCATTCTAGCATCTTCAACGGTTGAGAAGTTCGCCGCAAACTGCATCAACGATTCCCGTCTTGTGATTTGCGTGATAGACTGTGATGACGACGATCGAATTAACATTGCTCAGTTGGTTCACTGGATATATATTTACTCCGGGCTCTTCTCACAGGAGTTGTCTGCGTAGATGGTAGGTCATAATATGATTATAGTTTCGCGGCGCTTTATGTTTTGATGGATAGAGTGGATGGCATATTTAAGCCCATAGCAGTGACATATAGCAACAATTCCTGTCCGCAGTGTCTACCAAGATCGCCAAAATGTCCAACAGTGACATTTCCCCTAGTTTAATTGAGAAGCAGTAAAAATCATCTTCCATGCATCTTATCCGGACACTCAATAGCATCCAGGTATGGACCGACCTTGATTGGGGTTTTTTTCAATGCAGTATTGTATGGAGTGTGTGATACAACATTCCTTGTAAAAGCAATTACTGACAGGCTCTGGAGGTTCTATTGGTTCAGGTAAAAAAATCCTACGCTCCTCGATCGGTTTCATATTCATTTTGGCACCAGGCATATATTTATTTCCATCAATCCAACTCGTAAGGCTTTGGTTTACTTGGCATTCTGCCTAAATTGGCTTACTTTCTAACATTTTTCTAGTGATAGTCGCTGGACCCACTGGATTGTTTGTCACCCTATCAAAACCATTCCATATCAATTAATTTCATATAGATTATTGTTTTGCTGATTGCTGAAACTATCAACACTGGTCTGGATTTTGACATGGTCTGGGAACCACTGGTTCAGAATTTTGGTGTGCATTATATTTTTGATTGGGGCAACTAAACTCAGCTTCCATATATAGGACATCTTAGTGTCAATACTCCTTTGAGTAAGTGAAAGAAATAGCTCTGCCTCTACAGTACTAATCTTCTATCCTCTTCTAGTGCTGGCATCTGGTATGTTATGGTTTTTTTTGTTTTGATATATAATCAGTTTGAATCATTCGATGTCTCTATATAGATCCTGTCACTACTGTTGGTAATCAACTACCAACCTTGAGATCTACCATTCCTGACCACTGTATGATCCAGTCATTCATTTCCACTATTGTCCAAGTTTATCTAGGATGGCGCATCCGGAAACTTACAAAGTCAAACATGCTGGCAGGATTAATATTTTTTTTAGCTCTGCTTTCTTTGGCAGCTGGGATCACCAGTACAATATATGTTGCCTATCTCCCGGCATTTTCTTCGATTCAACAATATATATGGGCCCTTATGACATGGCTGATAGCTTCAGCCACATGTGACATTGTCATTTCCATTTCTTTGGTTGGATTTTTGGTTAGTCTTCATCGATTTATTTCTTTTACCATGCCACTGCTGATTGTTACAATACAGATGAAATACAAGAGTGATGTATTATTGCGAACTGAGTCTGTTATAAATAAAATTATTATTTGTAAGCCATTTCTGTGAAAAACAAATTTTAATATATGGCTTTGCCTCCTAATTTTTGAGATGTAGTAACAATTCAAACTGGAATCATTACATCAGTAGCTGCAATTGCAGATGTTGCTGCATTCAGTCTTGTACAAAAGGTATGCAATCCTCCTATAGTCCAGAGTTTAGAAAGAGATCTAATTTATTTACCACTGAATTAGGGCACTTCAATGTTTGTTACATTTATATGCTTGATGCACCTAAAGTAATCACTAATGCAGCCAATTTATCTGGGATCTTTCGTTGTCCAAGTTGTATACGAATTCCTTACTTTCAACGTGACTCCCTTTATATCCGAAGTTAGTCCAAACTGATCTGTAATTTTGAATAGACTTAATGCCCGCACTCACTGGAAAAGACTTCTTGAGCAAGAAAATGAAGCCCCAACTATCAGCGATATCGCTTTTGATGCAGGCTGCAGTGAAAGGAGTCGAGACGTAAGTAGTATTACTTTGACAAGATAGCAAGAATTAATTGACTCACATCTTATACCAATATGCTCAGTCTGACCCCGTGGTGGAATTCAATACCAGCAGAAGCATCTACACAAACAGTGTTGATCCTCATCAGTCTCATGGACCATGACTTCCAGCAACTCTCATTGGAAACTCAAAAATGACATTGTTCAGTGCAAGAAATAATATTTACTTTTCAATTGTTGATGAACTCTCAAATCATCTAAATCAGAATTGTGTGTATTTATTTGGGGCGACCAATGCGGCGCAGCAAACACTGCAGTATTAGAAACCAATTAATGAATTCTTTCAACATGCTAGAAAGTCGCGCAAGCCAGTTTGGCCATATTTCACCTTGAAAGAAGCTCTTTGCCATGATTTCTGTGGCAGATTTTACCGCATTTCTGCTCAAACATACTAAAATTTAATCGGTGGCCGTTCTGACATCATTTTCTACGCCAGTTTGTCCTCTGGGCAGGACATTACTCTCACCCTTTGACGGCGTCTCCTACTTGTGAATCTTCTTCAAGTCTAAACAAATTTCAACGCTTTTCCCCAAAATTTCTGGTATCAAGTATCACATGTATGGATGCACTAACACCATTATGTAGCAGAGATATTGTACACTAAGTATGCAAGCTACAAGTAGATACAGATCTAATATCATCATTCATCCATCAAGCAATTTAGCCAACTCACTCGTGTCAGTGATCACCAATTCGTTCAAAAATGCTTTTCTATTCTCTTTCCACTCTCCCGTATCCGTCGCAAAGCAAGCAGGCGGCATCAAAATCCCATCTTTTTGTCTATACCTCAAAACCTCTGTGACAATATCCCTCGTTCCTTGTTGCACAATCGTCTTCAACAATTTTCTTGCTCTATCCTTTCGGTTTTCGTTAAACTCCTCTGGGCCGACATCTTCCCAAATGTTTCCCGCGACATGATGCACAGCGATCCACCTCAGAAACCCGTCCACTGCTACTCCATATCTTATCAACACTCCAATATACGCGCCAAGCATCCTCGTGTCATTTTCCAGCGGCCACAACCACTCCTCTACAGTATTACCGACAATAGCTTGTTCAATAGGAACACGAAGGTTTCGGATGATATGTGGATAGTCGCACCATAAGAGCCTTCTATAATCAATTGCGTATTTCATAGAAGTCGGGGGGAGAAGAATCTTCCCGAAGAGGGGATGAGAGAAAGAAATGGCATCATATAGGCCGACGAGATCGGTGTAGAATTGGTAAAAAGGGGTGTTGGAGGGCCCGAGAAAGGGAAGAGAAGTTTCTTCTAGTGTTGCTGACATCGAATACAAGGACTTGAGCTTGAATTTCTCGCCCGCCGTAAACGGCCTAACCAACTCTCCCATTAGTTTTTCCACCATCGTGTCTCGAAACACCTCTTCCCCCATTCCTTCTTGAGGATTCTCCATCTCTTGTTCATGTTCCAGCATGAATACTTTCATGCACCCAAACACTGCCTCTTCCATACTCATACTCACACCCTTACTTGTATTCATCTGCGAGTCGATTACCGAGACACCCACCACTAACACGGCTCTGACGATCTCTACCTCACTCGGGTTCCATCCCTTCGGTATCAGCCCTGATTTAGACAGTCTGCCCAGGTTTTTAAACACCGAATTTCGATTCCCAGAACGCAATAAATGATCCACCGGTCTGAAAATCCATGATGCACCCAGAGGTAAGCCAGTAGGACCCCACTCCTTCCTCTTCATGTTGTGTCCCATGCCGCTAGCGCTATTGGTATCGATCGGTTGTTCGGAAGAGGAGGGAGTCAAATCCCCAGCCTTGATCGTCACCAACACTCTTTGCGTACTAGAACTCGATATTGACTTGGGCGTCGGTGAGAGCGGAGAGATTGAAACGTGTATTAGATCTCCTTCTTCTGCTGCAATCTCTCCTTCGTCCCTTTCTGGTACCTCACTACCGGTATCACCTCGTTTTATAGTACTAGACGCAGTTTTGCCACCCAAAATTTCATACTCGTAAAATGGTCTTATGACCTCAAGATCAATACCCTGGGCAGAACCGGACCTCAAGAAGATAGCCTTCAACGTATCTAGAGCAGCATCTTCGTCCCCGGGTTGGAGAACCGGGAGGATCGAGAAAGCATGTGAGAGCCATGTTGATGATGATACAAGAGGGTCGAACGTCGCGGTCGCAGCGTATTCCACACCAGTTTCGGTTTTTTCCAAAGTCCCCGTCGTTGCTCTTAAGACATCTTCGAGCGAACGGAGATACCACACCAAGAAACATGACATTGGACGTGCAGCCAATGCTAGAGATGTCGAGGACGATGCAAAACCGGCAGCAAGCAGCTTAACCACCCCGCCAACGACTCGATTCAACAATCCCGAGGTAAGAGAGGTAAGAATGTTGTCTTTGGCGCCGACGTCAATATCAACACCAACACCGACCAGAACTCTAATCACCGACCCCAGAATCCAGCTCGTTTTTGCTACTCGAAGCAAACTACTCCTTTCCCTTCTTTTCATCGTCTTATCCCCCTCTGCTTCTACCTCCAACTTTTTGTTTATCCTCTTCAAGAGGGCTTCAGCCACGGGTAACATAAGACTGGCACTTTCTCCAACTCTCTTCCTAACATCCTCCCCTCCCCGAACTCCATTAACTCTGGCTCCTTCAATCCAAGCTGCAAGAGCGCGTAAGAGGGCCCCAAATACGTCCAGGGCAGCTGGGTCCGAATTTGAATCCTCCTTCTCCTCGCAAAAGAGAGTCCACTGAGAAACAAACACCTGGACAATACCCAGCACCCACTCTCCCCATCCCAAACTCTCGACAACGGACCAAACCAAAGCATGAGGAGGGGTAGTTTGGTGTGGATCTGTGGAGGCAACGAGCCAAGTTTCGATCAAGGAAGAGAAAGACTTTAAGAGGATCCACTGATACCGGGACCGGGATTTGCTCGAAGAAAAGGTTAGACTCCGAACAAAGTCCTCCCCCCACTTCCCCAGCTTCCACCAAACTTCTTTCGCATCTGCAGCGATATGGGTGTACATGCCATATTTGGAGAGGGTGGCGTAGAAGTGGAAGATCTGGCCTAGGATTTGGATCTCCTGGGCTTGAAGCAGATTTTCTCTTTGGTCCGGGCGCTCTACCCCCTCTGATTCTTCTCGACTCTCACTATTCGCCGTCATAATCAAAGATCCGGCTATACCGAAAACAAAACGCAGCAATAAATCCGGCACTCCGCTTTCTTCGACCAATATTCGAGCGTTCTCGCGAGAAGCCTGGGCGAGCGATATTAACAATGAGAGGGCTTTTGGGTCTGGACTAGAGTGTGGTGGTGCTGAAGTAGTAGGGGGCAAGGTCGAGTTTCCGTACCGATAGTCCAAAGGTGAAGCAAAGGAGGATACAACAAACACTCCAAATACAGTTTTGACCAAGCCTTTTGTCTTGCATACCTCCTCTGCGACTTGATTTGCCGATCTGTTCGAAGAGGACGGAAAAGAGATAAGAATTAGCAGGATGGAGAGGATGTATGTCTGTGTCAGGGTCGGTGTTGATGACGATGCCTGTTCCTGCGTTGCTGTCTTCGGGAGAGCATCATCGACAGCCCGATCGGGTGGCTCACTCAAGACATTAACGAATTGAGGAAGGATCTGCGACAGAGGCAGGGACGAGATTAGGCTGGTCCGCAGTTGCTCCGTCTTTTCCTCCATCGCTTCTGATTCAAAAGAAGACCCTCCGAGATCAGAAACAAATTCTTCCCAATCCTCCTCTTTTTCTTTCTCTTCCTCACTGCCGCAAAGAACCTCCCAAACAAGTTCCACACCTCTCACTCCGACTACACCCTTTTCTACCATCGCTTCCAAGCCGGTAAATAGGACCCTTTTGAGAATTTCTTTGGCGACGGCCGGAGAACGTAGAGTCTTCAGTAGGAACACGAGGTCTGGGTCTGATTCATAGCCGATGTCAGAGTCGATCTTGTTCGTCGAATCGTTCTTCCCATTTGGTTTCGGTTTCGACTTGAGAGTAAGTGACGCAGAGTTACCCTTTACTACGTCTCCTCGAATAACCTGAACAACGCCCCTCAAAACACTCAGCATTCCCGCCCTTTGCATCCTCACCGTGCTTCGACTGAGTAGAAATACGTCGTCTAGAGTGTATCCCGCGTGTATGCCTTCGGAGTGATGATGAAGCCCTAGGTGAGTTGGGAGTTTGAGAGAGAGAGAAGGTGAGATTGGGTGTCCGGTTAGAGAGAATCGAAGCTGGGACAGGGACGATGGAAGGGTGCTTTGCGGAGAGGTATCCTTGATAGTTGGAATAGGAGACGGAGATGAAGACGTCCAAGCTAGCTCAGGGACATCTCGAGGACGAGGTTGAGAGGGAAAGAATTTTTTCTGGATGTATTCGGGAGTGCCTTCTTCGGGCTCTTCTTCCTTCGCCTCTGCCTGGACCATTTTAACTTTTGGTGCACCGAGATCTCCTAGCTTGATCACTGCATTCCCTCCTTCTCCCTCTTCAGGTGGAGGTAAAGCCAAAGCCTTTTTCCTAGGTGAAGGAGGAGCGCTTTCGTAAACGTGTACATTGGACGGTTTGAGTTCAGCGAAACGCAGCTTTCTTGCAGAAGGAGTAGGAGAGCTCGTCCGCGTTGAAGGTGTAGTCGCTGCTATGTGCAGAGATGGTTTGGATTTCAAAGGGGTGGCTGGGGCTAGTATACTATTAGACCAGAAAAATATCGAAGACAATGTGCTCACCCGTATCTTCTTCCTCATTCGTAAGCTCTACAGCCTGCATCCCCTCTGATTCTTTTCTGCTCTTCCTCATCTCCTCCTCCCTCTCTTCCTTTTCCCTCTTCTCTCTCGCTCTCCTTAGAATATCTCCAACGTCCTTCCCAAACCTCTCTATAATCTCTTGTTTCTCTCGTTCCCGTTCCTCGGCCGACATACTAGACACCCGTTCTTGATTCTCTGAGGATATTTGGGTACGCCATGAGGGTGATTTATGTGGTAGCTCCTCTGGTTCTAGTTCTAATCGTGTTTGTGTTCCAATTTTTAGCGGCTCCCCCAACCTCGCACTCGCATTCCTCCTACTCTCTTCTCTAGCCTTCTGAAACGCACTTTTTCTTTCGTTTCCTTTGGTTATTCCTGCGCTTTTAACGATCGAGCGATGCTGAGCTATCGGAAATCCATGTTTGCCCAACATCGATGTTGGTTTTGAGGCGGATGAAGGAGCAGAAGGAGTTCCTGTTGGTTTGCGTTCAAATACAGAACCTATCAGGTTGTTCGAATTCATCGTAAAATTATAGTCGTGGCTGTCACAGAAAAAAAAATGCACTCGTCGTGCTTGACGATGGGCAAAAGCAAAAATTAGGGAATGACTAAGCGAGACGCGTCTTGCACAGAACCTTCGCGAACGTCACTGTGAAAGCACCATTATGGTCTTCTGTTCTAGGTCTTCAAACGACTGCTATGGCTTCAAACCCGATAATTGCACCTATGGACGATCTCCAAAACTCTATCCCAGACTCTGGGGCCCCGATCAAGCTCTGTGATAAGTGTAGAAAGACCGAGGGAGAGGGACAAACTTTTTCGCGTTGTTCCAAGTGTCATTCTACGTATTATTGCAGGCAAGTATTCTAGATATCTACTGCGGATAGTCACAGTAACTCCTCGCAGTCGTGAATGCCAGGTGTTGTTAATCTCCAGAAAGATTCTGTCTGTAAGGGTCTGACGCAAGATATTAGTGAACACTGGCCAACCCACAAGTCGATATGTAAAGCTCGTACCGCAGCAGCAGCCGCAGAAGAAAAGCACAAGGAAGCAGTGCTTTCTGCTGGAAAGATCTATATAGACCCTCAAGTTATCAAAGCCTGGTACCAGAACAATGTAGCGGCGATAGAGCACGCAGTGCGTCCCAGCCCTATCCTGTTGTCTTCCTCAAGCTTACTATGACATTCCTAGGTTATACACGCGCTGGAAATCTACAAAGGTTCCAACACTCTTCAGTACACCCACGTCGTCATCATGACCATCCAAGTCGACTCTGTCCACCCATCCGATTCCAATCTCGTCCGATTTCTCGACTGTGACCATGCACCTATGAATATCGCAGAAAATCTCAGCCCAATATCCTCTCCTCTCCTTGCCCAGGCCCAGAAAGACGGTTATATCGTCTTATTCTTTGTCGACTTGAAGAATAATGTCAACGTGATAGAATTTATTGAGTTACCTAGTGTTGAGGCATATTTGGAAGGTAAGAAAAAGCCGGATGAGATGTGGAAGATGACTACGGTGGTCAAGTTGAACGCGAAGCTCCCTGCCATGGAATAACTTTATTTCAGACGGAGTACAATTTTTGTTGTATTTGGATAATTATATATTTCCAGTCCCGTCAAAATATCCAAAGATCGGATGCCTAGACCGTATCAGGAAGGATGTAGCAAGTAGTCCTCTCATCCCTCTTGATAGCATTTGGCACAATATTGGCGACATCGACCGTGGTAATTTCATGACCTCCCCAGGGAGCTGAGGATGCATGATTCCAACTCTCCCCTACAGGCAACCTCTGTAAATGATTTCCGATTGAATAGACAGCTTCCCCTTCTCCATCCCAGTAAAAGGCGAACTGTGTGAAATAGTGACTGAAACCTACCACAAACCTAGTGATACCTGTGTTTGTGGTCGTGGTAGAACCAACATGATCCTTACTCCCGTTATTGGGTTGGTATGAGAGCAGGTGGAGCTTTCCAGGGCCACGGGTGGTAACAATAATGGTCTGTCCTTGCACAAACATTATTGACAAGTCTTGGCTATGGAAAATCAGAACATTATATGTCGTGGAGAGACGACTCATCTACTTACTTACCTGGATGATTCAAGTTTCTACAATGGAAACCGAAAACTTGAGTGTACTGCTTTAGATAACGTATCAATACTAGAACATAGGGGCCCGGGATGATTTAGGGAGGCTCTTACCGGTCCAAAGGCTTGCTAAAATCTCTGGGTTGGAGCGAAAGGTTGAGCAGAGTCACTTGGAATTTAAGGCTTCTTAGAATTCAATTTCAGAGAACAAAACATAGATAAGAACATGTGCCTATTGTACTTTAAAGTCAGCCCATACAGAGAACAAGGCTGTTGCCAGTTTTGTGATATGGATTATGATTCTGTAAATGGTAGTAATGACAGTTCATTCGGACATGCTGAATGATTATTCATTGTCTGAATTCATAGTATTACGTAGTCGATGTACCGAATGGACCTTGTGACCTACGAGTAAGCCTCTGTAGCTCGTGGACTCGCTTACAATAAGACGAGTAAGCTAATGTTATTAGACCAGCACTAGGGTACCGTTGAACAATTGGTTTTATAGTAAGAAACACCATGAGGCTGTTTCAAACTTGATTCAAACCAAACTTCACATGTATTCTCAGTCATCTCACCAAACTCAATGGCTGACGAGCACACAGGTTTTTGATTCACTTGGTCTGCACTTCAATGGAACCGACAAAAAGTCTGTACCATTGCCCGATTTCGGTCATATTGACCAAAGTACTAAGTTCATCAGGTGGATGTATACATAGTGTATAATACTACGAGTGTTACTAGATGATTCATTGGTGTAATCCTAGAAACCAAAAAAAACCTCAAGCGCGACCAACCGTCAATTTTGGGGGAAAGCGTTGAAATTGGTTTAGACTTGAACATGACGTCAGAACGACCACCGATTAAGTTTTAAGTAGGACTCCCTTTTATATCTAAGCAGAAATGCGGAAAAATCTGCCACGGAAATCATGGCAAAGAGCTTCTTTCAAGATGAATCAAGATAAAATATGGCCGAATTGGCTTCTGCGACTTTCTAGCATATTGAAAGAATTCATCAATTGGTTTCTAATTCTGCAGTGTTTTCTGCACCGCTCCCTTAAATAAATACTATTCAAATACACGCAATTCTGATACATATCTGATTTAAATGACTTGAGAGTTCATCAACAATTGAAAAGTAAAATACAATGGTGCCAGCCATGGGGGAAAATATTTATATAGGAATGATGGCTGATATTTACAAATAGAGCAATATTATTTCTTGCACTGAAAAATGACATTTTTGAATTTCCAGTGAGAGTTGTTGGAAGTCATGGTTCATGAGACTGATAAGAATGAACACTCTTTGTGTAGATGCTTCTGCTGGTATCCAGTTCAGTAATATCCACCACGGAGTCAGACTGAGCACATCAGTATAAGACATGAGTCAGATAATTCTTGCTTTTTTGTCAGGGCAATACTACTTACATCTTGACTCTTTTCACTGCAGCCTGCAATTCTTTCCACATCAAAAGAGATATTGCTGATACTTGGGGCTTCATTTTCTTCTTCAAGAAGTCTGTTCCAGTGAGCACGAGCATTGAGTCTGTTCAAAAATTACAGATCAGTTTGAACTAATAGACTTCAGATGGAAAGGGAGTCACGTTGAAAGTAAGGAATTTGTATACAACTTGGACAATGAAAGGTCCCAGATAAATTGGCTGCATTAGTGATTACTTCAGATGCATCAAAATGCTAAGCATAAAAATATGACAAACATTGAAGTGCCCTGATTTAGTGATAAAAAAATTAGTTTTCTTCCTAAATCCCGTGCTACAGGAAGATTGCATACCTTTTGAACAAGACTGAATGCAGCAACATCTGCAATTGCAGCTACTGATGTGATGATTCCAGTTTGAATTGTTACTACATATCAAAAGTCAGGAGGCAAAGCCACAATATCTGGTGAGTGGTATGATAAAAGTTTTTCACAGAAATGTCTTACAAATAATAATCTTATTTACAATAGACTCAGTTCGCAATAATGAATCACTTTTGTACTTCATCTATATCATAACAATTAGCAGTAGCATAGTAATAGAAATAAATTGATGAAGACTAACCAAAAAGCCAACCAAAGAAATGGAAATGACAATGTCACATGTGGCTGAAGCTATCAACCATGTCATAAGGGCCCATATATATTGTTGAATTGAAGAAAATGCCGGGAGATAGGCAACATATATTGTACTGGTGATGCCAGCTGCCAAAGAAAGCAGAGCTAAAAAAAATATCAATCCTGCCAGCAAGTTTGACTTTGTAAGTTTTTGGATGCGCAATCCTAGATAAACTTGGACAATAGTGGAAATGAATGACTAGATCATACGGTGGTCAGGAATGGTAGATCTCAAGGTAGTTGATTACCAACAGTAGTGACAGGATCTATATAGAGACATTAAATGATTCAAACTGATTATTAAAACAGAAACCATAACATACCAGTTGCCAGCACTAGAAGAGGATAGAAGATTAGTACTGTAGGGGCAGAGCTATTTCTTTCACTTACTCAAAGGAGTATTGACACTAAGATGTCCTATATATGGAAGCTGAGTTTAGTTGCCCCAATCAAAAATATAATGCACACCAAAATTCTGAACCAGTGGTTCCCAGACCATATCAAAATCCAGACCAGTGTTGATAGTTTCAGCAATCAGCAAAACAATAATCTAGATGAGATTAATTGATATGGATTGGTTTTGATTGAATAGGGTGACAAACAATCCAGTGAGTCCAGCGACCATCACTAGAAAAATGCTTGGAAGTGAGCCAATTTAGACGAAGTAAATCAAAGCCCTACAAGTTGGATTGATGGAAATAAATGTATGCCTGATGCTAAAATGAATATGAAATTGATTGAGGAGTGTAGGATTCTTTTACCTGAACCAATAGAACCTCCAGAGCCTGTCAGTAATTGCTTTTACAAGGAATGTTGTATCACATACTCCATACAATACTGCATTGAAAAAAACCCCAATCAAGAAAGGTCCATATCTGGATGCTATTGAGTGCCCGAATGAGATGCATGAAAGATAATTCTTACTGCTTCTCAATTGAACCAGGGAGAATGTCAGACATTTTTGGCGATCTTAGTGGAGAGGAATTGTTGCTGTATTTCGCTGCTGTGGGGCTTAAATATGCCATCTACTCAATCCATCAAAACAAGAGGCGCTGAGAAACCATAATCATATTGTGACCTGGCACTATCTGCACAAACAACTTCTGTGAGAAGAGTGACATCAACGCGAAGTAAATGCCCACTGAGCCAACTGATCGTCGCCATCACCGCTGAACTGTCCATCACGCAAATCCCCACCCACAAGGAGCAATTCATAGGCTCGCAAGACGGGAATCATTGATGTAGCCTAAACTTACGGTAAACTTCTCACCCGTTGTAGTTGAGAACTTCTGCTAGAATGCCACTGAGCTGCGTGATCATGTAGCCGTGTTGGGCTAAACATAGTCGAAGCATGAATATATGAAGTTCCCGACCGCAGCTGACGGTAGTAGCAATTTGAATCTTAAAATCAACATTGGAATCCAAGCGATCCAATCCGTTTACTTCTTGTTGTTCCATTTTACCGAATCCCTTGCCCAATCAACGATTCATACCAAGCAGGCAAGATTAGAATAACAATAACGGAAACGTTGCCAACCACTCTGATTCAGGCGTACTTCAGTCTCAGCATATGAAAAGGACTCTGCTGGTAATTCATACATAAAGTGTCATTCTCAGGAAAATGCTCCCTGCATGGCTCGAACTTGTGACCTCGGGATTATAAATCTTCCAATCATTTGCTTGTCTTCGGATCTGGTTATGAGTAGGCAGACGCGCCCCAGGACGAGTGTCCCCGGGGCCGGGATGGATTACAAACGGGCATGCTCAAAATTTACCGTCAATCATTCAGGCGTCCCCGGGGCGCGTTTGCCTATTCAAAATTAGAGCCGAAGATGAGCAAATGATTGGTTGACGGTAAATTTTGAATGCCCATTTGTAATCCACCCCGGCCCCGGACGCTTGCCCTGGAGCGCGTTTGCCTACTCATATACTCATAACCAGAGCCGAAGACAAACAAATGATTGGAAGGTTCTCAACAAGAAAGACTCGCGCTCTACCGATTGAGCTAAGGAAGCACACAGTAACCAAGAGTATGCATCGTGATTCAGATCTCCAAACCAATGGAATAAGGTCGTGTTCCGAAAACCATAATCAAAGGAGACAACCAGGCAGACGGACGGAAACTCGACAGCGAGCGGTATTGTGGTCATGGAGACAGACAGACAGCGTCCCTACCTAGAATTACCTACCCACAATGGCTAGCACCTTACGCGGGCGTCGGTAAACTTATGGCTTGTTTGGGCTCTTTCCCGCATGTACCCGAAGCAAAGCTACAGCAGAAAAGTCTTGGGAAATGGCAGAGTGCTTTACATCACACTCCTGATGCGTTAAATGTCGAACTGGTACCATTACATACGAAGGTCGAGGCGAATTGTATGAGAAAACTTGTGCACACGAATGCTCGCTCCCGCTATAGCCATTTTTCAGGGCGCAGTTCCAGACAATTTCCCCCAACGAACAGATCACTGATTCGAATTTACTGCTGTACTTACCGCCGGCAACAGTGTCAACAAAAGGTCTTGACCTCGATCTCGGAAATGTCAGAACTCTTGATGCAGTTTTAGAACAACGAGAATGAAACGTCCATTGTCAAAAGTATCGCTCGGCTACATAGGATATCTCAGCCTGCAAGTCGGTAGCAAATACCATGGGTGTGCCAGCATGTAACCACCCCAGAGGAGGGGGAAAAGGAAAGAAAAGTGACAATGTGACAACAAAACTATACTAATGTCCACAAGGGGTTCTTGAGGATTTCATATCAGTTTCAGGCTCCGGGTCTCTCCTGGCACTATAGTCGAAACAGGATAAGATATGCATAGATCGAAACATTACAGCGACATCCACCCGACTCCCGGCCTTTTTGATATTTGGCGCGTATGTTGGAGTGTTAATAAGATATGGAGCAGCAGTGGACGGGTTTCTGAGGTGGATCGCTGTGCACCATGTCGCGGGAAACATTTGAGAAGATGTCGACCCAGAGGAGTTTAACGAAGACCGAAAGAATAGAGCAAGAAAATTGTTGAAGACGGTTGTGCAACAAGGAACGAGGGATATTGTCATAGAGGTTTTGAGGTACGAGTAAGCTAATGTTATTAGACCAGCGCGAAATACGGTTGCTCCACAAAGAGAAACATCAGGAATGGGGTTAGAGAAAGATGGGGCGAGGCCAAAATAGTGGAAAGATTACCCGAGAAGTAGTATTTGCATGGCATTTCCTGTTGTGCGTAGCTAGGAACTTGAGTTTTAAGTCCAAACAAGCAATGGGCTGAGGTTCAGCAGTTCGGCCTTGAGTGTGGCCCCACTTAAAGATTTTTGGAGTGAGATCTAAATATCGTGTCAGCGATTCAAATAAAAACGTCCAAATTTCGTGTTGCAGATGCAGTTATAAGGTATGTCTACCATCTAGCAATTTCCCTCTGGTCTGGCTGTCTGCGGCTTCTTTAAAAGAGACTAGGCCATATTATGGTTGTTGGGAGAACGACACGCTTTCCAGTAGCTGCAGCACAAGCCTGTGAAAGTTTAGTGGTTGGACGAGTGTCCGACCCCGGCTTCGGAAGTCAACATTTCCGGTTCTTCTCTGGACTGTCACCATTATAAACCGGCGCGTGGGGTAAATCTCTTTCAGTCCCATTTCTTTCTTCAAGCATCACTTACAATGGCACAAAGACTCTCTCAAGTTTCAGGCCACCTCACCAATACATACAGTAGGGGCCTGCTCGCTGGCGAGGTTGCTATTATTACTGGTACGTGAAGGACAATCGTCTTAAAGTACCCATCCACTGAAGGCTGTAGGTGCTGGACAGGTATATTTATGCCTGACTCTTCCTCGAGGGATCAGTTTTGACAAGTATATTCACTGCTAGGGCATTGGCAGAAGTGCTGCACTACTTTTCGCGAAAGAAGGAGCGCATGTTGTTATTTCCGAGTGAGTACTCAGCACTTTTGCGCATACTTTTTTGCAGGTTCTAATGATCTATTTAGTATCGATGCAAAGAAACTCGAATCTGTTGCTCAAGAGATCAAGGAAATAGGCGGTGACTCTCTTTCTGTCGCGGGTGACGTTGGCGCGGATGACTTTCCCAAGAAGATCGTTGATGCTACGGTCGCGTTAGTATGATTTTGAATTCTTCTCGCGCGGTGGTGTTCACGATGGTTCTAGTAAATACGGCAAGATTAACCACATAGTCAACAATGGTGCGTACATACAATCTTCTTCGCCTACCCTGTCTCACCCTTTCTGCAGCTGGCTTCACTTTCGACAAGATGCTTCACACAACTCCTGATGACACTTGGGACATCATTATGAAGATTCATGTCAGAGCGCCGTTTAGACTCATTCGACAAGCTGCTCCTTATTTCCGTGTCAAGGTGAGGCCATTCTTTTCTCGTCCTTCGATTTACGTCCCACTAAAGTCTACAATGGCACATAGCCCGACCAACGCGAAAACCGCTCCATCGTTAACGTTTCCTCGACAAGCGGCCTCCACGGTAACGTCGGCCAGGCTAACTATGCAGCTGCTAAGTCTGCCGTTATTGGTCTGACAAAGACCATTTGCAAGGAATGGGGTCCGTTTGGTGTGAGGGCTAACACGATCGCGTTTGGGTTGGTTCATACTAGGTCTGTTTCTCGCTCTTCTCATTGAATTCCAAGGAACTTGTGTGCTGACCCGTTCACGCATATCTAGACTGACAGCAGCCAAAGAAGCGGGCGTGACAATGGAAATTGACGGAAAAAAAGTCGCTTTGGGTGTACCTGGAGCTAAACCTCCTACTGATCCCGCTGCAAAATCGGGTGAAGCCTATCCTCAGATTCCCTTGAGGAGAGGTGCAAATACGGATGAAGCTGCAGCTGCCATGTTGTTGTGGGTCTCTTTCCGAATTTGTATTTAAATTTCATGTACTCACTGGATTTTTTTGCAGCCTGGCATCTCCACTCGCGTCTTATGTGAGCGGTCATACTCTCGAAGTCACTGGAGGCGCTGGGATCTAGGTCTAGTGTTGGCATTTGTTCTCAAAACGAGTATTCTCATTGATTTTGCTTGGATATCTTCGACTCTGTATTTGTGTCATGTGAGGTTGTATCTGTACACAGTGCACGATGTTTTTTCATCTTTCCGTTCTATGGTTTGCGAATCGACTCATGATTAAGATTTGCGGTCCGCGCGCGATTTGTCGGTATGTACCACTTTGGCTCCTTGTCGACGCCAATCCGTCTAGGAATCTCCTGAATCTTCTCAATATCTCGCGAAGAGTTAGGTACCTGTTTCTTCGTAAGAAAATGTTGTCGAACTCAGTAGAAGCCGAAACCAAAGATTTGTCTGCCTATTGCAATAATATCCGAAAGGACAAGGTATGCATACTGAAAGGAATAAATAAGGAGTGAAATGCGCTCAGGTATAAGTCGAAATCCTGTGTTTTACAGTCAATGGCATCTGCAATCCTTCTCTCTCTCTTCCTATCACCAATGGCGCTAGTACTCCAGCCTGAGCTTTCAGTATCTTAAGCGATGGGTCAAGAGAAAACTCAAAGGCGCAGATGAGCCCTTCCAGGATGGCTTCAAGTTCCAGTAGTCTACGAACCAGAACAGTTCAAACCAGCATCGACATGGGACAAAGTTATGATACTTACGCGAAACGCCATCCAATACAGGCTCTCACCCCAGCACCTGAAGGGAAAAAATGAGTTACATACCCCCCAAAAAAACTCGGGCAAGCTCACTGAAAGTCATCAGATTGGCAAAGACACCGAGTGAAACGGCCGCCTTTTTCTCGTCCAAAAACCTTTCTGGATTCCACGTATCGGCGTCTTCACCCCAGACGGACTTCAAACTACGCGAAAATACCTAATTAGGGCGAATAGTCATTCAATCAAGTCCAAACCAACTCACCGATTATAGGTATAGATGTCAATATGAAGTCTTTGACCTTTCTGGATCGGGACCTCTGTCAGTCTATGTCCTGAAGTAGATATGATGGGCTCAGAAAGCGGAATAACGTCGTCTCTGTCCGGAGAGCGGAAGAGGTCGATAGCTATAGGATAAAGACGGAGTACTTCCTAATGACATTTACGCAGCTGAGCAAATCAATACCAGAACGATCGTAAAAAAAACCTTACCTTGATAGAGGCGTTGAAGAAAGACATTGAATCATAATCGTTCGGTGTGAACTGCTCGTTCTCGCTAGCGTCCATTTTTCTCCTCCTGACTTCCCGAATTTCTTCTAGAATCCTTCGTTGCTGTTCCGGATGTTTCGCCAATTCGTATAAAAGCCATACGGTGGTCGACGCGGTCGTTTCATGGCCAGCAAGGATCATTGTCGACATTTGTGACAAGACCTCTTCATCGTCAAGCCGTTTCTTCGGATCTTCGCGGGCGTTGGAACGGACTAAGATACTGAGAATGTCCTTACTACCATCTTCTATGCCCTGATTGCCAGATTCAGCCTTTTTACGGAGAATTTCTTTCGCAGTATCCTGGGAAACCTTCAACCAATTATCGTGCTGTTGATCCTCACTTGTCAAAATAAGAGGTTTCTTTGGGTTGAACTGCGCCGATTTAGACGTCATGTTAAGGGGCATCAAGTAATCTGTAAGCCTACTCACTGGGTTATGGAGAGTAGGATCGACAGTGAAATTGCGGCGCAAGGCACGAAACAGTAAGGCCATCTTGGATCTCTCAATATTGCCTTGGCTGGTTGGAATAGGTTACAACGGTGGTGAGGGCAAAGAATAGAGATGACGCACAAAAGTTCTTGCATAACCTTGGAGAGGTGATTATATTCGCCATCCAGAGCTTGGAAATCATAGTCAAACGAAGTTTCGCCGATGACATCAAGCGTGAGTCTTGAGATCCACTTGGTCACGTCGATTACTTGACCTTTTTCCTTGTTCTGGTCTAAAAGCGGGTACTGATCTTGCCATTTAATTACGAGCTGGAAACATCACATGTAAGTGAAACTGTCTAATAAGATACTAGTGAAAAACCGAAGTTTACCCTTTGAGTCGACTTTTGGAACACAGAAAGAAATGTTCTGAGCTGTGAAGCTGAAAATGCTGGGTTGAGGACTTTGCGGTGGCGTTGGTGAGTGCTTCCTTAAAATGGACGTCGACATTTGGATGAAAAAGGTCAACCGCGAAGCATACCTTCAGCCCAAACAATACCTTTCCCAAAAAGTCGCCTTATATCGTTTCTGAAGTCATTGGTCTTGGGATAGTGATAGCCAGAGGTGTGGAATATATGCTGAAGAGTCTTGGGATCTGCGACACAGAGAATATTTTCCTGTATGCATTCGTTTGAGTAGATATCTTTAGCATTGACGGTAGAAACTCACTCCAAAGCATCCAGTATACCTAAATACGGACCCGTACTCTCTGAACCAAGGGTCTTGTAGCTTATTAACTTCGAGTTGATGGACGATGTCAAATTCGTTGCCTTTGGTTATTGCATTGATTTTGACGGTCGTTAATCCAGCGGATAGCGGAAAGCAAGTGAGTGACCAAGACAGCTTGTCGTTAGCTGCAATGATGGGATTGACAATTGGGTAGGACATACCAACAAGCCACGAAGGTGAGGACGGACCACGAATGAGCGTGAGCGACCTCCACCGAGACTTGTATATATATCGCAAGAGCAAAGTGACGATGGCAAGAACACCGAGGGTTGTCAATCCTTCGGCTGAAGATAAAAGTTGTTCAAGGTATGAGTGCATTTCAGAGAGGTTGTAAAGCTTGCTGTTCTTCGAGATGTAGAAAAGCGAGAGACATGGATGTCTTTTAAAGCAGCGAAATGTTGTCATTCAAAATCGTCATCCCGGAACCGGAAGAAATCTTTAAAAAACGAGTGTTGAAGAATTCAATACAAGATTGACCTCTTCGGCGTACATCTTGCCGACGATATTTCTGATAACTATCACAATTTTATACCTATCAGCCGTTGTGATCTGCGAACATGTAATTAGTGTATTTGCAGGGGGCAACACACCAATAAGACACCAACCACCAGATATCGCCTCACGTTGAACCAATGGTCAGTTCTCATTCAATACCTTTTGTGTGGGATAGGCAAATCCTGAGAGGTGTCTTTCCATGGGTGACGAATCAACTCGGCTCAGAGTCTTCGTAAACCATATTTATTGACACGGCTTAGGTTTATACTGATAACCTGCAGATGCAAAGTGAGCTATCAGAGTAGTTATCAAGCATTTGCATCTTTCAAAGGAACAATGTAGCACCGGAGCAAGGGTTGATGGCAATCTGCAGTGCAATGGTGCATAGGGCTCATCCTTCTTGAGATAGCATCCACCCGTCCCTGGTTAGCATCTCTTCTTGAGGGCTTACCCATGGGTGAATCATACTACATCGTTCGAACGAGACCACACAAGACTGTCCAAACCCAATGCTGGATTCCAAGATGATTACTGCAGACCACCGAGTTTTCAAAACGCATAAGAATCCGACAAGTCAACCTGTTTGACGTTGTAGAAACACCAGTGTGAGGCAACCAGGACGACTGAGATGCACAAAGGATCCAATTAAGATGTGTTTCGAAGGCTAGTCCAGGCCTGCGGCAGAGCAGCCAATAATCGACAGCAAACAATGTGGTCAGCAGCTGGTCAGTGCGCGCTGACAACTGGCGGACTTTGAACAAAGTATAAAGTCTTCAACACTTGACCAAGCAGATGTTGCGCCAGAAAAACCCCCCATTTTTCTTTTCTTCCCTTTCCACCACCCAGTCGACCGTTGAGGCCTCTAGGCTACCCTTGAACATCCAAAAGGCATCCTCTAATCACCATGCCCAGTGGTTACCGTATCGACTATGCGCCTTCTAACCGCGCCAAATGTAAAGGTGCGTCGATGCCGTGTCTGAGCTGGGGTTCCTCTGCATCCGTATACTGATGGCTTGCATCCCTTTTTCCTGCACATTCTCTCTATGCGACCACTGTCAAATTCCACAATTGCTTTTCGCTGGCCAACATTGATTTTCTTTTCGTCGACGTGTTTTACGTGTGTCTTGGTCGTCATCAGGCCCCAAACCTTGCAATGGTTCGTGATGGTCCCAATTAGGGCGATAAGAACCCGAGCTGATTTTTGATACGAATTATTTTGACATCTTACACAGGTAATGTGATTTCAAAGGGTACACTACGCCATGCCACCATAGCCGATTTCCAGGGAAAGCCTACCAGGTATGACCCGTCTCGACCTCTCATGGCCCCTCTGACAAACGTTCATTTATTCTGTCTTCCTATTCTCACCTTTGCTGCTTCCTTTTCCTTTCTGTGTTCAACCATCGACTCTATGTAGTCATTATCGCCATTGGGGATGTGTCACTAAGAAGATTATCGAAAACATGAAAGCTTCATTCCCCGAGGCAGATGAGGTTGACGGTTTTGAAGAACTCAAGCCCGAAGATCAAGAGCGTGTTCGCAAAGCCTGGGAAGATGGTCAAGTCGCCGACGAGGATATCCCCGAGACGGCCAGAAAACCTGCTGGTGAGGAGGACGAGGAAGAAGAAGAGGAAAAACCAAAGAAGAAAAGAGCCCCAGCCAAAAAGAAGGCTGAAGACGGGGAAGAGAAACCCAAAAAAGCGAGGGCACCTAGGAAGGTTCGCGTCCATCGTCGTTCTCTTTATTTACACCTTACTGACAGCGATACAGAAGAAGGAAGACGCCGACGGTGACGAAGAGGAGAAACCCAAGAAGAAAGCTCCTGCTAAGAAGCGTGCTCCGAAGAAGGTTGGTGTCCTCGTAATCTTAGCCGTCGGTAAATGCTAATCTCCACCTTCGATACATTAGAAGAAGGAGGACTCCGATTCAGGAGAAGATTTCACAAAGGAGCTAGATGAAGTTGATGCTGCTGCTTCCGACGAGGAAGAAGAGGCCAAGCAGACTCCACCTCCCAAGAAGAAGGCTGCAGCCAAGAAGGCCAGTAAAGCGAAGAAGGTCAGGGATTAACTGGTCCTGCAAATCATCTTGTACCATGCTCACTGTTTTCTTTCTAGGATGAAGATGAAGAAGTCAATGGTGACGAGGAAGCAGAGACGGGACAAAAGCGCAAGGTAAAAACATTTTCACAAACTGCCCTTTCTATTTTACTGACTCGGTGCCATTCCACAGAAACCCGCTTCAAAATCGTCTTCCAAGCCCGCTTCAAAGAAAGCTAAACCCTCGTCTTCTAAAACCAAGAAGAGCAAAGCCGCTTTTAGTGACGACGAAGATGAAGAGTAATTGATGTCAGTCGTCGGACTTTACTCTTTGGAGTTCGCAATACACACGCGAGGTTATCTTCTCTCCCTATGTCATTGCCATCCTCGAAAATCTTGCATGCAGAGTACGAACAAACCTTGCACCAGTCTTTTTTTCTTGTTTCCCGTAGCGCTACCGTGATGATCTGCCGTTTTTGTCGTGTCTGTCTGTCTGTTTGTGTCTGTCGCCTTTGTATTTATTTCCTCGCTTTCGAATGCAACGTTACTGTAACTAGCTGACTATTGTGAAATAGAAAATAATCTTGTTCATAGTTCTATAAGTACATGTTCCCTCGGCGATCGTCCTGAAGAGCATCGTTTTCAAACTTTGGGTATCGTAGGTACATGTCATGACCCTGCCTTATGTGAGCGACATATCGAGCACGATCTGAACCCAAACTTACATTCTTGTGAATCAAATCCGGAGCGATAATCATGTACCGTTGTCGAAGGCGAAGACAGTGAGATGTCGCAATTTGTGAACTCTGAAATTGAGTCGTTCAGGTCATCTAAGAGTGCATCATCAGCACCAATGAGATGAAATGTGGCGTGCTTCAAGGTTGAGTTGGGGGAACAGGTGCGAGATCGTAAAAAGGTCAATAGTCCTCGGGCTTGTAGCACTGGCGGAAATTCAAGGTGAATGGTTTCGAGAGCAGGACATAGAGACAGGCCTTGTCCATCTTCGTTGATTTGACCTGCTTCACCTAATGTCAAACAACGTAGTAACTGCTCAACGAAACAATGGTTATCCGGATGTCTAGGACCACGTTCAGTTGCAAAGCGGAATCTGGGAGACTGTCCGGCTAGCTTTAAGTGTTTTAGATGAGGACATGAATGCAAATAATCCAGCACGTTCTGTTGGACATGAGGGTTGATTTGCAAATATAAACCTTCCAGGCTAGACGGGATGTCTGCTGGGGACCTCGAAGATGAACTGCAAGGAAGGTCAGCTGTCAAAAATGAGATGGAGAGCGGACGGGACAACATGTGCGACTGCGCGTCTTCGCAGCATAAATACCGAAGACGAGGGAGTCTCAACGAGGCAAAAAAAGGACCGAGATCCTGCTCCGACTGCGAAAACACGTTAAGAATTTCGAGATTGGGAAGTTGGACCGGGCTGATTAGTGGTTCTAAATGGTCTGAGTCACGATCCACGCGAAGCGTACAAGAGACAAGTTGTTGACAGTCGGTCAGTCTGAGAAGCATAGTGTTCATGTCCTTTCTCCTGAGTCGTACGCGAATGTCCAAATGAGTGAGCTGGCCCAAAGGCAGAACTAAATCCTTTGATGAGAGATATGGAGCCTGAATCCAGATTCTGCGCAGCCGCGGAGACCCCAAAATTTTAGACCAGGGGTGGAAATCCATTCTTCCTCCACGTCCTGCAGACCTTAGGGACTGACGATGTATGATCAGCGTTTCGAGCGTTTCGAAACTGGTGCCACTCGACAGTTCCAAAATTGGCTCAATTGAGCGCACCGACACATCGAGGCTAAGTCTCCTGCATCGATGCATGAACGGAAGAATGCGACGCACTGTATCCAACTCTGCATTACGGTCTTCAGCCAAAGGAGACTTTAGGCCCGAGAACGCAGTCTTGGACATGGAAATAGACAGTGGTAAGCTGGATCCTGAGCGTTTCAACCAGTTTTCTACTACGGGGCGGATGCGAGTGTAGTGCAGCCGATCATGTGGATCGTCGACAGACTGCGTAATATGAAGAGAAGTCCACAGGTACGGCGTTGAATGAGAAATTGTACGCCATGAACTACAAACGCGCCCTAGCAAGAATGGTGCTTTGGAAGCGTTCAGTGAAGCGTTCTCGTCAGCCGGAAGACAGTGAATAAAGATTTCCTGCAACACATCGCGCGAAAGCCGTCTAATAGGAGAGAGCGTGTCGCGGTACGAGGCGATAGTTTCGTGCAGAACGCGCTGTCGACGAGTGAGAGCTTCAATTTGGTCCTCCACGCTTTCCAATTCGTCCAGGGCTTCTTCAAGAAGCTGTGCGATTTGGCTTCGTTGTTCTGAAGAGTGAGAATGGAACTTCATTTGAGTCGAGGACAACTTTCAGTTTAAGATTAGTCCTTATATTGAGCTCATTGTTCGCGATGGTCTATGCCACAGTAAACAGTGCCATCGAGTGATACGAGTCACGAGTGCAATATTGGAAAGAAGAGCATTTTGCACCAGAAGCTGAAGCAGAAATGAGGGACGACAGTAACGACCGTGACCGAGGAAGGCAAGAATTGACGCGAAGACTCTTCTTCACTACCACACAGCATTTCACTCATACCAACCTCATCTAATCCAAACAAGGCTGGACCACGTATTCCGCATCTATAGTACTGGCAGAGGATGCCCAAACTCAATTTCGATGTCGACGAAGCAACACTGTTGAAAGCATACCAGATTTCTTCGCTCAAGCCAAAGTACACCTTTCATGTAGCTGTCTCGTCTAGCAGTCTTGACCGGTATTTACAGGAGCTGGGAGGAAATCGACCATGAAATGGAGGACTCTATTGCCGGTTCAATAGCTAATACAAGTGGAAGTGGGGAAGTTGAAGGCGATCCTCTTGGTATAGGCTCGAGTGTCAAGTGCGTTCATTACTGGTCTCGCATCATGGTTTTCTCTAATGCTTGTACAGCATCAGGGAGATGGACATGGAATCTAGTAATGCCATCCTCTGTTCAAAAAGATTTCATACTAATGTTACTAGAGGCGGCCGTTCTCATCACGTCTAAATCGTTTGACCCAAAGGCCTTCCTTTCCGTCATGCACCCTGATGCCACATACCAAGACCTTGCATCCGGCATTGCTCGACTGCGTACATCCCTGGATTCTCGTTCAGAAGCCATCCGAGTTTTGGTGGAGGATAACTTTGATCGTTTCGTTGCTGTGAAAGCTTCGACGGATGGTACGTCGCGAGTCGTTTAGTCTGTGAGTATAAGCACACTTGTCCTACAGCCCTCTACTCTGAAATGCAAGAAGGACTCCTTGCGCCGTCAGCTGAATGGGGATCCAAGCCTCTTCGAGATGAATTGAAGCGTACGTATCCTTACTCTTGTGTGTATAAACGGAGACTGAAGGATTTTCAGAGGCTGCTGTAAAGGCCAACCAGGTCTTTCTGCCCGTCCTTGAAAATGCTTCCAAAGCCAACAAGTTACGAACAACTCTTGGTGTATTCGATCGCTCCAAGTTCTTTTTCAACCTACCTAGTTTTATTATTGAGTCTATAGAAGCTGTAAGCTTCTTTCGTCTCTCGATAATATGCAAGCTAACATACACTAGGGTCGCTATGAAGTCGCTATGCGTGATTACAAGAAAGGAAAATTCCTTTTAGAATCTCGTCCTGGACAACTCCTACCTATCGGCGTTTCCAAAGATGGTCGTTCATCAGCGGCTGCAGAGCAACAACAGAAACGCATATTGGACAAAGTTTGGGCTAGTGTCGAAAAGGCTATGGGCGAAATGAGGAATGTTCTTTTGTCACAATTACAGGATCATACCCGCAGCATAGATGAACAAGAGAAAACTCTCGAGTGCGCAACACTTGTTTCATTTCCTATTAGAAACTCAGCGTGTGCAGATTACTGGTCGAAATCCCCTCCAACGAAGAGCCTGCATGGACTTACTTTGATGGACAACACAAGTATATCATGAATCAAATGAATAAGTCCTATCGCTCTTCGCTAGCGGCAGTCCATGGTGAGATCATCCCTAGATTTATCCTTATCTTTGTCTTAAGCACCTTGGTAGCTGCATTGGAGAAAGCAACACCAGAAGTTACAGGGCCCGATTCAATGACGAATATTTTAGTCTCACAACTACAGCAGTCCATTACAGCTTTGGAAGCCAAACAACCGGATACTGTCGTTGGTACTACTATTCTTCACGTCTGCAAACACAGTCGCTCACTTGGTATCTCTTAGCCAAATCAAGTGGTGAGCCTGTTTGGCAGGCTATCCTAGACTTGGTCAAGAACGTGTCCGAAGGCATCCTCGCGACTCTGCCCAACTTTTGGAAGATTTCTAGTAGCTTTATGGAAGGCAGATTCAGAAAAGTTAGTGACAACATTCTCAACAACGATTCAGATTATTAACGAATTGTTTAGGCACAGGGATCAACATCAGGCTCACGAAGGAGTCCCACTCAGTGTAGGATCATGGCACTGGACATTGTGAAGCTATACATCTCGCTTCTTTCCGAGTTATTCAAGTTGTCGGACATTGCTATAATGTCGTCTCCCAGAGCTGAATCCCACAACCCCTCTTCTCCACTAATTCCGACCAACTCTACTTCGTTGTCGACAGCACACTACCTCATGAAAATTTCTGGGGAAATTCAAGAATGTGTGAATGAGTTGAATGCTATGGATATCTCGAACGATGTAGCAGCTAGCCTGAAGGGATTACTGGAGAGCGTGAAATGGCGATTTGAGGAAATCTTAATTAACGTTTGGCAACGTGGTAGGTGTTCTGTAGTCGCCCGCAAGCGTGAAAGCACTAAACATTATCGCCAGACGCAAAGATTTTCCACTACTTGGAAACTTGGACTCCGACTCCTTCCGACCCCTCGTCAACACATTACCTCGCTCAGATGGAGGTCTTCCAAAGACATATTACGACAGCTGCATTCAAACTGGCAGGCGGAGTAGACCTTTCATCCTCCTCTTTAACGAAACCGGTCAAACAGAATCCCATTCCCCCTTCATTTGTGTCCAAAATCACCAAAGCTTTCTTGGACGTTCTTTACACGTTTCTTGAAGGCCTTGCTCGCCTCGCTTCTGATGAATGGCCTGGTAAATCATCTGCTGTACCTTCAACCCCAACGACTGCAACGACTCCGGTAGAATTGCTAGATTATTCTGATCCTGTAAGCTTCAACTCCTATTTATCTTGTAGCAACCCATTAATTCGCTCTACCAAGGATGTTCGAATATTATTAGTATTATCCAACTTTGGGCATCTGTCTTCTTCAATCATTCCTAGCATGATTACTCAATTAGAAATTGCATTTGGGATATCAATTGCTGATGATAGACAGGTAACCAACTTTTATTTATACATACTTCTATGCGTGTACTCATCAACGCAATGTAGACTTTGATGACAGCAGTTGGTGAATTGGATAAGCGTTTATTCGAGGGGTACACCAAGCCGAGGTCGACTATTGTGACCAGCTTGGTCCGTAGTGGAATTCTGGATGACAATATGGACTGGTACGAAACCCCACAGCCTAGAGGTTTGTAGCAAGTTCTTTACAGTTGACATATCTCTAACCCGGCATACTCAGAAATCCGGCCGTACATGTACGAGACGCTCATGTATCTTGTCGGCGTCCATGCACAAGTCACTTCAGTAGCAGAGGGCTTGCTTGAAAGAACGTTAAACTTTTTAGCCGAAGAACTAGCTGAGGAAGCTCTCCGATCTTTCAAGCAAGTCAAACGGTTTGGTATGGGCGGAATGTTACGGGTACGTCAAGTTGACACCCTGGCTGTCTAAACAGACCAGAAAACTAACAACATCTACAGGCAACGCTCGAGATTGAATTCATGCATCAGTCTCTTGGCAAATACATTACACCAACAGCTGCAAAAACGCTCTCAGAACTGTATAACAAGATTTCGCAAGCATACGCTCGCCGTCCAGGAGATGATAATCTTCAAAATCATCTACAGAGTGTCAGAAAGACACTTGGTGACACACGGCGCGCGACTGGGATAGAGTTTCTATGTTTCAGGCAAACGAAGTCTGCCAGTTCGAGGTCGGCGACGACAAAGAAGAAGGATAAGGAGAGGGCTCCTCAAGCGTCGGCATAGTTCCCAGTTTTTGTATTGGATAGTTTTGTACTATACGTTATACCCGAGTGCACCTTGCACCAATCTCGTTTGTGGACTTGTTCTACGTGTGCGTCAACGCCCAACGTCGCAAGTGTCAAAGCAATCTATCGGAAAGACATACCCTTAGGCGATGTTAATACCGGCGGCACGCTTTTACAGTTCATTCCGACACCCGGATTCCGCGATCCATGCAAGAGTGCCATTTACAAAGCCAATAATTACAAAACGAAGGGAATTTTTAAAAAATATATACACCCTATGCATTAAACGCGAGGTATAGTTCCTTTGCAGTCTGTGCAGTAGTATGGAGTTGTGATCACCTTCAATTTAAATCCCGCCCTTCCCTCGTAGTAGCTCATAATGAATCGATCCATATCCGAGATCCTAACCACTCCGCACAGAACACACGATTCCAATACCGTCTAATAGAGGGTGAGACTTAATAAGTCTTCTTTTTCTCGTCCACGGAAAGACCACCGGGTCCCATGTTCACAAGTAGTATGAGACCACCCACGATAGCTAGAGTGACAGACGTGAGTATCAAGATAATGAAAAGGCACGGGAGGCACTCACAGAGGGTCTGGAAGAAGTCGTACTTCAAGAAATCTCTTTGGGGGTGTGCAGAAGGAACGCTCCACCAGTTGTTGGCAAAGACGTTCAAAATACTGAGAACGAGGACAAGGAATGTAGCAGACCATTTGGCCTTGAAACCAACAGCGACCATGACACATGCAGCGAATCCGATGGTAGAGACAAAGACGCGCATAATGCTCCAGTCACCTTGGATGATGAAACCGAGGAAGAGGAAGATGAGCAAGACACGTCCTGCGAGGAGGAAGCTATGCAACCATTCAACACGTCAGAACCAGTCAAACAAGACGTGGTGGCCCCTTACTATTTCTTGCGGTCTGTCTCGCTGATAGTGGGAAGACCAGCGAATGGCGTCTTGCGGGTAACCATAGAGTCACTGAAAACCATAAAGAGGCCGCCAATAACACTAAGGTTACGAAGGAAGAATGTCAAGTCGAAGATGAGACCGTAACCAAAGCCTTGAATGATCACAACGCCAAGTAGTCCAGCTACAGCGTATTCAGTATATCTCTTGGAAATGATAGCGCCGGAAGCAACGAGCATAGTCTATGGGCAGAAAGGTTATCGGCGAGATTGATGCAATAACTAGCGCGGCACCCACAAGGACGTTAATGATGAGGAATAGGTGTGAGATTCCCCAAGGGAATTTCCTGTGTCTGTGGGGAGACGCCATTGAGTATGATGAAGAAAACAGAGAAAAGCCAAAGCGGCGTATCCTCTGAGCCAAGTCGGACAAGAAGCACATACTGTTGCAAGTACCAAATCTGGTCTCCCCACTGCGTCATGATTCTCAAAGCGTCCTCCAGAAAAGTGACTACAATCAAGAAACGCCCAATTGCCGGCAAACGGGGTTTCAAAGGTTGCGAGTAGATTTCAACGTTGTCTTCGACTTGTTTGCTGAACGCGCGAATTTTTTCAAGCGGGTCGTCGGGATTAGCAGAACGGTAGCCCGAGGAAGGTCGAGAGTTTGAGAAACCATGGGGGTCCGGGTTGTAATTGGAGGCGGACTGTGGACGAGCAATGGAAATGCGAGACGACATGGTGAGAGTAACGAAGAAAGCAGAATACTCGATGGACGTGTTCTTCAAGTCAAAGACGTGGCAATTGCCACGTGCGAACATCGCTACTTCCCCGCATGCAGAGCCATCACTGTTCTCTATCTATCACCATCAATATTAAACCTACTCGACCATAAGTAATATTCAAGATCCAAAAAAAATATTCAAGAACGGTGTTCGTGTCGGTAAACTCTTCGACCTCACCATCCATTATTCTCTTCCTGGATCTACAGTTCATCTTTGGTTCTAAAGGCACACTGCATCTAGATGAATTGTCCTTCACGACGAGCACTGCTGTTGTAGACGAACTGTGACGAGTCTGTTGTTTTCTCCATTTGTTGAATGTCAAGTTTTTGTCATGTACCCGGAGGGACCTTGTTCTTTTGGCGCCTCTGATTTTGCTTGTTCTTTAACAAGACTCGAGGCTGCCAGTCCTTTAGCTGTAGTTCTGGTCGCTATGCCAATGAATAGACGAGTCAAAATTCCATGCTTATCACAGGTACTTAAGTCAAATGAGTATCGACTATACCGCAATGCCATGCCTCGGTCTTTGCCAAGCGATATCCTCCTCGACATTTCGCAGTTCTTGGATGCTCGATCTGTGGTCAGGTTTTCTCAGGTATGTCCTCGTACCGTTTCTCCTGCTTCACTCCAAATACATTGCACAAAGGCTCACAGGCCTATGCACGAAACCTTGCAAAGCGATCATGGCGGACGAGAAAGGTTCAAAATTGAAGCCGAAAAGTTGGGAATGGAAATCGGTCCCATTCCTCGTCCTTTGCACAAGGCATCTTCTGCAACTCTCGTCAACATGCTCAGACGGTATTGCTACAATCTCACTCATCTAATGTATCAACAACGCGAGATCATACCTCTCCGGAATTCAGCACCCACAACTGAATGGTCGAATGATCATGCACCGACGAGAGAACAACCGTATTTTAACGTGAACAATTATGCGGGAGAGTCTAGTGGATGTTTATATCATGTTTGTCACCGACCGCAGTTGGACAAGGCTTTTCTGGAGATATTTCAGTTTGCGTCTGTGCGTAAGGGTCTGCGATCAAGACTTTGGCAATTGGAAGTCGGGAGCTGTGTTCTAGGGGTGGCGATTGACGCTCTGCAAAACGTCGTGGTCCTTCTCACAAGGTGAGCAGACGTGTATTGGTGATATTGGTTTACTTGACAACCCTAGGCAACCTGGTGTTGAGGACTTGTTTGCGTTGCAATTCTATCACTTGAACAACGAGACCGTGTTTCGCCAGCCGTTTTATCTAAAGATTGGCTGGCCAAGCAACGTCAAAGTTTTGCAGTTTGAGATCTGTGGGAACCATATTGCGATTAGCGTTGCTCGGTGGTCTCGATACTCCTGGGAGCAACTTCGTTTTCCGTTGCAACTTATCAACTGGCGTAGTGATGTGATTCTGCCGGTGAATATTAAACCCTCTTGGTTTTGAGCCATCGTCATCTCTAGTTTCTTTCAGATCCAGAAAACTTGCCTTTCTTTCCAGTTTATTCGTGAAGACTGTCTCGCACTTCTTGATTGGCGCGTCCATAACAGAGAATTAAAAGTCGCCGTTGAGATACTATCCTTTGGAGACAATCCTATGCGCGAGCTAATTACTGTCGATTCGATTGTACCACTCAAAGTTCCCCTCCAGCGCAACCAAGTACAAGCCTTGTTAGGTGTCTCCTTTCTCCGGAACGTCGCCAAGCCCCCGAAAGCAAATCCCGAATTCGAAGAGATGTGCGAGTTTATCGTCCCAGAAGTATTCAGCAAAGACGCCCTTCCCGAGACAACCAATTCCAATGGACCGTTTCACGCCAACCCCATTTCCACTTTGGTCGGTGTCAAAGTCGAATTTAACCCACAAGAATCGAGATCTCCAGATCTGGTATGGCTTTGGGAGAGGAGGGTCTTTTATGGGAGCAGAGAACGAACACCGGAGATGTATCAGAATCTAACATCTAAACCCGTATTGGGGTATTTTCATACTCTTAATGGAAGGAGGTTGACTTGGTATATGGACGGGATAGTTACGAGGGACTTTGACCCGTTGGCGTGTCGAAGATATCTTTCAAATCCTAGTGGGGTTGATCTGAGTTCTTCCCAGTGCTGCACTATCATGCAGCCAGTTGTCACACCTCGTCCACATGGTGCCGGGAACGAATGGATTGGGGACAGTTCAGTAGAATGCCGTCTCAAACAAGTTACTCCACGTCCGTGGTGGATGTTTGGCACTGAAGATAATCTCGTCATGATCACGGTAGGTCATTCCTTACAATTCATGTCAATCTCGCTATTGACAGACTGTTTAGCACGGACGTAACGTTGGAAGGACGGAGGAACTTGTTGCAGTTGTGTACACATTCTAGGTCCGACTCGGTGCTGATGATGCCTTGTACTATATTCCACGATATATCCAATTACTCGATACCCAATACCAACGCCAGGAGAGTTGTATGTGGTGTTTTCATGTCGGCGATAATCACCATAAACTATTAAGTGGTATGGTCATAGGAGTCGATTATAGAGATGATAAGGTAGTTGAAGTGGATGCATTAAGCCATCAAGTCCACTAGGATCGTGACGATACCAAGTACTGAAAGGATGACAACGTCAACTTGGCTTTATAGTATCATAGAAATAGCACATTACCGATCTCAATAGCAATCAACGCAATAACGATCTGCTCTAAACGCTCGGCATGTTTACTAGAAACTGATTCCTTGAGGAGCTGGAGCATGTCTTGCAGAACCTGCGGAGGAGAATGAGACGTCTAGACTTGAACACAGTAAAAGTGTTACCTCGACTCTGGTATTCAAAAGGTTGATTCGTTGAGGGATTTCTAAATAGCTCCGGGCAGCTTCGTATAAAGGCTGTAGATCAGGAAAGCTCTATTTCAAAAGTTAGAGATATGGTCAACAGAAATCCAGAGAAACCGACCCAGAAGACCTCCTAAGAGCCAAGACGCGTTAGCAAATGACTTTAGGCGGCCGATAGACAGACGCACGGGTGAATCCAAAACGGAGCCTACGGAGTTGATGTTAGTTCGTAAAAGAAACAACTGACCGATTTGTTGCATGATCTCTAGATGCAGATGATTAAATACCCGTCAGACGAGCGAAAACGGGACACTACAAACCTTTGTGAGGCATGCCAATCTTTCCGGTCTCGCTAATGATTTCAGGAATGTCCTTGGTCTCTTCGATGGTATTTGAGATGAGCTTCTCAAACTGTTTTCTTCGGTGAGAAATGTGATGTGAAAAGGTCGTTGGAGTATCATACCAGGGATATCTTGACGGATTGTGATAGTGCATGTGAGAGGGATAGTTTCGTCCTAGAATAACAAGCTCAAGTAAGTGACCGATAGTGTCGGAAAATAAAGTCATTACATGTAACTTGAGCCTTTCCTCAAAGTGATCACATCATTGTATATCCTAGTTACGGTGTCAGGTGGATAGGATTAAACCAAGTGATGAAGAGCTCACCGACTATAGTTTGCATAATAGTAATTTAGATCCTCCATCTCGATATCTTCGGGGTCTAAGAAAAGCGTCAGCGACGAATGCTAGAACGAGTCCTTACGCGTACTCAGTTTCTCAATTTCGAATCGTTTTCTGTTGCATGTCAAAGTCTGGACAGATATGATGCAGAATGAGGGCTCACATCGAGGACAAAAACCTTTTCTCCTGAGCTTCGGACATGCCCCATATGACTACCGTCCCGTACTCGAATAGAAATATCTCTGCCTCATTCGTCGTAGCATCGAACCTACTCTTCTTCTTCTTTGTCCGTTCTCCGTCTCCTTGTTCTTGATGCAATTCCGGAACTCCAAGAAGGTCACCTTCCCGAATAGAGTGGGAATGTGATTTAACAGTTGAGGAGGGGTCATCGGCATTTGAGGGTTGGTAAACATACGGCGAGTAGATTACTTCGTCTATTAGTTTGGGGTTTGTGTGGTAGGCGGATCTTCGGGCGTTCAAAAATTTCATGAGGTCTTCCATACGAAAAGATCTAAGAATATCATTGTTAAATGTACAACGTGGAAGGGTCGAGGTCGACATACGTTGCAGTAGCATACGCGGTGACTCTAGGCAAGGATTTGGCCTTTTTCTTCGTTAACCTTAAAGCATCTCTACGTGCAGTTCCATCGGGTATAAGAGATATTTGGTTATAGACCTAGAAATTAACTTTGTGAGTAACAAACTGTGAGTGAGACTTGGGAACACTTACCTCTACCTCCTCCGGTTCTTCAGAATCTTCATCTATATCACCATCATCACTATCACCAGTTGCAACTGTCGTGCTTCCATCTTGAGCATCTAAGAAGACGGCTTGTTTTCCTCGGGCTCGACTAGAAGTCACGTCAACAATCGGTGGTTCGGGTTGTTCAGGCAATACTTTGAGCTTTCCTGGATGTTTCAAATGTAGACCTTCCAACAGATATGAGGATAGAAAAACCTACCGGCAACTTTTGTCGACCTATTTGCACCTCTAGTTTTGGGTTCTGCAGATTCTTCTGGCAATGGCATGACCGAACGAAGAAGAAAGCTACACAGCCACCGTGCTAAACGTTCGTCAAGACGTCACTGGGCGCTTACTTTCCCAGTTGGTACCTTTAAAATGTCAAATACTCAGCAGCACCCTAGCACACTCCAAAGCTCTCAAGGGTTTCTTGATGAAGTTCACAGAATGATACAGAAAATCCAGAATTTAGTATGACAATCTTCTGAGCATGCCGGCGCCAAGTTCAGACCATGGTGTGATGCCGCATGCGTGATTCGAAGTGGTACTGAGTTCTCAAGAGTAATTTTTTGCTGGTGGTCTGCCTAGATCATTTCTTAGACACACAAAGAAATGTAGCGGTGGTCTGCATGACACACAGGAGTGTGAAAGGCATTCAGATGGTTGGATGCCGGCCAGGATGGCCACAACCAAGCACGTTCAAATATGTACTTGATACTACACCAAGAGTCCACTTAGATTCACCCTAAGGGTGCTGGCTCTACATACAACTGTAAAATACACAACCTAGATGTGTAGACAGATATGCCAGCAAAAGACGAGCACATAAATGCGGCAAGTCCACATGTCTGCATGAAGCTGTATAAAAAAGTTGAACGATGTCCATCACTGCGTGGTTTCCAACCATGTAGCGGCTCTTGCAATAGATGCGGCGTGATTTCTGTGATGTGTAGCAGATTTGTAGAACCATGCTACAACACGACCAACATCTATGTTGCCACCTGATGCAGTGTCAGCTTCTCCTTCATCCCCGTCCCCTTCCTTGTACCCTCTGTGGGGTCCTCCACCCTCTTCCTCTTCACCCTTCTCATCTTCATCCTCATCTTCCAAAGCACCGGTGACATCTCCATACCAAGTCTCGTGCTCTGCAAATACCAGTTCGACAAGCGCGTCTTCATCCATCCAATACAGTAATGCAACATTGCCAAACCAGAAGTCTATAAGGGCGTGTGTAGGCCAATACTGTAGTGATGCCGCAGGCCGGACAAGATGGTTGTCTGATATGTTCAGACGCGTAAAAGTGCGGTGTTTAGATGGAAAGAAAACCTTGTCAAATGCATGGAACATGTAGACGAAATCTCCAGCAGGGTGCTGTGTACCTGGTGCACAATCTACCTGATTCCATTTCAGGTCTTCAATAGACAGGTGCTCGTTGGGAACCTGTATGGTGCAAAAGTTTGACGTTGTCTTGTGAAAGTTACTCTTGAACTTACTCTTAATAAAGCGAAACCCCAATTGTACTCCGCGCACAAGCCATGGATGTCTTTAGACAAAGTAATGACGTTTCGAGGGTCATGTATGTCAGACACAGGCTGGTACATAGGGTCTGCGTTGCCTTGTTTATTGCCTGGAATCCTAGAAGCCGTGACATCACTGATGTACTGTTGCTCGAGGTAAGATATACAACTGTGATGTATAGACTACGACTTACGCTCGAGTGTTTGGAGGAAGGAATGATGTGAGCACGATCTAAACATTTGGCGACACCCAACACTTGTGTCTCTCCCGAAATGACACACCTTTGCCTGTCTCTTGCATCTACGATGTTTTTGTATGCAGGAAGTGTAGATGGTAACGTGGTGTTGGAAACTCTGTCGTTGCAGCCGGCAGGATCGACTAGCCTGATTTCTACAGTTCTATAAACGAGTGATTATTGTGTTCTGGGAGAACTAACCTGGGCCGTCTGGTACAAATCTTACCACTGCTGCAGGGAGCATTCGTGTCTCTCTCACACATGCCTCACGGAGAGCATCGTCTGAGCAAGCTTCGTCATCTTCACTCCCGACCCGCACAAGTTTTCCGGTGCATGTTGTTATGCAGTACATCACATGAAGTATGTATTTGGCCGGACGGTTGGTCACCTTCTCGATATACTCATACGGAATGTTGAGTACATGTGTCTTCTGTTGGTCATTTAGTTCAATATCGAATCTGACCTCGATATAACAGCGATCTGGATCTCTTGTGTCACCCTCCTGGACCATCTTGGATCTGCGGATGTAATTTCGAACCAAGTCCTCGTTAAGTTGGCAGTCAGGATATTTTGTTACAATATCAATGGCATTCATGGTGAGCGTTTTCTGCAGGTGCCAAATTCTGACGTAATCTTATAATGCAAAGACAGTCACAGCGTAACTTTATCTTTTTCCCTCTTACTAGAGCCGAAAGATCAGACATTTCTTCAAGAAAAACAAACTCTATTCATTTGGACTCGAAGGTCCTATATTTCAGAAACCGTAACCGTAAGTGTAAAGACATGCAGTAGTAAATTGATACAGCAATCGTGAGCGATCCGTAAGTAACCAGTAATCCTACTAAAAAGTACAGATGTTCTTGTAGAGTCATAACAAACGTAAACGCTGTACTCGCCCCAGGTGAGATATATACGTATACAGGGTAATAATGCAGAAAGATCGAAAGATTTTAGGGTAACGAGAGAAGAGATGGTATGAGATGTGAAATAATGCTAGAGAGAGGAAACCCGAGACAGAGAATGATACACGAGAGAAGAAAAAGAAAAGAAAAGACACCAACAGCTTACTCCCCTTGCCACTCACCACCACTCGCCAACCCAGCAAACACTCCCCTTTGTTTCATCAATTCATCATACGTGCCCTCTTCTACCACTCTCCCCTCACCCAACACCAAGATCCTATCACACATCCTCATCACTGGAACTTTGTGCGTGATCATGACCATTGTCATCTTTTGCCTCTCCTCCCCAACACCACCTTCCTTGAGACCAACAAGCGTCTCGACAACCTTTCTCTGGTTCTCCGCGTCCAAAGCAGACGTACACTCGTCCAAAACCATTACTCTCGCGTCTTTTCTTGCCAATGCCCTCGCAATCATCAGTCTCTGAGCTTGTCCGCCACTTATCCCGCTCGCTTTTTCACCGATCGGGGTTTCGTAGCCTTCAGGAAGACTCATGATCCACTCGTGAACGTTGGCGAGTTTGGCTGCCCGTCGGATATCATGGTAGTGTGCTTCGACTCCTCCTTCGAGACCGTAAGCAATGTTTTCGGCAATGGTCATGTCGAACAAGGTAGGCGTCTGTGAAACGACGGTAAGGTGTTTTCTCAGCCAAGAGACATCCATCATGCCAATGTCGACACCGGTTGGACCTCCGAGGAGGATAGAACCGGATTTGGGTTCGTAGAGTCTTTGGAGGAGAGAGGCAATGGTGGATTTGCCGCAGCCAGAAGGACCGACGACGGCGACGCATTCACCGGGGTAGATGGACAAGTCGCAAGAGGAGAGGACGGGAACATCGGGGCGGGTAGGGTAAGAAAAGGAGACGGAGGAGAAAGTCACGCTTGAGGAGATGGTGGTCGGTGGTAGAGAGAAGGGGGAAGGAGAAGGAGGAGCGACAGGCGAAGAGGTGATTGTAGGTCGAAGGGCACCTTTAGATTCGGAAGTGTTCAAAGTGTCAAGTTGTAGAACTTGAAGCATATCCTGAGTTGCTTGGATAGCGCGCGTGATTCGGTTTGCTGCAAGTTACTTATTAGTACGCCTTTATTTTATAAGGAAGAAAAGACTCACTAAACGCCATCAACTGGCTTCCAATCGTCACACTAAACACCACCAAGTTCAACACTTGAACCATCTGCAGATAGGTGTACATCCCCTTTGCAATAAACACCGCTCCGACGTAAAACAATAACGCCTCTGCCAAATAGATCAAGCCACTAGCAACGCCAAACGTGCATCCTTCGACCAGAGCACCCTTGACACCAACACTAAGGGCGTGATCGGTGAGCGAGTGGAAACGAGTGTGGAAAAAGGGAGAGAGATGGAGAGAACGGATAGTCCGAATGTTGTTGACGAGATCAAAGTAGCCTTTGCCGACTTCTCTCCTGACCACACGGTTTCGCCTCTCGCAACGAGCAACCAAGCCGCTCTGGATGACCATTACACCAGCAAAGACAGGAGCAATGGCAAGTCCGACGAGGGTAAACTGCCAACCGATGGCCATGGCCCAGATGAGACCGACGCCGAGCATGGAGATGACGACGAGAGCCTGACCGAGGCAGATGGAAAGAAGAGATTTGGTGTCTTCGCCTTGAGTAACGAGAGTTTGGGTAAAGTGGATGACAGAGTCGGCGTGTGCTGAAATCGAGTTGCCGGTGGTGGCCTTGTCAGCAGTGGCGGTAGGGGAAGCTTGGCTTGCAGCTGGGGCCTTCATCTGAGGCGCAGAACCGTTATCTACAGTCCTAGCACCATCCCACCACCCTTTATCCATTCCGACCAACTTTTCCATGCCTCTTCTCCTGCACTCTCTCACATAGCTCATCCCAACACCTTCCATCACTGCATACTTTAAACCCATAACCACACCATCAATCGCCGAAATGCCCAACACTAACCCTGCGAGACGGTTAAGGCTAGACGTATCCGGAACCTGGTTAATGGTCGAGACTTGGAAAAGAAGTTTGGAGAGGAGGAAGGAAAAGACGGGGGTCAGGGCGCCACTTGCGAGACAGAGCAGCAAGCCGGCAAAGAGGAGGAATTTGTGTGGGACATAAGGAAGGACGTGAGGAACCAAACCGTAGATTGTGTTTGGGAGAGCCTTTTCCTGGATTTGAGACTCGCCAGGAGAGGAAACGACAATCTCGAGCTCTATAGCACTCGAGTTTTGTTGCCGACGTTTCGTTCTTGTCTTTGCAACTTGTCCGCTCCTCTCCAAGACTCCCTTTTCCTGGTCAAAATCTTCATCATCTTCGACTCTAGCTTGAGGGGGTTGAGGGGGATATTTGGGGAATGTCGGACTGGTAGGTGTAAATTGAAGACTCAATCTCCTCTTTGGAATGTTGTTGAGAGTAAGAGTATCCGCCGACGCCGGCGTCAACGGAGTGCTCGCGAGTGTCATTGTCGAAGACGAGTCGTAGTGGTAGGGAGAACGAGGAGAGGGAGGACAAAAGTCTGACACCGAGCTTGGCCTCCCAAGTCTGTTCCCAGATGTAGAGGGAATATGAAGAGGAGGGAGGGGAGGGAGAGGCTCGAGTTTTTGGGGAGGAGGAAAGATGCTCATTCTCTTGTTGTCGGACTGTTCAGTGCCACGGGTAAGGTCGGCAACAACGTCAAACATCCAGCCCGCAGTCTCTGGCGCAAACGAGAGTCTCGACAGGACAGGATTCCGAACAGAGTAGGATGCGTGTTTGGCTAAGAGGGTGCGTCGACGAGAGGAAGTCGAACTCCTTTTATCTTCAAAATCTTCCGAACCAAAATCCGACTCGTCATCGGAAAAGTCGGAGGCATCGTCAACAGGAGCAGACCCCATCTCTACAAGTCTCTTAAACTCTCCGCCAGCACGGTCCAAATCACATCTGAATCCGTTCTCGACAACTCGTCCATCTTTCATGACATAGACAAAGTCCTTTGGAAGAATGGTGCCACCTGGGACTGACGAGGTAGACTCTGAATCGGGGCCTGTGAAAATTGTCAGTGAAAAAGTTATGCCATAATGGAAAGGACACTTACTACCCAAATCGTGGCTAACAACAACAGTTGTCTTGCCCTTTCTCCAGTTCCTCATGGCAGCCAACACTAATTGCCGACTGGGAGGATCTAGGGCAGAAGTCGGTTCATCCAAGATGAGTACCCTGGGATTTCTCAATCTCGCTCGGGCGATGGCAAGACGTTGCTTTTGGCCACCACTCAGCCTTACACCTCCTGTAGGTTTTTCCATGGCATCTTCTGCGTCGTCGGCTCCTTCGTCATCGACGAGTATGGTATCATATCCGTCTGGCAAATCACGGATGAATTCGTGCATGAGAGCTGCACGGCATGCGTCGACGACTTCAGCACGGGTGACTTGGTCTGGAGTTTGACTTGTGGAAGGTAAGGAGGGAGATGATGGAGCAGTGGGAGCACAGAGAGCGATGGCGACGTTGTAGTGGATAGAATGATTTGATATGATGAGTGTCGAAGCTATAAAACTTGTTTAGTATAATTCGATATAAAGGACACTGAACTTACTTTGATCAACGACCCCGACATTTTCCCTGACCCAATTGTCATCCAAGAAACGCATTTCTTGGTTGTCTACGGTTATGGAACCAGTGTTGCGAAGTCTGGGTTCCTTCTTTGATTCGATACCTTGTTCGACATCTCGCTCGGAATCAAATGAATCTCTAACCCCTTCCTCGACTTTGCCTGCAGGCCCATCTAATCTCCACAAACCACTCAACAATCCTGCGACTGAGCTCTTTCCAGACCCTGAGCCACCGACGATAAACGTCATTTCGCCGGATGGGATGAACATGTCGACGTTATCAAGTACACGGTGTGTTGGTCGACTGGGGTAGGAAAAGTAGACATTTGACAAGGAAAACTCTCCCTTCATCGGCGCAGAAGGGAGAATCTTTTTCAGTCTCCTGGAACCTCTCTTGCTTTCTTCCTCGTTTTGCCTCACAATCCTGACCAACTCGGAGATGGCAATCTTGCCTTTACCAACAGCAATAAGCTGGGGAACGCACATCTGCAAGTTGGAGGTTGCAATGAGACATGCCCAAAAGACGGACATGACAGTGCCGGGTTGGATAGAGCCCTTGCGGACAAGAGTGGATCCGAACCAAAAGGATTGGACAAACATGGACATCATGAGGAATTGGGAGAAACCGGATTGGATGGAAAAGATGGTGTTGAGAGACTTGTCATTGTTGTGGAGAGAGGAGAGGACGGAGCCGAGGGAACGGAGAGTGCTCGGGGTGGCATTGAACGCCTTGAGAGTCGGGAGAAGGGTGAGGGAACGCTCGACGAGAGTAGCGAGGGACGCGACGAAGCCGCGTTCGCGGGAGATGAGGGGAGCGGCAAAGATTTGGGAAATAGCCTGGATAACAAGAATGAGAGGGACAGAGGCGAGTGTGAGGAGAGTCAAAAGGGGAGATTTGGTGAATGCGAGGATGAGAGCAGTAAGAGTTGTAGTGAGATGTTGAATCAAGAGGCCAGAAGCCAAGGAAGTAGCCAGACGGAGCGTATCAGTGTCGGAAGTGAACTGGGCCATCAGGCCAGCAGCGCCGACATCAGTAGAATGGAACCAGGAGAGATCCTGTGATATGACTGAAGAGAACACTCGGCGACGTGCTTCGCGGACATTAAGTTCGCCGGTCCAAATCCACAAGGAACTTGTTATCGCGCTCAGAGCCAAAGAGCCGACAGCAAGACCGACGAGTTGGAGAGCAGCAATGCCAACGTCGTGTAATAAGCGTGACTTGTCGTCAGAAGAAGGGTTTTGGAGGGGAAACTTGGCAAAGGCATTGAAAGAGTCGCCGAGGACAAGGGTCATAAAAGGAGCGATACCGCCTGCAACGAGGGAAGAGAGGATGGCTGGGAGGAGAATGACGAGTTTTTGGCGCGTCGTGAGGAGGGAAAATAGCAAATACAGGGATGGTTTGACTTGGTCGTTGTTCATGGCGGTCGTAACTGGTGGAAGAAGGAGAGAAAGAACGAAGAGTGCATTCCCAGTCCCATTCTCTGTTCTTTTGTTCAAAGAGACAATGAGCCCGGCGGTAGTGTCACGTGACACTCAAAGAACAATAAGACTCTCCATTGTCCGCCTTTCATGGCTTCCCAGGCACAATCAACTTCGAGTCAGCGTCCAAATTAGCATCCACACTATCGTCCTTTATCTGAATACTCGAGGTCGAGGGGAAACTGGTTTTACTGGAGATTTGGTGTACAAATAGTCAACAACAATTGTCGGAGTCTGAACTTTATTCGGCCCGGCTTGCTCCGATTTCCCACACTCGCGTACAGCGCGTCTTGTGAACCAATTCCGAAATTTGGATTTCTCGTCTTTACCACCATGTTCGCCCGCTCGGTCCTTCGCTCCTCCTCTCGTCTCTTTTCCACTTCTGCTCCCCGCCAAACCAAGGTTGCCGTCCTTGGTGCTGGAGGAGGAATCGGCCAGCCTCTCTCACTACTCTTGAAAACCGACCCTCTCGTTTCTTCTCTCAGCTTGTACGATATCCGTGGTGCTCCAGGTGTTGCAGCAGATGTCAGCCACGTTGACACTGCTTCAGAGGCAAGTCGCCGCGTTTTCACGCAGTCTCGCTGTTTTACCGACTATGACGTGTTAGGTAAAAGGTTATGCTGCAGACCAACTCGACCAAGCCTTGGATGGTGTCCAGGTCGTTGTTATTCCTGCAGGTGTTCCTAGAAAGGTGCGTCGTCTCTTCTTTTTTGTTGCACTCGAGCTGACATGTTTTTACAGCCTGGGGTAAGTCCTCGTTCCGTCTGAGAAAATACTTCCGTTAAACTCCGCATCCAGATGACCCGTGATGACCTCTTCAACGTGAGTAACGTTTACCTCTCTCCATTATTTTTATTCATTCGTTCTAGACAAACGCCTCTATCGTTCGCGACCTCGCTACCGCTGTCGGCCGTGTCTCTCCTTCCGCACACATCCTCGTCATCTCCAACCCTGTCAACTCTACCGTCCCCATTGTCGCCTCTACCCTTTCCAAACTCGGTGTCTTTGACCCTGCCCGCCTCTTTGGTGTGACCACTCTCGATGTCGTCCGTGCCTCCCGCTTCCTCTCCATGGTCACCGGTGCCTCTCCTGCTGAATGCGACGTTCCCGTCGTTGGAGGTCACTCTGGTGCTACCATTGTCCCTCTCCTTTCCCAAACTAACCTCGGCAAGTCTCTCGTCGGCCAAGGCGAGACTTATGACAAGCTCGTGTACAGGATCCAATTCGGTGGTGACGAGGTTGTAAAGGCAAAGGATGGTGCTGGAAGTGCAACCTTGTCAATGGCTTATGCTGGTGCCAAGTTTGCCAACGCCTTGTTGAGGGGTTTGAATGGCGAAAAGGGTGTTGTCACTCCTACATTCGTCAAGAGCCCCTTGTTCGAGAGCCAGGGTGTCGACTTTTTCTCGAGCTTGGTTGAGCTTGGTGTAAGTGCATTTGCTCTCTATAAACAACTTGTGCTGACGATATGCCACAGACCAAGGGTGTTGAAAAAATCCATCCTCTCGGTCCTCTTGCTCCCGAGGAAGAGAAGCTCATGGAAGCTTGTCTCCCCGAGCTCAAGAAGAACATTGAAAAGGGCAAGGCTTTCGTCGCTTAGATTAGACGTACTGTAGTCCACAGCGTGTTGTATGCATACGAGTCAATTAGTACCTCTATTGTACAATGCGTTTTTTTCTCTAAAGTCTATTATACCCCTTCTCGTCTTCTTGGAGCCGCACGCAAGATATCGTCCACCCTAATAATCATCTCTGCTGCCTCTGTTGCACTCAGCACCACTTGCCTCTTGAGCTTGTAGCTTTCTGTGACCCCTAGCTCCCTCATACTGCCTATCTTTCCTTCAAACATGTCCAAACCGGCATCATCCTTGCCCTCGAAATGCGCAGCCCTGAGTTCAGCAACAAGTTCTGTAGAATCATACCCCGCATTCCCAGCCAAAATTGCCGGAATCATCCTCAATGCCTTTCCAAACGATTCAACAGCAACCGACTTTTTGCCCGTCGTCTTTCTCGCAAGCGTATCGACAGCACAAGCCATCAGCATCTCGGAACATCCTCCCCCAAGCACCGTCCTAGACTCGTTTGAAGCCGTCTGCGAAAGTACCGAAAGCGCATCATGCAAAGACCTTTCGGCTTCGTCCACAATCTGATTAGTCGAACCCCTCAAAACCACCGTGCATGCCGATCCGGAGCTGGGCAGACCACTAAACTTGATGAGTTTATCTTCACCAATCATCACTTCCTCTACCACCTGTGCGAATCCAAGCTTGACCTTGTCAGGATTGTCAAAGGTAGAAACAATCTCTCCTCCAGTGACGAGAGAAAGTCTTTCTACACCATCAAAATCGGCGTGCTCGATGACCATGATGCCCTTTTCGGCAAGGAGAGATTCGGGATAGTTGTAGACGAGTTGACGGTTGACGAACACATTGATACCGTGTGAGGCGATGGCGTTTACTTTGGCAGCCATTTTTTCCTGCAGAGACGTTGGCAAGAGAGAGAGAATGTGAAAGAACAGCAAAGAACCTTTTCGGCCCTCTCAAACTCTGCGAGTTTTCCAGTGCCATCGACTTTGAGACGGGCACCAAATACTTTAATTTTGTCAGTGTCCATAGAAGTGTTTGCTACGAGAATCTTTGCATTCTCGATGCGCTTGGGAGAATTGACGGCGATAGTCTTGTCGAGGATGAAACCTGTACCCATCTAAGTATAGATTCAAAATCAAGTCCAGTTAAACGCACCCTCTTCAAGATACGAATCCGTTAGTTTTCCTCCGACCTTTTTGATGATTTGGATGTGGTCGAGGTCCGTTGAGCCCTAGAACGCGAAAATGAGTCGAGTGAGACACGCAGTAAGATGACGCGTACTTTGAGTCGAAGAACAGCATCCACAGCCAGATCAGCAAAGTAGTCTTTGTCCTGGGACAGGACTTTGGAAGAAAGAGTTGTTCTTGCAATGTTGAACAGATCTTTTCTAAACGCGACTGGATCCGATCTGCAGAAAATTCAGATAAAGCACCAAAACAAACCCACAGCACGCACACATTGTTAACAGCAGCCTTTTCCAATGCCTTGAGAGCCTCTGCACTAGCAAGTCTGAATCCTTCAACGATGGTCTGAGGATGTATTTTCATTGCAATCAACTTTTCCGCCTCTCGCAACACTTCTGCAGCCAATACGCAAACACTCGTCGTCCCATCACCAACTTCATCATCCTGGACCTTTGAGATATTAACGAGGATCTTTGCAGCAGCATTATCGAGCTGGATAGCTTTAAGAATGGTCGCGCCGTCGTTGGTGACATTGATATCACCTGTCGATGCCGATTGGAGAATTTTGTTCATGCCCTTTGGACCCAGAGTCGATTTGACGAGATCACCAAGGGCAAGAGCGCCTACAAAGGAAGAAAGACGGGCATTTTCAGCCTTTTCCTCTGTAGCGAGGTCTGAAAAGATTTGCATAGACATGGTGAAAGGATGCAAGTGGTCAGGTGACTACTTTTTTTCGTTTTCATGCACGGCGGGGATGGGGTGAGCGCGTTCAAGGACATTCTCTTTGGCTCCACTGCTGGCATCATCTCTGAAGTCTTCGAGTATCCTTTTGACCTCGCAAAGGTCCGCCTCCAGTCCCAGCTCCTCACCGGGGGCACCCATTTCAAAGGTCCCCTCGATTGTCTACTCAAAACATGGAAAAACGAGGGCATAGTCGGTCTCTACCGCGGTCTACCTGTTCCCCTCGTTGGTTCCATGGCAGAAACAGCTGCTATCTTTGTTTCCTACTCGGCCTTTCAAAACCTCATTCGTAAATCCACCAACACACAAGGCGACTTGTCCATTGCCCAACTAGCTGCTGCATCTGCTGGCGCAGGTGCCATGGCCTCGTTCATCCTGACACCTATCGAGCTCGTCAAATGTAAAATCCAAGTTCAGATGATGAACACCCATACTCCACCCAGAATTCCTCCAGTCGGCTTTGTGACTCCTCCCATTGCATCTCTTTCTCCCCTCGACCCTCCCCAATCCAAATTCCTTGTCCCTCCTCATCCGCACGAACCTCTTCCAGGTCCATTTTCCATCATCCGAACCACTATCCAAAACAACGGCATCCGTGGTCTTTGGCTTGGTCATGTCGGCACTCTTGTCCGCGAAACAGGCGGTACAGCGTCCTGGTTTGCTATGAAGGAATACGTTGCCCGTCTTCTCATCGCTCGTCGAGTCCCTTCTCCCTCTCCTTCAGAACCTCCATCTCTCCTCCCATGGGAATCCGCTTTCGCAGGTTCTATATCCGGCGCTTTTTGTGTCGCTGCTCTCTACCCAGCCGACACTGTCAAAAGCGCGATGCAGACAGAGGAAGAGTTGCGTTCCCATAAAGCGTCTACAGCTAGTGCAGCTAGGGAATGGACGACTACCGTTACTCACGGGTCGCACTCTCATTCACCGGAAAACACTGTTGTATCAAACGTAACGAAAACAAAGACCGTGCTCAAACCTCAGACTCCGACTTTTGTATCGACCTTTCTGACTATATACCGTGCGCATGGGCTCCGTGGGCTATATTCGGGGTGTGGGATGACAATGGCTCGAGCTGTCCCTTCGTCTGGGATAGTGTTTGTCGTCTATGATGGACTGGTGCAGCACTTTGGGTAAATTGTCAGGCTTACACTATAACTTTGGCTTTTCACTTAAGTGACCATATCACCAATGTTGCTTTGAAACTCGAACTCGTTCTGGAGCTGCAAGTCTCGCGCACGAAAAGGGACATGGTCGTGCCAAGTCTAGTCAAAAGCGCATCTAGAGAAACCGTTCCGCTTGTAGAACTGCGGGACATTGGGAGGAAGGACTACTTTCTGCGCCATGAGGACAGAAGGAACTTATGGTGTCCTATTGTGACTATTGGTATCAGCATCGCGTCTGATTGAATCAACTGGAATCTTAAATTTATTATCTACGTAGATACATTCTCTACTCTATCCTCGATTTTGTTTTCATATACAAGTATAACTCTAGACTACGGATGGTATTGTCCTTTTTCATTGCGAAGATCCCGACAAAATTGACTAGATGTACAACATTTTCCGTTTCCACAGCGGATTACAAGAAATAAATTTCAAGGCCGGCTCCATTCTCACTTCATATAGTTTAGAAGTCTGACATGGCGGGAGAAATCAGCTGACATGTAGTGAGGTTCAGTGAGTAATTCCGAGTCCACAATTTCTTACACTGACCCCAAGAAGGCTCAATATTCACGTAGTTAGTAACATTTACATCTGTGCATGTAAGGGCCTGTTCGGCAAAAGTTCCCAAGTAACATGTACCGGTATATTTTCCCCTTATAAGGAAGTTGTAATATTTTTTTACTAAACAGCATCTCTTGATAAGGGAAAAACTTGTGATATGTACCGGTACATGTTACTTGGAAACTTTTGCCAAAACAGGCCCTGAGTAACATGTAAATTATGCACTTATTAACATGTTAGTAACAAAAGTGTATGTGAATATCTCTGTAACTCAAAGATTGTCCTAATCACCTCTTCATTCCCAACAGAAATCACATGAGACACCCCCATAACACATCAGGAAAACAGTCTATGGTTAATTTATTGTTAACTTTCCACAATTATTGAAAATCCCAGTGTTGTCCTTAAGGCCTAAGATCTTAATAAGACTAAGGCCTTAAATACCATTTTAATTAAGTATTAATTTCAATGCCATTCCAAGTTAAGCCTTAATTAAGACTTAAGAATCACATGTTCTGCACAGCCACTGTCCAATTTTTTTCTAAGGGCTGCTGCTCAGATTCATCGACAGCCCTGTATACTACAACAATGGCTCAAGAGAAAGGTCCCAAAACTAATGGCTGCCATGCCAGAGTTTACTGTCCAGGCTGTATCTAAAACAAGATGTCAAAAAGCCAGCTTTCCAATGAAGACACAAAGGGGATAGGCAATGAGAAGGTTTTCTGAGTGAAGAAGAGTTGTTGATGGAGTTGTTCACTCTTGAGCAGGAGGAATATTGTCCAGATGATGGTGAACTTGAAGGTTCCAGGGATGAATACAATGATCATTAAATTTTCACCTTAAGTCTTAATTTCTAGTCTTAAATAGGTCTTAATTAATACTTATTTTAAGGCCTTAGGGCTTAAATTTTGGAGGGGGGCTCAATTAAGGCCTTAGGGACAACACTGGAAAATCCAGATAATCTTGTTAGAATTATTGATAATTATCAACATTGACAACTATTATCAGGCAAAAATATGTGAACTCCCCACACAGACTCATAATAAAACCCCATAAATCAAATGAACTCGTTATCTCCAGATGAAACCTACTTTTGAAGTAGCTGTTTAACCCATATAAAACTTCATTCAGAACTGGATCTTAGTAGCAACAGAACAAGAGTGACTACTACCATTGGAATCAGCCAATTTATGCAAGGGAAACGGAACCTTTTTGACCTTCTCATGCAACCTAAAATGGAACCTAGTAAGTTGATCTATCATTTGAAACGAGTTTGGAAGTGAACCTAGTCATTCTTGCAAGGAATCATCCATTAACATAAAAGCTAACCTCTCCACCTACAACCACCAATACAGTTATACATCTAATCAGAACTACATTCCTCATACCAAAATGTACCATATTTCTTCCTGACAACTTGGGTGCCCTTTCTGTTCAGGATATTAGGATACATATATGCATATCTACCCATATACAAAAATACACTTACAACAGGTTTCTTTTGCACTATCTTTGTGAGATTGTTGAAGGCAGGCACTTCTATGATGCCCTTCTGGAGTGATGCTTTCTTCTATGAGTCTACAATAAAATCCTCAGTTTGAAACAGGGGAATAAATGCTAAGGAAAGATCTTCCAACCTTGGAATACCAGTGTTTTTTTCACCTTGATCAGACTGAATAGATGTTAGACTGGACTCTGAATAAGCATCTGATAAATCTTCTGTGTTGAATTCAACCCCTTTGTTGCAGTTCAAACCAATGACAGCATCAATTGACATTGGCACATACATGTCCAGATCACTGTGAGTTTCCTCATCATGATCTGGATCATTCTTCAACCCATCCCAATCAGAGTACATCTTGTCATCTGAATCTTCAACAGTCTGGTTCCTCCTGATCCTCAGGCCCATCCCAGGCTCCCATCCCAGCTCTGTATCCTCAACATTACACCTGATATGAGTTTTTGTACTGAGTTCCAGGAAGTGTGCTGATTGGTGCTCTGATCCTGAATTGTGCTCAGCATCCTCTCTGTCTTCATTGTCCTGTATGACATCTAATTTAGTGAAAATAAGGCTGCACACATGTGCTTGAATTAGGCCAATTGTTGTGGGTGTCAGGACTGTGTTAAATTCCAATGGGCTCAGCAAATTACAGGAAAGAAGAAACAGATTCCCAACAGCAAAAATACCACAGTCAACTGCATTGGTCTGAAATGCCTGGCCCTGCATGTTAGGTGAGCAAAATAAGGATAGTGGTGATAGAAAAATAACAACTACATTGGGATTACAATCAGTCTGCCATTCTCCCCAATCAATAACATTGCTCATGTCCTCTCCCAGGATGAGGGTTTCATAGTGATGATAGTGGGTGCAAGCCATAATCACAGACATCAAAATCTGTTTGAAAAGTTAGTGTTAAATTTCTTTTTGTCTGGAGCACTATGGATCCCACCTTAAAAATATGATCATCAAGTATTTCTTGCCATGGTCACTGTCACAAATTGACAGGATCTTATCCTCAGGATGTACTGATGCCAATACCCAGTGACCAGGCTGATGTACAGGTACTAAAACTAGGGACATTTTCTCCAAGTTGTCCCACATCACCTAAAGTTGTTAAATGAATGGAGATCTGCCATAACAAAAACTGCAAACTCACATCTCTACATAGACATTTGACAATTTTCTCAAGTTGGGAAAATCAGACATGATCTGTGTTGGGGTTTTCATTGAGAATGAGTTTCTTGAAGACTGCAAATATAAAACACCTTTACTGCCATATGTTTCTGTGAGAGAGGTTGTGATGACAACATTTATGATTTCATCATCCCATTTCCCATGTCTAAGTTGTTGGATGTTGACCAGCCTAAGAGTTGGTGTCACAAAGAGCGACACTAGATAAGTAGACACAGTAGGGCAGTAATCAGGAGAGCTTCAAGAATCTAGTCCGAGATTGACAGGTTATATTGAGGCAGGAAAGCAAGTACAAGGATACACACCTAGTCCGAGATTGACAGGAGGTCAAGCTAAGGACTAGGTTTACAGGACACGAGGTTTAAATACTGTTGACTATCAATAGAGGAAGGAGGCAGCGTAGGGCAGTGTGAAGCAGTGAGAAGACCTAAGGAGTCATAGGGCAGTAACGAGGCAGTGATAGGGTAAATGAAACAACGAGGCTGCGGTAAGGCAGGGAGAAGGCAATGATGGAAGAGAAGAAGACATCAACAATAGATACAGGTCACAGCGTGTTTCAGGAAAGGTTATGGAAAGGCTATGGAAAGGTTATGGAAAGATTATGGAAAGATTATGGAAAGATAAAGAACTGGAATAGTTGTATGACAGAATGGAAGTAGGACATACAGTTAACATGAAGTGATCCCTTGGATCGATTGTCTGTGATGAAGGTAATAGCTTCAGAGTAAAACAGTAGTAAACAAGAAAAGAAATGAAAATAATACGAGTTCGTGACAGTTGGACCAACTCCTGCTCCTAGCTGACCATTATCTTGTACCTTCTCAAGTAAAACTGGGTACTGGATAAATGAGATCTTTCAGAACTGAGCATGTTATGCTGATATCATATGTTGAAGATAGGTATTGAATCCCTCACACCTGACCCACACGGACCAAATTTCTAATATGCACAGACCCTTTCTCGATTGTTTATTCATATATGTTGATACGCCTGTTATTGGTACACCAGTAATTTCGTGCATTTCCTACTAATTATACATCCCGCCGGTGTAACCACTATAGTACTAAAGACCAACACTATACTAGTCAGAGACTCTGCATTCAGGATACACTCAAATGAGTCTCCTAATGTACTCCATTCACTGTCAATTGTTTTGTAATGAGTCTTATAGCAGGTGGCACTGCCTACGAGCCTTATAAATTCTCTTACTATTAAGTATGCCTCTGCGGCGCTACTTTCTGGAAACCTCAAGTTCTATAACAACTGTCCTATGGACCTGGCTTCAGGGCCTTGCGGTGCTAGGAAATGAAACCAATACTAAGCATTCAGAGTTTGATTTCCATAACGTTGCACTACTAAGCATTCAGAGTTTGATTTCCATAACGTTGCACTGCAGCGGCACAA